>JARBWK010000003.1:104233240-104622483 GCA_030556195.1 Anolis apletophallus
TTTTCTTCTCTTTCTCTTTGCATCTCTAGTTTCATCACCTCAAGCCTAAACCGGCATTCTCCAGACATTTTACTTGACTCTGATTCTGAAATTTCAGAGTCTTCTCCTTCCTGCAGAACCTCAGGCTGCCCTGTTTCTTCCAAAGCCCTCGTTTGTCTCCGGGTGGTCATTTTGCCGAACTTTTACCTCAGAACTTTAAACTAAATTAATAAAGTTCCTACTACCACACGACTTTGGTCACTCAACTGAGAAATTAAACAAATTCTTCTGGTAGTCTTGCTTTCGCACTGGATCAGTTTTCTTATACAATCCCACCGCTCTGCCGCCAATATGTGACAACCCCTTGTTGACCGGCCTCAGACTGGACAATCTTTCTATATCCAAACTGCTGACCCTCAATGCAAGGGGACCTCGAAGTTACTTCAGCAACTTCCGTCTTATGGCAGGGTAGACTATCTCCCCCATTAACCATTGAACTGCAGAGATTTTAAATTTCTCAGTATCCACTTGACCACGCTGCCACCATTTATCTGTCCGACCACTGACCTTGAGGGCCACCACCAATAAAAGAATTAGGAGAGGTGTTTTTCTTTTAAGATGCAAACAATTTATTATGACACAAATGGGTACAAATCTTGGTTGGTTTTATACTTCCTCAGAGGCACAAACTTATTCTGTTACACAAAACACAATGGGGATATATTATAGGGTTTCCACTAAACCTCTATAAACCCCTGGACTCTTCCAACTTTAACTAGGGTCTCTACACCCATACAACTGGACTGCTCTCTTGCAGACCTTAAGACCAACTAAAATACTGAACTGTTCTCTTACAGTCCTTAGGACCAACTAACTCAAAACAGAACTCCTCCCCCTCTCTTGTGGCAGTTGGCTTCCAACCGCTCTTTACCAACTGTAAAATTCAAACCTTGAACATTCTAAAAGCCTCTAGCCCTGGTTGCTATGGCGACAGCTCTTCAAAGCTTCTGCCAAGCCTCCCCTCTGTTTCACCCACAGCAACAATCCATAGAATATTCCCCCGAACTACCAAAACAACATACATTTAACATATGTCACACAACATTTACACACAAACAATCGACATCATTACATGATGCTATAAGGATTTTCCCAGAAAGTGGAGCACACTGTGGCCCCTTACACTGCCATATAGTCCAAATTACCAAATCAGATAATCCATATTATTGGCTTTGAACAGGATTATCTGAGTCTATACTGCCAAAGAATTCAATTCAAAGCAGATTATCTGGATTTTATATGGCAGCGTAGAAAAGGCCTGTGACAAGCAATAGCAGGGACCTTGTGGAGTCTTTTTGCTGTTGGCTGTTACAATTCCCTTATGCAACATGCTGGACAATTCATTGTTCATAACCCCAGTATCCAGAATCCAATTGAGGCTAGATGGCTTAAAAGGAAGGTACACCAGAAGTTTTACTATATTTCTGTAGTTATATCTTTAGATGCAGGCTAATATTTTCTACTTCAAATGTGGAACAGTGGATTCTCTAAATACAAACATGAAATCTTAATTTTGCATGTTTTTGATGTGGTGCCTTAGATCTGGCCAACTTCCAAAGAAAATTGGGCTGATTCATACAGGTTTGGGAGATACTTCAAGAGAAATGAACTAAATCTTAATCTGAGCACTTCCAAAACCAAATGTAAATCACTTGAACTCTGAGGGTCACAAAAGTACATACAATCTCTCTCTGAACATTTTCTGAAAAGCCTTCATAAGTGGAAAACAGTGAGGTGAAGAGAGAGAGAACTGACTGTTTCATCTCATCACTTTGAATTCTGTTTCATCTCTTATTTGCAATGAATGCGACTTGAACTGAATCTCCAGTCTGAGTGTTTTGAGGAAAAGGAAATGATATTGCAGAAATAGATTTGAGGACGATACTAAGGTTCAGTAGCACACTTCAGTAGTCTCTCTTCTGACAGCACAGATGGCAAAAGAAATTTGATTGAATTCATGAGCTTGAGTGTGTGTATCATTGGGTGCTTGCTTGGAAAATGTAGGATCTCCAGTGACTTCTGTCTCTGTGTGCTGTTGTGTTTTTGGTAATATGCTCCCAAAAGAAAACTGTCTATGTATCTATCAAATCAAAGCATGGGCAAACTAAGGCCTGGAGGCCGGATGTGGCCCCCTCGATGCTTACCTCAGGCCCTCCTCATTTTCCCTGTTCTTTTCACAGAAGGACATGGTGGCCTTCTGTGTCTTTATGTCAAAAAGATGGGGGAGGAGGGCATGTAGCCGCTGAGAGCTCTCTAGCCGACTTCCGGGTGGAGGCAAAATGGCGGCCGCAGCAGTCTTCTGAGGCTCCTTGGGGAGCCTATGGAAGAACTGAGCTTTTCCACGCAAGGCAGAGGGGCAGTGACCCCAAGTTGACGGGACTGAGGTCAGCTGACAAGCAACACCAGTGGGAGTCGGGTGGACTTGGTCAGTCCCCTTCTGGGGGCTTATCGGGTTCTCCCATCTCGAGCGGGTGAGCGGCCAGTGGGAAGCGCGGCGCGAAAGCGCTATAGAGGCCGACCGCCTCCATTTTAATCGCACTTAGAAAGAAATACAACGAGACGAAAAAGAAGTTTAAAAAGAAAAGGGTGCGGGACAGCCAGCAAACTCACCGCGCATACCAAACTATGAGTCAACAAGTGAAAAAGTGAGAGTTGGGGAAAGATAGCTAAGATAGCCCTGCAGACTGGTCATTGAAGAGACGGGAAAACCGGTGATGCAAGGAGGAATCCGCTCAGAAGGGGCTCGTTAACGGCTGAAGAGGCCCAGGCAGCACTGGATCTATGGAATATTTACCCCCGAAACCAAAGCAGAACAAACGGTGAGCTAAAACGGTGAGCTTGAAACCCCCTTACAGCGGAGAAACGAAGGACTGTACCTTTAAGAGAAAAGAAAACAGCTGGCGGCGGAGCTGCGGCGCAGCGGCGCAGCGACGCAGTGGAGGGGAGATGGGATAGGTCATAGGCACGCCGACACAGATGACGCAGAGCGGGGGAGCAGCGTGCTGACGTAGCACCCCTCGGTGGGTTGCCAACTCCGCAACACGCAGACGACAAGGGAAGAGGGAGGTGTCGCCCCTTGGACGGAAGAAAGAAGGTGGCAGAGAGCCGAGAACCGGGCCAGAGGAGCAACTTTGCATGAACTTAGGGGAAAAGCGGCGACTACGAGAAGAAACTCTACTTGCAAACAGAGAGAGGTAGGCTAAAGGCTAAAGATCTTCTGATCTCTTGCTCTTGGACAGTATTATCGGTGATCCCTTGGGGGAGGTAATAACCTCTGGACTGTGGACTTTGGGATCTAAAAACCCTATAGTTAAACCCTCAGAAACAAGGGCCTAAGGTCCCAAGACAGACCCAGATAGATCCACAAATACAGGGGAAATGGATAAGTTTACAAACTCAACGAAGTCAAATAAAGCCCCAGGAACACCAGGTGCAAGAAGGCACTCATTGACGGGGGAGGTGTCGGGTAAAGACTTATTAATGGAGATACAAAGGATGAGAGAGCAGATGCAGGACAATAGAGAAAAATGGAGATTAAAATCAAAGAAATGTTCAAGGAGGAACTGGGATTTATGAAAGATGAATTGAAGGAAGAAATCAAAGGAGAGCTCTCAGAGATGAGAAAGGAAATGGAAGGTATGCAGCAAGAATTAAAGAGTATGAAATCTGAAGCGACATCCACAAATAAGATCCAGAAGAAGATGGAGGAAAAAAATAAATAAACTTGAGGAAGTTCAGGAGAAGTTAGAAAAACAGCAGGATCAATGGGCTATGAAAGAAACTGAATTTCAGCTGAGGTATAGGAACTTGGAGGAGGGAGAAGGTCAGGACTTAAAAGAGATAATAGCACAAATATCAGCTAAGATATTAGATGCAACCGTTGAGCAGATCAAGCCCAACATAGACCGTGCTATTAGAATCAATAAAAGCTACGCTAAAAGGAACAAAGTCCCAAGAGACGTGCTGGTCTGGTTCAGTAACAGAACTACACGAGAAGCCATTCTAAAACATAAATCCAAGTACCCCGCCTCCTACAAAGATAAGCCGATTGTTATACTCAAAGAGTTCACAGCCGCAGCGATGACCAAAAGGAAAAAATACTACTTCCTGGTGGATGAGCTTAAGAAACATCAAATCTGCTACAAATGGGAGAAAACCGAGGGAATCTCGTTAACCTTCAATGATTCCAAATACTGGCTTCGTCAGAAGAGAAAGCTCAAGACTTTTACAAAGATTTGAAGAGGCCTCTGGACAAAAGAAGGAAAGAGGAAGAAAAGAATAAGAAACCGAAAGACGCATCTCCAAAGGAACATAATAATGGTCAGGACAGCGGAAACCAAGATAAAAAAGGCAAAGACCCCCCTCGGCCGAAGACATGAATGCCGAGGAGGACGCGGTAAGACGAGAGAGTAAGAAGACACACCCAGATAACCCCTATGAAGAAGATCTCAGTCTACTCAAATAATGTCAACGGGATAAACTCTCCAAAGAAAAGAAGATTAATTGTAAATACCCTAAAAAAGGGGAAATATGATGTAATGTTGCTTCAGGAATCTCACATATCACAGAAACAGGTGTCGCACTTGAATCAAAAGCAATTGGGGAAGGTTTTCTATTCGTCCGCACTGCAGAAAAAAAATGGAGTGGTGACATATATCAAAGATGATATAGATGCTTCACTAGCCTTTAAAGATCAAGATGGGAGGATACTTGGTGTGAAAATATTTACGCACCAACAGGAGCAAAATCAAAATTCATTAAGCAGCTTAAGAAATATTTAACCCAGGATAATTATGACAATATAACACTGGCAGACGACTTTAACGGAGTTCTGGATTGCGACCTTGATAAGACAAGGAAGAGAAAGAAAGGGAAAGACCCCAAAGGGGGGAAAATCCCCGTCAGCCTCCTCGCCTTAAAAACTGAACTCTACATGGACGATGTGTGGAGAACAAGGAATCCGACCGAAAGGGATTATACCTATTACTCAGCACGCCACTTAGGGTGGTCACGCATCGATATGATGTGGGCAACCAAATCTTTGCTCTCCAAGATAAAAAGCACCAAAATACTACCGAGACAAAACACCGACCATTGCCCCCTAACCCTAGAGATCTGCGGAGGCCGCAAGGAAAGAAGATGGAAATTAAACAGTAGTTTATTGCAATCTGAGGCCGAAAAAGATCTAAATAAAAGACTTATTAAAGAATACTTTGAGATAAATAACAACGAGGAAGTTAGCAAGGAAACAATCTGGGAGGCCAGCAAGGCGGTGATGAGGGGCTTCTTCATCCAGCAGGGGGCGCGTAAGAATAAAAAAAGGCATGAAAAACAAGATAAATTAAGAAGGGAGCTGGAAGAAAAAGAGAAATTATTGAAGCGCAATCCAGAAAAAAATAAATTACGCCTGGAGGTGGACACTATCAGGAGAGAGCTTAATGAATTTCAAAATGCACAAATGGCAAGAAATCTAAGATATCTGAAAATGAATTATTTCGCAGAAATACATAAACCAGGTAGATTTCTCGCGAAAAAACTCCAAAAAAGGAAACAATCTCAATATATATCTTCCCTGATCAAAGAAGGCAGACAGATATTTTCGGAGGAGGAAATAATCAGACATTTCGAAGCATTCTACAGGAAGCTTTATAATAAGGATGAGATAAAAAAAGAAGACGTCATCTCCTATATAGCTAAGCAAAAGCTAGAAAAAATTACGGATGATCAGAGGGCTTTACTCAACAAATCAATAGAGGAGAAAGAAATCAGGGAAGCTATTAAAAAGCTCCCTTTGAACAAAGCACCTGGCCCCGATGGCCTGACGGCAATATACTATAAAGTGCTGATTGAGGAAATAGTCCCCTTCCTTAAGGAGGTAATCAACAACGTACTTGAGAAAGGACAGATGCCTGATTCGTGGCGGGAGGCAAATATAGTGCTGATACACAAAACAAAATCTGATCCGGAGTGTGTTGAAAACTATCGGCCAATCTTGTTATTGAATAACGACTATAAGATCTTTACGTCAATAATGGCCAACAGGCTCAAGACCTTGCTGAACAGCACCATACACGAAGACCAAGCAGGCTTTCTGCCTAACAGGCTAATGAGGGACAACATAAGAACCTTACTCAATGCAATAGAGTTCTATGATGCCAATATACAAAGAGAAGTGGGTTTCCTCTTTTTAGATGCTGAAAAGGCATTCGACAATGCCAACTGGGAGTTCCTACTGGAAATTTTAAGAGAAAAGGATATGGGACATCAATTCCGTAATGCAATTTCAGCTATTTGCTCTAACCAAACCGCAAAAATAATAGTTAACGGTAGATCTTCGGAAGCTGTGCAGATCCAGAAGGGGACAAGACAGGGGTGTCCCATATCCCCACTCCTATTCATTCTGACTCTTGAGCTCCTTCTACTAAATATCAGAGCGGATAAATCTCTAAAAGGCCTTAATATCCATGGAGAAGAATACAAGTTGAAGGCATTTGCCGACGATATAGTCCTTATTATAGAAAATCCTATAGAAACAGCAAAGGAGTGGATGAGGAAAATTAATGAGTTTGGGGCGGTAGCGGGACTCAAAATCAACTACAAGAAAACAAAGATTCTTACTAAAAATATAAGTCATGACAAGAAGGAGAGACTACAAGAACTTCTCAACATCCAAGTGACTAACAAAGTGAGATACCTGGGTATCAACATTACAGCGAAAAACAATCAATTAGTGAAAAACAATTATGAACCAGCGTGGAGAGAAATAAGAAAAAAGCTTGAATCCTGGAAGCATATGAAGTTGAGCCTCTTGGCCAAAGTAGCTGCCATCAAAATGGATGTTCTCCCCAGAATGGTATTTTTATTCCAGACCATCCCAATATTAAGAACAACTCATTGTTTCAATAGCTGGAGAAGAGATATTTTGAATCTCATCTGGGCAGGCAAAAAGGCCAGAATCAATTATAAAAACTTAACAGATAGGCATGAACGGGGAGGTCTTGCTCTACCCAACCTACAGCTCTATTATGAGGCGGCGACCCTCGGATGGGTAACGGACTGGGCAACATTAAAGAAGAGAAGGTTACTAACCTTAGAAGGGTATGATGTCAGAAGGGGCTGGCATTCATACCTGTGGTATGACAAGGCCAAAGTGGAGGGAAACTTTACCAATCATTTTATTCGGGCGGCACTGCTTAAAGTGTGGAGGAAATACAAAGGCCGATTCCACCAGGCCACTCCCCTCTGGAGTTCCCCAATAGAAGCCCAGTATAAAAGAGGCCTCCCAGCCACAGAATGGTGCACCTATAAGAACTTAGTGGAAAAGGTCGGCAGAAACTGGGTATTAAAGACATCTGGAATAGTTTTATCATGGTTTAAGTATGCCCAAGTGAAAGACTGCTACAGAATGGATCTGAAAAACAACTTTTCCCAGCAAGAAACTTTGTGGGACTCAGTTCTAAAAAAAGACAAGAAACAGATAAGAATACTATACAACAGATTGCTAGAATGGGATACGGAGACAGAGGTGGTGAAAGCCAATATGACCAGATGGGCACAAGATCTGGAACACTCCATCCTTCTTAGTGAATGGGAGGCGGCATGGAAAAAAAATAAACAATACACTGGTGCAACACCGATAGCGGAAAACTGGCTTAAGACATTTTATAGATGGCATTTGACCCCCCAAAAGTTAGCCAAATACTATAAAAATATCAATAGTAAATGCTGGAAGTGTAAAAGCCAGCAGGGGATGCTTCTACACTGTTGGTGGTCATGCCAGAAAAGCAAAAACTTCTGGAAAGCCGTTCACTCCCACGCCCAGAAGATGTTGGCGGCAGAGTTAGAGTTTACCCCTGAATTCTACATACTCAATTTAACAAATGATAGACTGGAAAGAAAGAGCGACAAGATATTCCATTTTGTGACAGCGGCAGCAAGGGTCGTGGTGGCCAGGAAATGGAAACAAGAAGAGCCTCCGATGATAGCGGATTGGGCCATTAAACTGGCAGAATATATTGATATGGATGAATTAAAAGCAGCAACATATAATATTACCACCAAAAATAAAACGAATTGGTGGCCGATTAGGAGCTATCTGAAGTTGGCTAAAGTCTAAGAATTTGAAGACACAGACAACCTTCGGTGAGAGAACAGCTTAACAAAATGAAACTACAGAAAAATAAATAAATAAAAAGGAATGACACCTAGAACACCCTTACTGGAAGTACCCAAATTTCTTTCCTTTACTGCTAGCACTCTTTCCCCCTTCCCCCCTTCCTATCTTCCCCAATCCCCTTTTCTTCGCCCTATCTCTAACCCCTCCCCACTCGGTTTCCCTGTTTCGGCACATCTTTCCCCCCTCTTTCTTCTCTCTTTTATTCATGATGTATGAAAATCAAACAAAAAAAATTACTTGTATCAAAAAAAAATAGAGTGCTCTCAGCCACTTTGTGTATCACCCTCCTCCTGGTATAAGGATGGGGCAAGCAACCCTGTTCTTATGCCAGGAGGACACATTGAGAAAGTTACATGGTGGCTGAGAGCCCTCCAGAGCACACTCAGCTGTCACCTGTCCTGCCCTCCTCCTGACGTAATGCCAAGAGGACAGCCCGAAGATCGGGGGAGGAGGATGGGGCGAGGATTAGGGCAGTCATCATGTGTCCCGCCTTCTAAGCTAAATAACCAGCATTGTCCATAGATGCCTCCAAGGTCATGTGGTCAGCATGACTGCATAAAGTACTATTACCTTCCTGCTGAGTGGTACCTATTGCTCTCCTCACATTTGCATGTTTTTGAACTGCTAGGTTGGCAGACGCTGGGGACTAACAGTGGGAGCTCACCCTGCTCCCTGGATTCGAACTGCTAGTTTTTCGGTTAGCAAGTTCAGCAGCTCAGCAGTTTAATCCTATGCGCCGCCAGGGCGTGCATTTACACAGTGGGCACCAGCATGGCAGGCAAGTGATCCCAAATGAAAGTAGGGTTTAAGAGGGCAAATGTAAAAACATCTGGAGGGTGAGGAAAGATAATGACAAGAAATCTGCTTGTGTGCACATTCATATATCTGCACCAGTGCTTATGAGGTCAATTAAAAATATTAAAAGAAAACTTTTGGCGGATGTCCAGTGTCCATTTTGCAAATGTCTAAAATCTACTACAAACAAGCCTTTTAGGACACCAGGGGACTATTTGCCTGCACTGGCAGTTCTGTGTTTAGACTTGTTTTTAGGTACAATGTTTTTTAAAAACCACTTCTTTGTCCCACATTATGAGGCTGTCTGGAAGGACCAAAAAGTCCTCTGAAATACACCAAGAAATAGAAAGAGTTCACAACAGTACTCCGTCCCTCTTTTTAAAAAATCCAAATCAAAGTCATGTAGCAGACAAATAATTGTATCTGTCTGTACCTAATGTGACATATTGAATCCCTTCCTATGGGTCTTCTCTGCTGGCAAATTTCATTTTTATACATAGAAAATAACTGTTGATTTACAAAAAATTTCAGTAAAAGGCAGCTTCTTCTGAATAATAGTCAACAGAAGCCACAAAGTTATAGATTTCCAAATGAAGATTCAGATTCATATGTAAATAGATTCAGGCAGCCCTTGGGACAATCTGAGCTGAACTGAACCCTTTTAGAAATCACAGTATGCAAATTCTGAACCAAATCTTGTGGCTGGAATCAATGCCCATCATATTCCAGTATACTGTGAAATGAATATTTTACATAGACATTTTGATGTTTAAACAAAAAAGAATGTATATTTAATTGACCTGAGCAAAAATGGTGCACCATTTTTCATACCCTTCAATGTAAATTCAGTACATTTAACCAAAAGCCTCACATCTTGATTTATGGCTTTCCATAAAGTAAGGCTGCAATCCCATGTAAATGTACAAGAGAGGAGCCCCCCAATAACTCTGTAATAACTCATTCTGAATTAACGAGTGTAGTTTTGGGCTCTAAATTATGTAGATTAACGTGTGAATTATTCCTGTCCTTTCTATGGAAAATGGATCCACACATTGTCATGTACATACTGCGGATGAAATACAGTCTGAAGTAATGGCAAAAATCAGACATATTTCTTAAATCTGAGTCAATATAAACAGTTTCCCCACACATTGTTTATCAGAATTATGGACTTCATCTCACAGAACAGGTCAAGTGTTTGGGAGAGTAAGTTTTCCATAAAGCTTGAGCATACTTTGTGTTGAAATTAAATAGATTTTCATCACCTTCATCACATCTGATCCTTCTTTAAGATTTATCCATTTGATTTGACATCACACAGTAAAGACTTGCTTTCCCCCACTGTTCCTCCCCCATTTTGTTTTATTTTTAAAACTTTTCTCTTTCTCAGGTGTTCAATTTACAACCCGAAAAACAACAACATATATAGAGAGGTTATTGTTGCATTCTTATAGGAGGGAGTGGGGAAATGAAGCTTTAGCTCTTTTCAATCTCTCTCTGCTGTCCTTTTGATAGGCAAAAGCAGCACAGCAGGAGTTTCAGGCAAGAGTTCACAAGGACTTTTATGACCCGACACAGGAAGAGGGAGCTTGGTAAGGTTACAGAGACACAAAGCACAGGATTTTCATGCTTGCTATTTTCTCCTGAATGTTTTGATTATCTTGTTTGCTATACCTCCTCAGTCCCAAAACGGCAATAGCAGCAGAAAAGAATTGATACTGCCCATCTCAGCTCCTCCCTCCATGACAATATCATCATCATATTTATTTATCAATGGGCAAGGAGTCCCATCATATGTTAAGTTGGGTGTTTTTACAAGTCTTTACGCAGGGAATTGAGAAATAGGTCACTTGCCAATCGACTCAGGAATTGTGGGAAAAAACCATACTTTAGAAGTAGCAAGATACCTAGAAATGCTTATTTAATTGTGTGCGATGAAGTCACTAACCACATCCCTCATCCAAGGAGATAAGAGCACTGTTCCACTATTTTTGTTTCCTTTGTGGCCAGACTAAATAAGAGATGGGGAAGACTTTGATTCAAAGCCCAAACAGACATGCAGTTCGCGAAGGATGGAAATAATATTTAAAAATATATTTTTCTAACATTGTTGGAAAGAAACATTTAGAAAATGCTGATAAACCAGATATGATAATCTTCACAATTTGAAACCTATTCTGAGAAAAATTATACATGGCTATATGAAGATCAAGTGTGAATTTTAGGCAGAATACATGTCCAACTATAATATTTTCTGTGCAGAAAGAGTAGTCTTTGCACAGAAAGTAAAATTTCTCTACAATAATATAATTTTACTGATTAATGGGGATTTCTGCACAAAAATATCTTATACAGAAAATAATGAGACAGAAAGTAAGTCCCCACCTGTGAATACTTTTTGAAAACGGTACAGTCTTCAAACGTGTTGTTGCGATGAGAAGAAAATTGCTCGAATTACTCATTACATACTTGTAGAACATAGTTATTGAAGAAATACATGCTTACAGCTCACTAGGGGATCCCGTACTAGTCATTTCTCATCTCAGCATAACTTTCAATTTGGTAAAGTGAAAAATATATATGAGCAGACAACCTTGTTATTTTATTTTACAAAGATGGGACTTTCTTTTCCTGAGATTCTTTTTCAAAACATACTTATTGAATAGAGTTTTAATGTGATTTTTAGAACATTTCTCTCCCAAAAATTGAAGGGAATTAAAAAGTCAGTCAATAAAAGAGCACTGTGAACTCTTGATTGAGTTTAATTTACAGTGATTTTCCTAAAACCATCTACTGCCTGAGAAGCAACTACATTTTTTTTAAAAGTCAGGAAAAAAATTCAAATAACTGGTCAAGAGATTGTGAGTGACAGAAATAAAGGCAGGTTATAGAGAGAGCAGGGAGGACTTGTATCTCACCTCTTAGCCGATAATAAGCTTGATGGCTTGCTAAAATCTGCTTCACTGACTCTTGAGGGCAAACCTTCACTCCAGTTGGGAAGAAAGAAGACCGTTTTGTTCGATGTTTGGCCATATCAAATATCCTGCGGATAGTTGACACTCTAGACCTCTTGGTAGTTCTTTCTGACTTTTCAGACCCGGAAGTATCTGCAAGAAGTTTGGCTTCATCGCGACTAATTTTATTTGGAGTTTCTGCAAGGGGAGAGATGAAAATAAACAAACATTCAATAAGCTGCAAAACAAAAGTCAGTTTCTGATATTTTTTACTCTCCTAAAGTTTGATTAAAACTATAAAACAACAATGACACAACAAAACACAATTTACTCCTTTTGTAAGGGACCAGGTACTAAATACAAAAGTTAGGAATAAATTTCCTTTCAGGTCAAATTTCCCAAATGAGAAATAGACAACCTCAGAACTTGAGTTCAAAGTCCCATCTACATTGCCTTATAATGCAGTGTAGATGCAGATTGGCTGCATTGAACTAGATTATATGGCAGTGTGCCCTCATATCATCCAGTTCAATCTGCACTATATGAGTCTACACTGACCATATAAGGCAGTTCAAGCTGCATTATATGGCAGTGTAGATGGGGACCAAAGATCCTTTCAGTCTACATAGTTCTAGTGTGATGATTCCCCTTGAACTGCCATGGCATTTTTCTTTATTCTGGGATTTTCAATTTAAGAAGGGGTCTTTAAAATTCTTAGCCAGAAAGTTCCTCTAGTGCAGTGGTTCTCAATCTTTAGCCCTACAGGTATTTTGAACTTTAACTCCCAGAAATCCCAGCTAGTTTACCAACTGTTAGGAGCTGTGGCAGCTCAAGTCCATGAAGTACTGAAGGTTGGGAACCACTGCATTAGTGTCTCTGACCAAACTACAAACTCCAAGATTCAACAGCTAATAAAAACAGGCAGTTAAAATAAACAGGGATTTTGTTATTGTGGTTAAAGGTCTTCAAGCTGACTTTGACTTATAGTGACCCTGTGAATGAGAGACCCCCAAGTTACCCCATTATCAAGTGCCCTGCTCAGGACTTGCAAACAGGGGTTTGGTTTCCTTAACTGATTCCACACATTTATAATAGGACCTTTCTTTTTTTTCTACTGCCTTCTACCATCAAGAATTATTGTCTTTTTTGGGGGGAGTGAGTCATTTCTTCCCATGATATGTGCAAAGTATGGCAGTCTGTTTAGTCTTCTTGGCTTCTAGGGAGAGTTGAGGCTTCATTTGCTCTAGGACAAGGGTCCTCAAGCTTTTTAAGCCTAGGCCCAGTTCACGGTCCCCCAAACTGTTGGAAGGGGGGGGACAGACTGTAGTTTTAACAAAAATGAATGAATACTTATGCACATTACACATATCTTATTTGTAGTGCAGAAATCATGGAACAACAATACAGTATTTCAATGGGAAATGTGGGCCTCCTTTTGGCTGATAAGTTAGGCAAGTTAATTAGAATTGTTATTGTTGTGTGCCTTCAAGTTGCTTCAGACTAGATCTAAAGTTTAGGCTGGGGACTGAGTAATTGACCTTGGAGGGTTGCATTTGACCTACAGGTATTAATTTGGGGGCCCTGCTCTAGGACCTTTTTCTTTTGCCTTTAAACATGCTGTCTATCCATAGAACTGTTTTCCAGCATCATATTTCAAATGAGTTAATTTTCATCCTATGAACTTTCTCTACTATCCAGCTTTCGCAATGATACGTACATAGAAATGGAAAATAGAATGACATTGACTTTTTAAACTTTATATATTTTTATACTTCAGGATCTTCTATAGTTTCTTTATAGCTGCTCTTCCAAGTCCTAATCTTCCTCTGATTTCTTGAATGTAATCTCCATTTTTATGGATGACTGAAAACCTTGAACTATTTCAATGTTTTTATTATTTACTATAACCAGGGCCGTAGGCAGAAATAAAATTCGGTGGGGGGGCTGACAATTCATTTGCACTGTAATTACTTGCAGAAATAGCTCATATAGTGGAAGTAACCAAGTTGGGCCCTTCCACAACGAGGTTATTTGCTTTGCTGCCACAGGGGGTGCCATTTTCTTTTTTTAGCGAACTTTTTTTTAGCGAATCATGAAGAGTATTCCCATAACACAAAATAATGTAAATAGTATGGTTTAATCTATATTTTATAGAGAGTTAATTAAATCAATTTTCTATTTTAGTCAGAAAGTTTCAAGTTTTAAAATAACTGAAAATGACTGTTAATTGGTAATTTATAGTTACAAAAGAATTTCACAATATCTGTTGGAAAACTGTATCAATACACTTTGACAGAAATCAGGCTCCCTCGATAAACTTCAAGAGTGTCCAGTCAATCTTTTTTTGCCCCATTGTGCTTCTTATGTATGTTTTCAAACATTTAAGAGTTGAAAATGACCGATATATATACACACACACACACTTTAAATTGGCATATCTAAAAATCAAGATCAATGATCCATACATTTCATCAAATTTTTTAGAAACTACATAAAATATCTTTAATCTGGTAACTAATAATTCAAAAATTACTTGATAGCTAAGAAGAAAATAAAATATAAATATTTAAAACAAGAACAAATTATCACAGTTGTTATATACCTGGAAACATTTTAAAGTGTATTTAAACTTAAGTTTTTCTTATGGAGTTTTTTGGGATTACAATCCCACACTATTATGCGTTCTTCATGTTCAACTGCAAACCTGGCATTGCACTTTCTTGACCTTCTTTAGTAAGCATTCCAAGTCTAGATTATTTTATGGAAGTAATATGGTATTATCTGCACATCTACAATTTTAATGTTTCTTCCATCATTTTTTCACATCTGCTTTCTCTAATTTGATCCTGTTTTATACATTATATGTTTAGCATGCATGTTGAATAAATAGGGTGTTAAAGTGGGATGAGAATATTATAACTGTGTAATGTAAAAGAGACACAAATCTAGTCCTTTGGGGAAGAACAGATGGCCATGGCACCTTTCTCATGACATTTTTGTCTTGCATATGAAGATGAATTAACTCTCTTCCCTGCTTCAAGAGAAAACAAATATTATTTTGAAGCATTTTTCCCCAATGAAAAGAATGGACGTTTTGCAAAAATCTGTTTTCTGTGCAGAAAAAATGTTTCCTGCATAGAAAGCAAGGAATTTTGTGTATAGAGAAAGCTGGTGAAACACCCCTACCATTTTTGTATGCAGAATAACCTTTCAGCAACACCTGAACTAGTAGGAGAAATTTATGTAAAATTCCTGCAGTTCTATTCTTCTGGACAGGGTTTTACAACTTTTAACAAATCTGTTCTTTGATCTGGGACAGATGAAAGGCTTTAAAAATGTATGTATTGTATTTGTATTTGATAATTTTATTGTAAATTTATGATGTTTTAGACTTTAAATGTTAGCATTAAATATTTGCTGTTTGCCGGTCTGAGTCCCTTTTCGGAGGTGAGAAGGCTGGGGTATAAAAAGTTTAAAATAAATAAATGATTTGGTTACTTCCCATATAGAACTTCCCAAATTATAAAAATGTGAAATACCTCTTGTCTATTATAGCTAGTTTCAGCAAGAATTTTCAGCTGAAAGGTGTTTCTGGTCCTATAGTTTTGGCTTTGTCAACACCCAACTTTAGAATGCACCTCTGATAAATTTTCTAAAATTAAATTTACTCCTGAAGATAAAAGATGTTTTCTGTCTCATTCAATTGGAACAGCTACCATTTCAGTCAGTATACCTTGCTTGAGTTGTAGGAAACTTTTCATTTCAAACATATTTTACTTCATAAAGTGCATGCTTTGTATGCTTGTAACATTAGGGGTCATAGGTTCTTGAGCATACCTGGGGATTGCAAAATTTTGCATATTTGAAAGAAGACACATCTACAACTTGTGGCAGGTTTACAGTGCTTTAATTATAATGAATATATCCTATGGAATCCTAGTATTTACATTACTTACAGATATCAGAATTTTCTTGCAGAAAATTCTAATTACCTTACCAAACTACAAATTCCAGACTTTTTTTTAGTTGGAGTAGTCTCTGTTAAAGTGGAACAAATACAACCCTGTGCTTCAGCTACACCATATTACTACCCTACCCCCCATTGGTCCCCAATATACTTTTCTTCAGTGGCCAAATGGACATGCTGTATGCAAATCCCAGTTTTTCCCAAAATACTACTAGGCCACAGATTAGTATCTTGTACAGTCCGTTCTTCAGATTTCACTTTTTCAGATATGATTATTTGTGGCTCTGATTAATGCATGCTCTCTAAGAATCTTTTTGACTTCCAATATGGCTCTATGTTCAATATCCACCAGACAACTTTTAAGACATTTGTAGATGTTTCAGCACAATTGTGATAGAAGTTAACCCTCATAGTTTTACCACTGTTGTAGGTTTCCTGAGTCTCCAAACCTCATGAAAAAGAGGGTCTACTGTGCCACAGATGTGCCACAGTTTGTAGTGCACCTTGGTACAAAATTGTCATTTTTAAGGGGAAAAAAAGGAACCGTGCCTTCCTTGCAAGTAGGATAGACTGGCCAGGGAGCAAGCAGGGAGTGATAACGATTGAGGGAATAGCAGGCACAGTCAGGAAAGGACAAAATGAGCAGAAGGAGGATGCAGGATATAGCAACCTGGAGATGGCATGGAAAGAATGAAAAGTGCAGTGAGAGGGGAATGAAAGCAATAAGGAAAAGCAGAGTAAATAAACTGCAGAAGCTGAGAAAGTGGGATGACAAGGGAATCAGAAGAAATAGATAGCAAGATTTGAGAGTGTGAGAGAATTGTGTGAGTGTGTGAGAAAGGGGGGTAGGGAGTAATTGCATGGACAAGTTGGAAGGGGAATTGAAAAGCAGGAACCCACATACATACAGACAGAGGTGACAGGTTGGGGATAACTTGTCATAGGGCATCCCAAAAACCCTATTAGGGCCCTTCTACACTGCCATATAATCCAGATTATCATATTAGGTAATCAATATAATCTGCTTTGAACTAGATTATCTGAGTCAACACTGCCATATAATCCAGTTCAAAGCAGATAATCTGGATTTTATATGGCAGTGTAGAAGGGGGCTAAGATTACAGAGGACAGCCATAACATTACTGCACTTTCCAGCAATTGATGTCCTTTAGTGGACTCTTCTCATTTTGACAGTGCCTGTTGCCCTTTGTTGTATATTCATCTTCTGTATTAGGTGTGTTCTTGAAAGATAGAAAGTGGTAATGTTTATAAACAATGTGAAAATAGGACCAAAACATATCAGTGAACTGTAGAGTAGCCACCATATATTGCGTGGTAAAGTAGATCATAAAAAATGTATTCATTTGATGACAGTAGGATTTGCACTGTGCATTTGGCTGGTCTCAGAATATTATGCCTAAAATCATTTTATATGACACAACAATTCATAATGTTATAAAAGCTTACAGTAAATAAAACCCTGGAAGCTTTGAATTTCAATAGATTGGGAAGAAAGCAACAAAATTATTTTCATGGAGATAATGAAAGAGCAGTCAGTGAAGCAATTATGTTTTAACTTCTATTCACTGATGCCTAAAGAAATTATAATGTTGATTTTTTTTTAAAAAAACTTCAATTTGTTTTGGAAGCATTTCTGTATCTACATGTTGTCTTTTATATTTTACAAGCAACTTGCAAAGAAGAACATGGTAAATAGGATAAAAGGTTTGTTTAAAGAATTTGTGTGAAAAGAAAGAGTTGAAATGTGTAGATAATTTACAAACTTCCAGAGAAAGAAAATATTTTCCTAAGAGGCCAAGAAAAAGAAGCCGATGAACTGACTGTAGATAGCAATTGTGTTTGGAAAGGATTCAAATTCACCAGGGGCCGTTGAAAAGAAATCAAATGTCTTTCAAGAGAATCCAGCTCACAAAAGAATAAAAATATTACAAAACTAAGAGTTAAATATTTAGTGGAGCATGACAGGTTTCAGCGTATAAGGCATGATTTATGTCTCTTTCGTCTTCATGAAATGAAGAATATAGCTTTGAGCAAAGCCATAAACATTAATTATTATGTTGGAGGTTGTTAGACAGATGAGAAGAAAATAAGGGAGGAAAAATGGTTCATCCTGACAATTTGGAAATGACTGAACTGAATCTGAGCAGACAAAGCAAAGGAAAAAAGAGGCACTTCCAGCAAGATGATAGAGAATAAGTAACCCATGTTCTGCGTCAGTCTATTGTAGGAATGTCTAATTAACATTCCAGTAGACTGTCCTTTTGAAAGCACATAAGCTGGGAACAGTTATTACTGGGCTTTATAACAAGTTTCTTTTAGAAAGCACATGCAATGAACACTCTGTATTGAAGAAAGCAAAATATCTGAAAATGAAACTGCTTCATAACTATTCTTTTCTGCAACCTGCAAAAGTGTTTCTATCAGTTGCCAAGTGGAAAATATTTTATCTATGCATTGATCTTTCCATGCCAAATTGTTAGCAAGAAAGCAGCAAATGCCAATCCAATCCAACCCTAGTATATTTACTATTTCCCTTTCCAATGACCACTTGTTTTTTTGCCAGTAATTTGTGACAAGGTAAAATGGCAAAATATTTCACAACAATAAATGCAATGGCATGCATAAAAGGTAGGAATCAGACCTAGATTTTCATCAAATGTCAAGCAGAAATTGGTGATGCTTTGAGTTTACAAACTTTAGATAGCAGCAAACTGGGAAAGAAGCACTGTGCTATAAGTTTCAATCACAAGCCACAAAATATGGAACATGAATTGCCAAGGCTGGAAAGAAGGACTAAAACATGGGTAATTTTGTGAATCCCTAAACAGATTTGCAGCAGGGTTCTTAATTGCTGTTGTTATGCTGTTTAGCCATCTGTACAGCCTTGTGACAATGTACCTCACATGCTTCTTTTGTCTAAAACAAGTAATCCAATGGGTAGAGAGAATCTATTGATTTCACTCACTCCTGTTCTTTTATTTTAAAGCCAGAGGACATTACTTCTTGATCTCCTTTTCCACTGGTCCATAACTTGTCATCAACTAATAAGATGACCTTGCTGGCTATGAGATTCTGGGAATTTTTAAATAGCGATTTTTCCAAATTCTTCATTTATCACATTAGAACAGGGATGGGGACCATCTTGCTGGTCTAGCAACCCAATATACCCAATGGTTAGAAATGATAGAAATGATGAATTTCTGTAATTACATTTTAATTTACCATCACAATAAAAACAACTTTCATCTACTATACTTTAGTCTAGTGGTTCCCAACCTTTTTCTTTTGATAGAGGAACCATTTTGACCAGGGACCACTCTCAAACATTAGTACCAAAAGGGCTATGAATTAGGTTTTGGTCAACTTTAGATTTGGTTTGGTTATTTGTGGTGCTGATTCAGAAAATTGCATTGGATAGACCACATCAGCTCTAGTTTCGAATACAGAACATATGTCATCCAGTAGTCACCATCTGCTCACCCATAGAAAACCATATTTAATAGGCCTCAGCACTATAAGAGGGTTTTGTGAGACCAGTCACTCTCGTTGCAATGGTGTAGTAATGGTCAGGCCACAGACCATATGTTAGTTCTTGCGGACGACTGGCAGTCCAAGGACCACAGGTTGGGAACCACTGCTTTATTTAGTCAAAATTCACCACATGTTATTTGACTTTTAGAAGCTCCAACTGTGGTGCCCAGTGATGAAGGGAGCTGTATAAAAAGCAGTCTTCCTCATCTTATGTCTACCTGGAACTTGGTGGTTGTCCCTCTCCACCGCAGCATTGACATGAGGGAAATGGTGAAGGAGGATTAGAGAGGCTTTAAGTGCTGGGTTGCAGCAGTGCGTCTCCAGTAAACATTAAAGTTAAATTTGACTTGGTGAAAAATGGGATCCTACTCTAGTAATCCTATTGTAGCTGTGTGTGCTTAAATGTACAATAGGTAAGATAAACATCTGCCTCCATAATCACTTCCTGAGCATGTGTGAAGAGTAAAACAAAAAGAAAAGTGGAAAATTGTGTTAGCCTGCTTCACCAGCTAACCTGGCATGATGAAAAACCATAAATATGTACATTTGCACACCAACATGGAAATCATTAGGTGAAAAAGTGGAGCCTGTTGAAAAGAAAGAAAAATCACCCCAAGATGCATTTTGGAAGAATCATTCCAGTGGGCTCTAAGGAATTAAAATGCTTTTGTTTACCTGACCTGGTTGTTTAATTTCATAGGTTTTTAATATTAGTTTTTTTTAAGAAAGAGTTTTCTGAAACATGTTGAACTACTCTTCTTTTTTGGGTGTATTTCTGTTCCTTCCATGTAATTTGTCCCTCTAATACATTGGTTCCCAACCTCCCTAAGGTCACAACCCTTTAATACAATTCCTCATGTTGTGGTGACCCCCAAACATAATATTTTTGTTGCTACTTCATAACTTCATCCCTGAGGTCTCTCCCTGTTTGTGTGATGTTGTTCTTCTGACTTCATGCAGTCCCTGAGTTACAAAAGACTCCTAGTTAAGAATGGGGCTGAGGCAAGAGGGAGAGAGAGGATTATATCCTTTGGAAGCAAAGTTTACTCCTGAAAGGATTATCAAGGGGAAAATTGTCACCACTGAAGCTTTCCAATCCTCCAATCCTTGTTTCCAACTTTTCAAAATCCAGTTTTCACAGGAATGGAAAGTGAGGTGACGTATTCGGAACAGGCACACAGACAGCAAAACAAACACCACCCTTCCCTATGCTATTCAAAGCTTGTGTGTGTGTGTGTGTGTGTGCGCGCGCGCCCGTGTGTGCACACACATATATGAATTTGTAAAGACTTGAACAGGGATGTGGATGAGGTCTCTTACTTAGAGGGAGGCTACTCTGATGTGACTTCTTTCTCTGAGGCTGAGAAAGAAAGATAGGGGAGGGGAGAGAAAGAGGGGGGAAATAGAAAAGAAAGGGAGAAAGAAAGAGAGGCAGCATAAGGGAGAGAGAGAGAAAGAAGGAAGGAAGGAAAGGGGATCTCAAGAGAAAGAGTAAAAGAGAGGAAGAAAGAAGGAAAAATTAAAAAAGAAAGGGAAAAGGGGAGAGAGCATGAAGAAAGGGAAAGAGTGGCACAAGAGAAAGAAAGGGAGAGAGGGAGAAAGAGGAGAAAAGAAATAAGAAAGGGAAGGGAGAAAGGGGCACAAGAGAGTGAAAAAAGGGAAAGAGAGGAAGAAAGATAAAAGGCAAGAGGGAAAGGGAGGGTGACAGAAAGAAAGATAAAAAGGGGCAGATAGAAAGAAGGGAGGTGAGAAAGCGAGGGAGATAAGAGGAGGAAAGAGAAGAGTAAGAGAATTATCAATAGATAAGGAAGGGATAGAGAGAAGAAGGGATGAAAAGGGGGGAGAGAAAGGGTAGAAAGAACGGAAGGAAGGGGGAGGCAGAAAAGAAAGAAAATTGATATAAAAGAGAAGGAGAAAGGAAGGGAAAGAGAAAGAAAAAGGGAAAGAGGAAAAAGGAAAGGGGGAGAAAGAGAGAGGGTCTGCCCCCTCACCTTCTCCTGCCGCACGTGCGGCTGCCTCCAAGCACCTCCCCATGACTCCTCTTCTACCTGGGCCACCATCAGAGGAAGTGGAGGAGGAGACATTTTTGGGACCCGAATGAGCCGAAGCAGTGACTCCCATAGGGGTTACATCCGAAAAGTTGAGAACTGCTGCTCCAATACCAGGCTTTCTATATTAAAAGTAAAGCCAAAGAACACATCTACTTTGTTAACCTCTACCTTGTGCTTTCCCTTTCCCTATGGCTTGTAAGACAATAATGGAAGACCATTATGTTTGTAAGCTGTTTGCTCATTAAAGTTCCACATATCTTATATGTCTATATGGCTCTCTCTCTCTCTCTCTCTCTCTCTCTCTCTCTCTCTCTCTCTATATATATATATATATATGTGTGTGTGTGTGTGTGTGTGTGTGTATATATAGAGAGAGAACAGTTTTCCCAAAAAGCAAAACAAAAAAATGTGTAATCTTTTTAAAGGTAAAGCCATCATACTGACCCATTTTAAAATTTCTTGCCATCTTTTGTAGCTGCTCAGTAACAATATATCCTGTGAGAAGTTTGTGATGTGAAAATTGGTTTCTCCTCTATCTCTCCTTTCATTCCCTCTATAAGCAATTACAGTTGACTCATCTTAGCATCAAACCATTCCAACATTTGACAAGTGGTGTTCAATACATGTGTTTTAAATTGAGTCAACAGGAGTTTATTAGATGGAGTGAGCCATTCACAAAATCATTTTTAATAGCATAAAGCAAGGAAAATAGTCATATGTCTACAAACCATTCTCTTATATAATTACCAGAACAGAAAACGAGGCAGTGTGATGCTGTTTTAGAGTATTGGACTGGCACCTAAGAGATGTAGGTTCCACTCCCCATTCACTAAGAACTTCATCACACAACAGCATCAATCCACTTTAAATCTGGTTGCTGCCTCCTGAAGAATTCTGGGGTTTGTAGTTTAGTGAGGCCCAGGACCTCCCTGGCTGGACAGTTTAAATTACAAACCCCTTCTTCTGAAATAAAAGAAATCATTTTGTATTAGGGATATTCTCCAGTATTTACTTGCTTGTATGGGGTGGTGGTGCCACCAAGGTGGCATTTAGCTACGATGGTGAAGGAAAGAGAAAGCTGCCACCCTTCTGAATGTCCAGAGTCTGCTAGTTTACTTCTAACATATTGTATGGGCATCTGGAAAGATTCCATCTGAACACTAGGAAGAGCTTCCTGACTGTGAGAGCTGTTCAGCAGTGGAACTCCCTGCCCTGGAGTGTGGCGGAGGCTCCTTCTTTGGAGGCTTTTAAACAAAGGCTGAATGGCTATCTGTTGGGGGTGCTTTGAATGTGATTTTCCTGCTTCTTGGCAGGGGGTTGGACTGGATGGCCCATGAGGTCTCTTCCAACTCTATGATTCTAAAGGCTTTCTTTCTCTTGGCTGCATAACTGCAACCAGATTCTGTCTAGCCTCCTGCTCTTCCCCAGCCACTAGTTGACTTATGGCATGTGTCCTAGATGTTGTAAATATTATGGTGAAGCTTTACTTGATAGTCACTTCTCTTAGTCTCATCTCACAAGACCACCATATGGTAAACTGGGGGAAGAGGAGAACCATGTGCAGTGCCTTGAGAAAATTGGATGAAACATGGGATACAAAGATAATAAACACAACAAATAAATGTAATACAAGTCAGCATCCTATGTCATATGAACATCTAAACCAATTCTGTTCGAAAGCTGAAAAAGACCCAAAACATTAACCAGTAAAATATACTAGTGGACCAACAGCCCTCTGCTTGTTTATGTACTCCACTGAAATCATAGAGTGACACGTGTATAGGCAAGGGGGATGTGGAGTTGGAGGATGGATCTTTTTCTCAGTAGCAAAGGTGTTCAGAAAAAAGGGTTACCCCCTTCTCCCGGAAGTCCCAGGAGAGTTCCCACCAACTGCTACACAAAAAGTCAAGGGGTTCTTCTGAGTGGAGTTAGGTGTGAAGCAGGAAGTTAATGCAGAAAAAGAAATATAAAAAAATGTGTGAAGGCATCTTCCTCAAATGGGAGCTTTGTTAACAGGACAGTGTGCCTGCCTGATTTTGGAGAATCCATTGTTTTGCCCCTCCTCCTCCTCAGCACCATGATCACAACAGTAACAATACCAAACATTCTACAGGAGCCTGTAGAACCGCAAGGAGGCTCTCAAAACACACAAGCACAACAGGAAAGTTACTTCTAGGATCTCCTTTTCGACCAAGCAAATATCAATTGATTTTCAAATAAGAGATAGAGAGTCAACAATAACATTTATGATAGAGGGGAAATGAGCATATGAGTAATTGCACTGATAAATCTAATTAAGCACTATTTAGAATAACATTACTGTCCAATTTACTGGAAGTGAACAACCAAGACACAATTGCGGAAGTGCAACAGAAGTTCATCAGGCTACGGCTCAGATGTTTATTCCCTAATATATTATGCCCCTTCTGTTGACTCAATCCCCATAGGATCAATGAGTAAGGAATATGCTAATCCTTAAGATTTCAGGGCCAAACTGCATTCTGATGTCACAGAAGGTGGGTACAGGTAATTTCAAAAAGGACCAGCCCAGTAGGTATGATACTTTAAGCATCAACCAACTAAAACTCAGCCAACCAAGTCTAACAAATAAAGAATATATATATGATCACAAGTGTAAATGCCGCACTTTCACCCTAAGATTCTTTCCCCTTGACATGAGGACTGGAGATGAGGGGCTGGGCATGGCAACCTAACCAACCAAATAAAATTCCCCATTCCCTCTTTTTAAACCTTCTCACTATAATGAGCAATTAAAGTGGGAGGGTTTTATAATGAGAGCTGAGTTTATAACAGTTGAACTTGTAATGGCTCAAAAATAAGACAAGGTATTTTCCAGTTTTGAGGGAAATATACTATATATACTCGAGTATAAGCCTAGCTTTTCAGTTCCTTTTTAAGGCTGAAAAAGTCCCCCCCAGCTTATACTCGAGTTAATGTTATTTATTATTTTACTATGTTGTTGCTATTATTACTATTACATTTATTATTTTACTTTATCCCTTATTATTAAATTATTTTACTTTATGATTTTTGTTATTATTACATTTATTATTTTACTCCATTACTTTTTATTTTACTCTATTATTATTACTATTATTACATTTATCATTTTACTATATTTTTATGATTACATTTATCATTTTAAACTATTATTCCTGTTATTATTACATTTCCATTATTCTAACTCTATTATTATTACTATTATTATTATGATTACATTTGTCATTTTACTCTATTTTTATGATTACATTTATAATTTACACTATTATTCCTGTTATTATTACATTTCCATTATTTTACTCTATTATTATTCCTGTCATTATTACATTTATTATTTTACTCTATTATTATTGGAAAGATATATCAGTATATTTACATTGAACAAGGTTAGAATAATGGTTGAGAGTTGAGCAGTCTTATCTTAAATTGCAGCTTTATGTAAATATTAAAAAAATTAACCTAGTGATGCCTCCATTAAATAGGTATTTGAATTGGTATCTATTTTTAAATTTCCCCATAGTTGCTGCATTTCCACCCTTGGCTAATTCTCAAGTCAAGATGTTTTCCCAGTATTTTGAGGAAAAATTAGGTGCCTCGGCTTATATTCGGGTCGGCTTATATTTGAGTATATACGGTAGTCTGTATTTTGAGCCAACCCTGCATTAGTGGGGGTAGAAGAGGTGGACTAATATTGCCTGTTTTTACAAATATGAGAACCATCCTCTCTCTTCTGCTTTCTCCCAGCATCTATCTTGGTTGAGAAACTTATCTTCCGGGAAGGTTTATGGGCAGTACAAGACCCCTTTTCTGCTTGAGATAAAGGGCAGGGTCATACCTTCCTGCATTCCATGGACAGAAGTCAGCTGGATGAACAGTTAGATTTTTGTTCAGTAGTGCCAACATGACAGAGACCCTTAACACTCCTAAGGATAGCAGGCGAATTTAGCAGTATAGACCAGATTCTGTAGCACACAGAGCTGAACCCATCAAAGGATAGGGATGGGGACATTTTAATAGTTCAGGAAGAATGAATGAGGGTTGTTATTAGGTAAAGATAAAGGTTTTCCCCTGACTTTAAGTCCAGTCATGTCCAACTCTTGGGGGTGGTGCTCATCTCCATTTCTAAGCCAAAGAGTCGGCATTGCCGGTGGACACCTCCAAGGTCATGTTGCCGGCATGACTGCATGGAGCAATGTTACCTTCCCGCCAGAGCGGTACATATTGATCTACTCACATTTGCATGTTTTCAAACTCCTAGGTTGGCAGGACCTGGGGCTGACAGCAAAAGTTCACGTCACTCCCCGGATTCAAACCTGCAACCTTTCAGTCAACAAGTTTAGCAACTCAGCGGTTTAACCCACTGCGCCACGGGGGCTCCATTACTCCACCTTATTTGCCAAATAAGATAGTTGCTTTGTTTTGCCTAATTGTAAAGTTGACAATAGCATTAAGAACTAAATTATACAGTAAGGAAAAGTGACTTAATTCATATCTGGACAGTAGCAGAACCCCCTTTTCAGCACTAGGGATGAACTTTTGGAATATGAAAAGCAGGGGTGAGCATCATGCCACTTTCCAAATGTTGCTGGTCTGCAACGTCCATCAGCAACATAACCAGCATCGTTTTCATTCCTGGTGAGAAGCCATAATAAATAAATTTTCTTCTGGGCATTCTATATCAAATAGCCACAGCTTACCTCACTCTCCTCTATTCAACCTCTACCGCAGTGTTTATATAGCAGGTGATAGGACTTCCCATCAGTCCTGGGCCTCAGCCACCCCGTTTCTGAAGCACTATATATAGGCAAACTCTTACATTTTCCAGTAATTCATAATCCCAGAAGCATAAATAGTTCATTCTCCCCACCCTGGCAGTCTGGATTTGAAACTGAGAACAAATATTCTGTTTTACTTTATTATCACCATGAGCAGCAGCAGCATGTAACAGGTTGAGCAGGATAATTTTGCTCTTTCACTAGTTTTTGATTATTTGTAAATTGTGTTCGTCATGTTTTCTGCACTGTAAAAACGGTGGTAATATTCCATCTTTTTATTATTCTTCAATTGAAAGTAGCCAGATATCTGCACACTCTATCTAGTGTATCCACCATGCATAAGATCTGAAGAGAAACCACCTTTAATACTGAACATTTACATAATTTATATAATTTTATTTCTTCTTCTTTACACTTCTGAGCAAATGTTGACTTACTGCTCCTCCCATTGCTAACTCCCATCAGTACCAAGGTCACCTGTTTTCTTTGGTCAGAAGATCTCATTATTAGCATTCTACTCACATTAGGAATAGATACTGCCAACCATCTTGATGATTTTTGTGTACTTTAGGACAAATGTGAGGCATGTAATTTATGACAATGTATGGCAAATTAAATGGGACATATACAATTCCTGATGAGATTACAGGTATGAGAAGCTGCAAAAATGACCAAATACTATTTAATTTCCTCTATTTCAGTCCCAGCACACCATAGAGGTCACTGGAAGACCAGAGATTCCTAGGAATTTGCAAAGTCCTTCAATGCAATTGAAGTGAGACTGGGCAAATATGGCAATTTGCTGAGAACGTCTCAGATAAGGCAGAAGACACCACCTGTGAATAATCACCAGTTCTGAGTTATCATGAACTGGTAGTGACATTTTTACAGGTAAGGAAAAAGGGTTGGTTTTTTTGGTGAAAACCCAGTTCTGCCTCTAATGTCCTACCAAAATATATAATATATCTTAAAAGGAGTAGACCAATCAACTAAAAAAAATCATCAGACAGAGTTTGAGAGGTCTGTAGATTAGTTGGATTAGTAGATTAGTTTTTCTGTTTGTTAGTTTTGGTTTTGTATGCACGTTTTGTATATTGGTTTGATCTAGCAGTTTCTTAGTTGTTGTAGGTTAGTGTTTTATATTAAGAAAAATGCTTGTTTTGTGTGTTTGTTGTAATTTACTTATTTGCATATGTCTTTACCAGTATGTTTATCTCATTAAATAAAATTAATATAGAAATAAACTTATGTGGTAAATTCCAGGGAGGACCTGATAAATTTCTAGGGAGACTACCCCAACAGATAAGTAAATGAGTTCTGCAGTGACAGGGGTCTTACTGTACAACTTACTGTACAAGATTTTTCTTCCCATCCCCCAAACTTTCCACACTGTCTCATTAGACTTTCAAATCATGCAGAACCTTTTCTGCCTGCTCAGTTGATATGAATCTTTTTGCTCAACATACGAGAAAGATCTTTAGAGGACTTAACATGCCGAGGCTTGCATGTACAGGCAGTCCCCAGGTTATGAACAAGATAGATTCTATGTATTGTCAAAGGCTTTCATGGCTGGAATCACTGGGTTGTTGTAGGTTTTTCGAGCTGTATGGCCATGTTCTAGAAGCATTCTCTCCCAACGTTTCACCTGCATCTATGGCAGGCATCCTCAGAGGTTGTGAGGTCCTCACAGCCCAAAAAACCTACAACAACCCAAGATAGATTCTGTAGGTTTGTACTTAAGTTCAATTTTTATGTACTTTGGAACAAGTACATTTTTTAGTGTAGCCAAATATATGTGGACGGCTTAGGGAAGGGTTAACACCCCTATGATGTTTCCCTTGCTGTGTATGCTTCTGTTTCACCTCACTTTTCATCCCTGGGATAATTGGGTTTTGAAAAAAATGGCTTGTTGTGGATTGGTGCTAAAGCTTCAGTGGAAACCCTTTTTCCGCATGATAACTCTTTCAGGGGTGAATTTCCCTTCCGAGGGATACATTTCTCTCACTTCTTGTTGTCTCAGCCCTGTTCTTAACTATGAGTCATTTGTAAGTCGGATGTTTGCCACTTGGGGACTACCTGTACAGCACTGCAATTTAATTTATGCAGGTCTTTTAGGGGCTACAGCAGTGGTATGCAAAGAGCAGTTTTTATTTATTTATTAATTATTCACTCTTATATACCGCTCCTTCCGGCAGGCTCGGGGCGGTTTACATGGTACACAGACAGTATTACAATAACAGTTTAATACATTCTACAAAAAGCATAAAACATAAAAGCAGAAAAGCATAAAATACAACATCCCGAAACAAACATCTACAATAATCAGCTTGTGTGGGCTTGTGTGTGACCATTTCTGTGGCTCTTATTCATTGCCAGATCCTTCACTCCAAAACAATGGGTTATTTTCCACTCCTGGAAGGCTATACTTCCTCAGAAGAAAGTTCCTGGGTCTTTTCACACAATGCAATTTCAGCACTTTGACACCATTTTAACTGCCACAATTCTATCCTGTTAAAGTCTGGGAGTTGTAGTTTAGAGAGAAGAGTTTAGAACTCATCTAGCGCCTCACGCTAAACTGCTAATGCCAGGATTCAATACAATGCTGGCACAACAGTTGTAGTGGAATCTTAGTGTTAGAATTGCCTAGTGTGAAAACGCCACAGGCTCTTATCTCAAGAGCTTTCATGCCTTGTTAGATTGAAAAGAGCCATGTTCAGAAAAATTGCTGAGCGATGGCAAAAGGAGTGATGAGTATATTGACATCAAGTAATTTTAGAGGTAAAAGGGAAAAATCTTCTGAAAATTAACCCAAGGCTGGAAAACTATGAAAAAGCACATTATTTCTATATTATAAGATACTTTCAAATTGCAGAGGGGAGGGTTTGATTGATAAATGAGGCATTCTACTTTTGCATTAGGCCAATTACTCATTTGAAAGTTGCATAAATTCAGGAAGAAAAGCAGTATTGAATGACAGCCTCCCTCCCATCAAAAAATTATCAAGTGGATAATTGCATTACCTTTCTTATACTTGCTGCCAAGTAATCTGAAAACGGGAATTAAATTTTCAGCAAGTGTACTGCTGATATTTATACCAAGAAGGCAAAACTAATGACTGAAGGGAAGCTTCAATAATTAAATTCAGATTGGTATTTAAAAATGACAGATGAACCAAGAATATCAAGAATATGCTTATATTATAGTATGCACACTTGAACAGAGTCCGAATAAAGTGATAATAGATGAACCTGCCTGCTGAATAAAGAACACATATCAGTGCTAATCATATCCTAATTGAAACTGTTCATTTTGAGTTCAGTGGCTGCTTCAGTTTGCTCTTAGATGCCAAGTTATAGCATGAGCATATTCCCCATGCAGTTCAATAGAGGGACAAGCTTCATGCCCAGAAGTTCCTCTTCAAAGGTAATGCTTGTGATCTCCTTGTTTTAGAGTTTTGTCCATCTACCTGAGGCCACATACATGCAATGGAGCTGCCAGATTAGAACTAACATATCAAACCAACCTCACACAGGTGTGGATTACCGATAAGGCCAACCTAGACCATGGCCTAGGGGCACAAGCTGAGGGGGGCGCAGATCATGGACCCCCCCCAAATAAGTTGAAACAAAAAAACCCCGTGGCCGGCATCTGGGGTCTCTCCCAACTCTCAGAGCTTGCGAATGTCAAGGGGGAGTTGGGTGTGTTGGTTGTGGGGAGGGTGCCTGGCTCTGTCCCCGGGTCCAATCCTGAGGACCTGGCCCTCTTCTCCCTCCCTTCCAAACATGGCCTCCTTTGCGAAGGGAGGGAGTAGCTTCGCTCCTGTCCGTCACGGAGGGTGAAGGGGCGAGGCCTGTGGGTCCGCCCACTCCGATACCAGAGCAAGAGGGAGCGTTGGAGGCACCCAGATTCGGAGGCGCTCCATCGGGACCGTATTCCTCGCCTCGATTATTGCTCTTTTTTAAGGCTGAAAAAGTCCCCCTCGGTTTATACTTGAGTTAATGTTATTTATTATTTTACTATATTATTATTATTACATTCATTATTTTACTATTATTGTTGTTATTATTACATTTATTATTATTGCTCTATTATTCCATTATGTTGCTTTATTATTATTATTACATTTATTATTTTACTCTATTTATTATTATTGAAAGGATACATAAGCACATTTACATTGAAGAAGGTTAGAATAATGGTTTAATCAGAGTTGGGCAGTCTTATCTTAAATTACAGTTTTATGTAAATATTCAAAAACTTTAAACCTACCGATGCCTCAATTAATGCAATTGTATTGGTATCTATTTTTTATTTTGAAATTTACCAGTAGCTGCTGCATTTCCCACCCTTGGCTTATACTCAAGTCAATATTTCCCCCCAGTTTTTTTGTGGTAAAATTAGGTTATATTGGGGTCGGCTTATACAGAGTATATATGGTACTTTAAAATTTTCAGTTTTTATCACAAATAGTGTATTTAAGAACAGAGCAACAGTAGTTTTCTGCTGAGAGTATGCTCATTTACAACAATGTAATTTGATGGTGGCCTATTAATTTGGAAGATTATTGAACAGCCAGCCTCTTATACAGTGTTTTCCTTTAGTTTGCTGTACCTTGTATCTCAGAACCATAAGGCACGAATCATGAACTAGCTGTGGGAAATCGGAACCTTTACAACATGGGAAAAGCAAGAGGAAAAAAATCTGGTTGGGTGCCTCATGGTACGAATATATTTAACCTTCTTCTCAAGGCCAGTTATATAAACAGGGGTCCTAAACAATTGCTACACACAGCTGAGTTAGGGCATGGTGATGGGAAGTGGAGAGCCAGAAGTAATTAGAATAATTTTGCAAAGCACATAGAAAGCTTTTGTCTGCCTGGATGAATTAACTGGTGAAGATTCATTCTCTGAACTAAAATTCACATTAGGCCTCTCTTAATAAATGTTACATGACCTTCCCATTCTTTCTAAAAAGAGCAAAGTATGCAATGTGCTAGAAGGAGATGATCTCAAGGCATAAGTAAATTAGGCAAAGGAATATGTCACACATTTGTACCCATCACTCAGGAACTGCTGCCCTAGAAAAACAACATGTGGAAAAGCTGTCAGATAAAACGTTAGATGACATGTCATCTCCTAAGATTTTTCAAAGGAGGCTGACCATTTTTTGGATAAGTCATCAAGTGAAGAGACATCTGGAAATGTTAGAATTGCTCATGAAAAAGATGTAAGAACGACATGTAGTGGAGATTTCCAATAATGGATACATGCTTTTGACATTATATAATATAACAATAACACTTACATTTAGTACATTTCAAGTTGTCCATAAGACACTTGCATGTCCTGTAGAGTAAATGTATTACCTTCGGTATGGAACTTTCACCTATTTAACCCTATGGATGGCAACTTGAAGCTTGTCATTCATTGCCTATTTCACACACACGCACACACACACACACACACACACACACACATACAGAGTCAGGATCAGCACAAGACAGTTTTCTGAAGCAGATTCATCCAAGTTGGTACCTGAAGGAAGGTACGTTATTTTAAACATAAGAGGGTGAAAAATGTAGAAGCACCTTTCCTCAGCTCTGGTAGTAAATTAAATAACCACGCATTTGTGCCTTTTCTTGATATCCAAAACGTGTTGCAGCAGATTATCACTTCCTAACACTCAGTAGTAGGGCAGGTCCTGAATATTGTACCATTAGAAGCAAGCATGGGTGTGAATGGTCTCATTCATTTCTGCCCACTCTTGGTAGTAGTTAAAGCCACTTGGTTTTGACTGCACAATAGGCGGTATTTTGAAAACTAATGTAAATAGGATAGGAAACATTGAGAGACTTTCAGGGGAAAATTTTAAATCCAGAATTCACAGCATGGACCACAGAAAGATAAGGAAAGAGCATACAACTCAGTAGCACTTTTCAGAAACAAGTTCATTCTATGGCAACTTCATGTAAGGATGAGAATGGGCCATTTCAGCAGCCCTGGGGAGCTATTGCTAGTTAGTGTAGAGATAGTATTGGAGACATGGTATTCGTTTAAGATAAAGCCCATCTCTTTTAACATGAGTGAAATCATGCAGAAATATTCTAAGAGTGGGGTATTTCTTTGCCTTCCTTAACCAATATGCCTTATACCCAGCATTGCTCATGAAGGACATTTGACTGTGATAGATCCTTGGCTTTTTGACATTCAAGAGGTCTTAATGATAGCTTGCTTGCTTTATTTATTTATGTTCTTAATTTGTTTTAATTGATTACAATATACTTAATGAACATTTATTGGATTTTGAATGTTATTACAGGTAGCAAACCTGAATGTAACTTTTTAGCAGAAATATAGGGCATAGGTATATAAATGAATGAAGGAGATGTGATGATTGTTTGGAGGTAAATGGCAAAATATAAAGAGTAAGCTTAGTTTCTTTATATATACAGTATGGATTGGTATTTGGAACATCATTGAAACTGTCTTCAAATCACAGAGCATTTGGGTGACACAGGGTAATTCTACAATGTAGAATCAATGGAATTTGACACCATTTTAACTGCCATGGCTCAATGCTATGGAATCATAGGAGTTTTACAAAGTCATTAGCTTTCTCTGCCAAAGAATGCCAAAGAATGCTGGTGTCTCACCAAATAACAACCATGTTTCCCTAGCACTGAGCACTGAGCTCGCACTGAGCTATAGTAATTAAAGTGATGTCAAATTGCATTAATTCTACACTATATATGCACCCTTAGAAGAGTCCTGGATATTCTTGAGGGAGAACGAGAAGGTGGGAAGTAAAAATGTGGCCATGACTCTTGATTCTCCCTCGCCGAAAAAGCTTATTTTCTAGCAATACCAGTTTCACAATAACTTTCACCAGAGGTGTCCCTCCCTCCTCCCGGCACACCATTTCCTAATTTCCTACAAAGGGGATGTCCAACCATATCTGGTCTCAATTTTCCCAATATTCTCCCCCTCCTTCCATTTTTGGCAGATCCTGGGAGTAGAGCAGAAGACATGTATTCCTCAGCCTTGAATACTGCCCACAGTGGCCAGCCCTGCATGAGAGAATATGTTCTGCAAAGATAACAAGATATATTGCATTTAATATTCTCAAATTCTATTTATAATTAAAGAAGACAATTAATGCCTGGGCAGTACTTTGAAAATCCTTTTCTTCTGTAACTATTCTTCAAAATGTCAATTCAACAGTATAGTGACACAATAGATGTGCATCTCTCCCCATCAGTTGCATGTCAATTTTTTTTAGGAAGGCTGAAAGGTATGATAGAAGCATTTCCAAAGCCTATTGATTTCCAAAATAAACAAATAAATTATCAAATGAACAGTCTGTTGCAGAAGGTATTTTAATTGGGTTGTGCTGAACTGTATTTAAAATCATTATATTATATATTAATGTAATTTAGAAACTGTGGGCCCTTGGTATCCACTGGGGCTTGCTTCCAGGATCTCCCATGATACCAACATCCCTCTAAGATAAAATTATTTATATATAAACGGGCAAAACTGAGGTTTGCTTTTGGAAAAAAAATGTAAAGAAATTTAAGCAGTATGTGGTTGAATCTATGGACATGGAATCCACTATGGATGACCAACTGGTTTTGCATTGTTTTAACTGAATTTGGTTTTCAGTCATATTGTAAGCTACCTTGGATATCATATTGGCAAAAAGATGTGATAATAAATGAGTGAATGAACGAACAAATGAATGAACGAATGAACCAATGAATATGCAAATAAAGCAGGTGGTTAGTGAAAAGCATAGATAGTGCAAACACTAGGAATTGCACTTGATATCTTTTCTCACAAGCTGTGTATATAGATCAGTCTCCATGCTGCCTTACTTCAATGGAAGTTTTCCCACAACCCTCTTGCCATCTCATGTGGTTTGTCATGTGGATCCTCCACATCACATGCCCTGTGTCAACGTCACTGACATGTAGGACGATAATCCATTTCACTGTTTATTCAGTTGTGGCTGTATATTTCTGCTTGCTGCCAAAAGCTGTCTATTGCAACCTTCATCTCTGACCAGTGTAGGCCAGATAGCATTCTCATAGTAACATTATACTGCAGAAATAGACAGTTGCCCCAATATCAAGAAAGTAGGAGAATCAAAATATATACATAGATTTTCAAGTCTAAAAAAAACAACAAAAAAACCCTAGGGATGGATTTTTTTCAGCTCCTTTTTTAAAACAAAGATATGCTTCAAGCTATACCAAAAATGGGCAAATGCTAGTGCTACTTTTAAAAAAAATCTATCATAAACCATACATTTCAATATAATTCAATTAAGCTTAGGTGTGAACTTTTAAAATAATAAGGGATTTTAAAAAATATTTAACATTTTCTCGTTATCTTCCTGATCTAGGTATATTTCCCATGCTTTTTATAAATCAAGTGGTCCACTAATTGTTTACCTAAAGATAATTTCTTCTTCTTTTCATGGTGGGATAATCATAATTACCGTCAAGAAGTCTGAGATGTTGTACATCAACCCTATACCAATCTACGTGGGAGGATGCTTGATGAACTCAGTAGGATTTCCTCTTGAGTATACAAGCCTAAAAACCCTAAAGGCACCTGATCCTGTCTGATCTTGGAAGCTAAGCAAGCTCAGCCCTGGTAAGTACATGGATGGAAGACCACCAAGGAATGCCAGGTGATGTGGCGTACATTTCAGAGGAAAGAACTGGAAAAACCTATGAAAAATTATGGGGTTACAAGAAATTGACTGACAACTATGAAAGAACATATACGCAGACATATAGGATTTGACTTGCATCATGAGTCTTTCTTCCAAAAAGCAGTCTAATAATGTTTGGTTTTGTTTGGGTAACTATTTTCACCAACAACATGATGGGTTAAAAATGATCAGCATATATTTTAATGTACAGGCAGTCCCTGAGTTACAAACATCCTACTTACAAATGACTCATACTTATGGTTGGGGGTGGTGGTGGTGAGACAACAGGAAGTGAGATAAATTTCCCCCTTGGACAGAAGATTATCTCCTGAAAGAGTTATCATGGGGAAAGGGGATCTCCACTGAAACTTTCTTACCAATCTTTGTTTCTATAACAAGCCAAATTTCAAAATCTAATTCTCACAGGGACAGAAAGTGAGGTGAATTTTTCTGAACAGGGGCAAAGGCAAAAAAACCCCCCACACTACAGGTGTGTTAACCCTTCCCTATTTTATCAAAAGCTTATATGGCTGGAGTTATACTTAAAACATGTACCTGTTCTGACTTACATACAAATTCAACTTAACAACAAACCTACAGAACCTATCTTGTTCATAATGCAGGGACTACCTGTAGTAACTTCCCTTTTTTCTTAATCATGGCCGTTACATAATTTTTAACAACTTGAAGCCTAACCCTGCCAAGACACATGTGTGTGCTTTCCACCCACGTAATTGTGAATAAGGTTGAACACCATACCCACTGTATGGCTCTCACCCTCCTCCCAGTAGACTTAAATCAAGGAAAAGTTTCATGAGAACCAGCACTCTTCTTAATGTTCCTTCAGCTACAACAAGAATATCCCTCTAGGCAGAAAAATCAGGCAATTCACCCTACGAGGATCTTCCTCCAGAGGAAAAACCAAGAATGTGCAACTTGGAAGTCCATGAACACCCAGAAGTGGAGTTGGCAGATCAAAAGACAACCTGGCAAAATGGCACTACCTAGAAGAATCCTCTAGTTTGTGTGATTGCAGAGGAGAACCAACAACTCTGCATCTGTATGCTTGCCCACAATGCCTTGCCTCTTGCTCAGAGGAAAAATTGTTTAAAACTACAGACAAAGCGTTTTTTTGTCTAAAATTATTTATCTGCTTGTGCTCTCTTTATTTTATCAGTTTTATACTTATTTATTGGTGTAATACTTTTGACACAAAATAAATAAAAACATAATTTATATCATGATTAATTCCCAAATTGTCAAGTAAGTGCAACTTAATTACTGTAAAATATCTATATAATTACAAAGGCATTTGTTTTCTAGCCACAACACAAATAAGCATTCACTTTTCCTTGCTACCCATATGCCTCAATTTTTAAAATAGTATTAAAGGATTACATTAAATGGATTGTAAAAAAGAAAGAATAACAAAATGTCAGCTATACGTGTCATTACTACTTAGCTAAATTATACTTTCCTCTCAACAAGTGTCCTCCACAGTTAATTAAATCACTGCTTGTTGCACTAATTGGCATCATTTAAAAATATGCATATATAATTCTATCTGAAAACACAATTTGAAAACATTATTGGTAATATAGGCCCATTGCTCATATAATTCTGCTCATTCTGAAATGGCAGTAAGAATGTATTTGGCTTTGGAATCTGATCTGTGTGAGTAAAATGTATTGAATATTTATGCCAAGAATAGCAGGTTATAATCCATGCATTTCCCCCTACTTATGCTTTGGTTGGAACCTCCTGGATATTTCAAAACTAACAGGTTCATTTAATTCCTTTAAAAAATCCAGTTATATACATTTGAAATAATTTTTCAAGAAAAAGGGTAAATGAAAATCAGCTCAGTAGCAAAGTAAAGAGCACCCCACCCTAAATATGACTGTTTTCTGCCAAGTAAGAAAAATAGAAACAATGCCACACTTACATATTACAGAAATGACAACTAATTGTGTGAGTCTTTTCAGAGAATTAGAAGGAAAATGCCCGCTTCAGCAAACACGATCACAATGGATTGAATGTAAGCTTGACCATCTTAAAACAGACTTAGTAAAATCAATGAGATTTAAAATAGTCATGACTTATGAGGTCCATTGATTTAAGCATTATTGAGTCCAGATACAAACCAGTACCTTTATCCTTCCTGTGCTCTGCAGAATGATCACTATTGCTATTTACAAATGTGGCTATATGTGTGTCCACCTTTTAAATATTAAAGTACAGAATTCATGAAGTAGTAAAACATGGTATAGTGCTACTCAAGATCCCAATCCAGCTAAATATCGACACAATTAATTTTCACTGGAATTAAATGTTTTGAGCATTGGACTACAACTCTGGAGACCAGGGTTCGATTCCCCATTTGGCCAGTGGAAAGCCCCTGGGTGACCTTGAGTGGGTCACACACTCTCGGCCACATAATGTGATAAGCTTTCCTTAGGGTCACCATCAGTAAAAACAGGCTTGAAAGGTGCAGGACAACAGAATGGGAGGTAGCAATTGCTATCCCTAGTTGAGCTTTTTGAGAAGCTATGTGTACTTACTTTTGATCTAAGATGAGTTGTTTTTGGGGTGCCTGAAAGTGTCTTATCGGGTATAGTGCACATTCCTCAGAGGCCCTTGAACCAAATTATACAACTATTCTGCCTACTGTTCCAACCATGAAGTAGTCACCCTATGTATACTCATCTTCCCACTGGGAAAGTTTAATGAAGAGCAGCACACAATGAATATAGAGTAGTTAATAGGAATATATATAAAGTTCTGTTGTAGTGATTACTCTGACTTCAAAGTAAAAATGTTCAGGTCTGGAACAGAATATTTGTTTTTATAGTCATGCAGCTCTAAGCAGTGAAATACATAATTTTCCTTTTCCTTAACTTTCCTACTTAAATACCCCTTCCCAGCACAGAAGAAGCAATGTAAGTAGACACTATATTTTAAGGCACACTTACCTGTGCTTCCTTGGACTTGAAGCGCAAGGCAAATTACAAGAAATATGAATCCAGTTTTCATATGCATGCTGCTTTTTTTAACCATTCACAATTTTCAAGACGCTGGTTTGGCCGAATAAGTGGGTTGCTTTTAAGGAGGCAAAACCACACACAATTCCAGCTGTCCTAAAACCGAAGTGTTTGGAATGTCCTCTCATTCGATAAGTGACCACAGACAGGGAATCCAGAAGTTGAGTAAACCCCAAGCTCACACCACCTCTTGCCCACAGAGAACGAAAGTCGGACTGGAGTGAGAATTCAGAGAAGAGTGACGAAGTTTAAACAACAACAAAAAAGCAGTGTCTGTTTCTGGAATAAGCCGTTTATCTACTGCTCAGACATAATCCCTCTTATGGTCCAGCTGGGAGAGCTGCCTTCATCTTATTAACCTTCTGGAGTGGCATCTGTCAGCCCCAGAAGACTTTCAGGAGCACTGTAGTAACAATAGAAGTCTTCTTCTAGTGGCAATTACTTCTCAACATTTGCCATTTGGATATTCCAGCAATGTGACCAATGCAACCCGGAGAAGCATTGAGAAAGGACAGCCGCTGAGTGCGCTTACTTTGGTGAGGTGCATTCATAGCGTTGCGGTTTGAAAACTCTGAAAAGGCTGCCTCTCACAATGTCCAAACAAGCAATGTCATTACTCAGCAGGAAAGTGCTGGAGTAATCACAACTTGGAACACCCAAATCCAAATTAGATTAGAGACGTGGGAAGGGAAAGGTGGGGGATAAGGAAGCATGGAGTGGGGCCCAGAGGGGAGAGCAATAGTAAAAGAATTGCATCTTGCATTCACAACTGAAACATTGTAGAATCTAGAAAACTACTCAAATGAAATATTCCCTTCTGTAATTAAACCAAAAGATCTTGTAGCACTTTGAGACTAAATGAAAAAGAAATTGGTAGCATAAACTTTAATCGACTTGTGGCCCTGTTGCACTACACTGTTAGAGCTATTACAGTATTTCATTTAAACTGCTATGGAAGCTTTCTTTTGGGGTTTGTAGTTTAGTGAGGCACAAGAACTTTCTGGCTGAGATTTTAAATTTCCCCTCCCTAAACTACAAATCCCAGTATTCCATAGGCTGTTACCATGGCAGTTAAAGTAGAATAATAGTGCTATAACAGTGCAGTGTGATAAAATCCTTAGTCTACCACATGATTCCTTTGTATACTGAGGCAAACAAACAGAACTATGTCTTTGAATATCTCAGTGAATAAGTATAATTAGGATTCCTGCAGTGTATGTGTATGCTTGAAGCCTACTAGTTCTCTTACTTTTGTTTGATTAAAATAAGGTTGCACATCTTCCAGATAATCAGATAATCAGGGATAACGATGGAACTGGAGTTTTCTGTTTCTCACATACCTTCTTTGTCATGAGCAGGCTTCACACTGTGAGGTTTATTCACTGCCAGCAAAACCTTCTCTAGCTCTGCAGGAAGAAGTTGCTCTAAGAACAACCTTCATTTGAACCCGGTCAGGGTTCTATTTTTTACCTGGGATTTAAATAATGGGAAAAGAATAGAAAAATCACCTTCAACTATCTGCTTGGAATTACAGTTGCAAAGCTGCTGTGGCTGAGACCAACATTTGACCTACCTTTCCTTTCTCATTATTGGTTTGTCTTTATTGTTGTTTTCAAATTATCTTTAGAGGCATTGATTTTTGATTTTCCAAGCAAACATTTCTCATAACCTTTTGGATAAAAAGCGCAAATCAGCAATACCGAGCAAAGGAACCCTAGGTGTATTCTTCTGCGGGTGTACCTATGCGGTATAATTTAAACTTTGACACCCCTTTAACGGTTATGGCTCAATGTTATGAAATCACGGAAGTTGTATTTTTAAGAAGTCTTTAACCTTCTTTGCCAAAGCAAGGTACACCTCCAAGGATTCCATAGCATTGAAACATGGAAGCTAAAGGGGTGTCAAATTGCATTCATTCTGCAGTGTAGATGCACCTGAGCAAAGAGAATATAGCCACCAACATGTAACTACCTTTTATCTCTCAGGGCAGATCTACACCAGTGTTGTGCCCAGAGGCCACTGTGACATGGAGAACAGGAGGGAAGGGAAGAATTGCTGGTGCATAATTGTGAAAACCATTCAAGGGCCAATCCAACACATGCCAAGGTTAAATAACTATGCCCCAGCAACCCTCCCCTCCCCTCCTGTTCTCTATGTCACAGTGACCTCTGGGCACAACACTGGTCCTTCTGGTGTGACAAGAGAGGCGTTACAGGAAGGGAGGATGGCAGAGAAGAGAGATCACCCTCCTCTTCTCCTCCTTTGCCCAATTGTCCCATCCCACTGCCGATGATGAGAGAGTATGGCAAGTGTTTACCAAATTCAGGAAACACAGGAGAGCAGTGTAAACAGTTGCAACCTGTTCGGTCTCACAACTGGCTCAACTGTTTACAGGTCCCTAAGTTTATTTATTTATTTATTATTTTGATTTGTTAGTCACCCCCTCTGATAGGCTCGGGGCGATTTACATTTACTTAAAATCATGAAAACACAATAAAACAAAGGACCAATGTCCACACATTAAAATTGTACAGGTAATACATATTAAAAGTAGCTCTTATGGCCTACATTACAAATAAGCAAGTTGAGGGTTGCTTCAAATTCTGGACCAGAATTCAGAGTATTGCACAACTTTGGTTAATGTGAGTGAAGACTGGTTAAAATGATTGAAAAAGATTGCAAGTAAGAACCTAGGTCTAGGGCCTGAGTACCTGAGGGACCGCCTTACCCCGTATGTTCCCCCGAGATCAGTACGCTCAGAAGAGCAGAATCTGCTACTTGTTCCATCTATCCGCTCATGCCACCTTTCCACAACCAGGCAGCGAGCTTTTCCTGCTGCGGCTCCTGTGTTGTGGAACTCCCTTCTGGACGACACTCGAGCCATTTCAGGACTAGCCCCTTTCCGGAGGGCTTGCAAGACAGCCCTTTTTAGACTGGCTTTTAATTAAGTCGGCCTGGTCTGGCATGTAATGTATGTGAATTTTATACTGTTAGGTTTTATTGTGTGTTACTTGCTTTTATTATATGCTGTTGTTTTATTGTATGCTGTGATCCGCCCCGAGCCTGCAGGGAGGAGCAGAATATAAGATTGAATAAATAAATCAATAAATAAACCTATATTCTGCCTTACCAAATCCCCCCTTCTCTCCCCTTACCCCTTTCTCTATCCCCACCCCATAAACCAAACCCACCTGCTTTACACCTTTCCCACCCCATTCCCACCATTCCTTTTTAATCATTTGTGTACTAAAACTTTAATATTTTTTTTAAAAGACTGGTTAAAATGACCTTGTCCTATGTTACCCTGGATCAGCTTTGTGTGGTATTTGGCCACCACAGAGCCGATCCAGGGTGCTTTCACATTAAGGACCTTTTCGCATGAGGCAAGTTAGCCCTGCTTTGTCTCTTTTAATCATAGCAAGGATGGGGCCTGCCATGCACCATCACACAATGCACAGCAGGCCCCACCCACATTCCTGTCAAAGTGGAGGAATGTGTAGATTGGGTAGCACTGATGGAACTACCCACACTTTCTCTTCAATTTCCCCGTGTGATGGCAGAGAGGGTGGTGAGGCAACATGCCACCCTTTATGTCATCTGATAGGGGAGGGAAAAGGTGCCAAAGCACCCTCTCCCGTCCCTTCCATGTGATGAGGGGAGGAGGAAGGGCACATGGGCATCTTTTCTTTCGCTGGCAATGGCCGGCGCAACGGCATGGCCTGAAAGGGCTGTGTAAAGAGGTCCTATGTGGCCAGTGCAGATATACTCTCACATAGGAACTGAATGGAATCCAGCCATGACCGAGGCATTTGAATTCCAACATAAGAAGCTGCTTATTCTTTTGGGAAATGCTGTTCTTTTGTACTTTGTACCAGCACTCAAAGGATTGTTGCCCACTCAAGAACAACGTGTACCTTTCCCTAGGAGGACTGAATGTTTTTTGAAGGGCTTGTACTTGCTATGTAGCCAAGGCATCCATTATAAAAGATAATGAACAAATCAAAAGACATTATCATGGTTAATGGGAAATAAAGTAAAATAAAACTAAAATATCTGATAATATTTAACTCATTTGTTTCACAGTAATCTGTGAATATTTTGAGTTGATGTAGGAGCCCTGGTCTAGATCTGGAGAGGATGGCTGTCACTTGCGTAAAGCAGGATGGGAACTCTCCTTGTGCCCAATCTGGGAAGGTGTCCTTGTGGAACCCTCATGACTTCTTCTAGGTCATTTAGGAATATGTTAAACAGGGTAGGTGCTAAGATACAGTGCTGCCTGACCCTTCTGATCATTTGGATTGGCCTAGAAATTTGGCCTAGGGGGCCACATCTAACTTCTAAGCTGTTGCCTCTGTGTAGTTCTTTAATGAGGAAAAGTAATCTTTTATCGGTTAGCCACTTGTCTAGCTTAGACCATAATCTGGGTCTGAAGACAGAATTGAATGCTGCTTTTAAATCCATGAGGGCTAGGAAGAATTTGCCTTTCAGAATTTTGTAGTATTTCTCCGCTAGATGTAAGAGGATTAAGCTCTCATAGTGGATGAGGTTTTTCCCCCTGAAGGCCTCCTGTGTATCTGAGAGAGTTTTATTTGCCTCCAATTCCTTCATCAATTCCTTGCAAAGAAATCATGCATATAGTTTCCCTGGGATAGAAAGCAGGCTGATTGGTCTATAGTTGCCAAGCTCTTTTGGAGAGCCTTTCTTGTATATTGGGACTGTAATTGCCTGTTTCCAGCTCTCTGGGATTTTTCCTGAATTGTTTATTTGGGTGAAAAGAGTGGCCAGTAGTGGGGCCCACCACTGTACATTTGATTTAATGAATTCTGCTGGAATAAAGTCATTTCCTGGAGCTTTGCCATTTTTGAGTTGTGAGATGAGTTCGGCCATCTCCTCTGGTGTAACTGCACTTCACTTAGGGGCACCTATGAGTGTGAGCTCTGAAGAGTTGGAGTGTTGTAGGGTGGTAGGGTTATTGCCCGAGAAGATTTTATTTTATTTTTTATTATTCGGGCTTCTATGCCGCCGACTCCCGGATGCCTCTGAAATAATTTCCCCAGATCATAGATGTTATCTGCTGACTGTTTGTGAGGGGGCGGGGATTAAGCATACCCATAATGAGGTGCCAAAAAAGTCTGGAGTCTTTTTTTGTGTGATGCTTCGAGCAAGGTGGACCATGCTTTTAATCTACATTGCTTTTTGTTGTTGTAAAGCAATAGGGCCTTGTATTTTTTTTGCTGATTGTAGCTTGTTAGAAGTGGCTCTTGCCCATCTTAATCTATGAAAGAGTTTTTTAGAATTTCTTTTTTCTTTTGGCATTCTTCATCGAACCAATTCGATGAGGCATGCCTGGGATGATTTCTCTCTCTCTGTTTAGCCGACTATTTGGGTAAGATAGGTCCTCCCTAAACAGGGCTATCATGGCTTCATACACCTCAATCACTGATACGGTAACATTTCCTGTCCTTATTTTTTTGTCTCAGCAGCTCTATATTTCCTGAGTTGATTTTGATTTGCAGCTGTTCATCTAGTTTGTCAGACCATCTGTGGCTTATCCTAGCTGATCTCTCTTCCAACTCAGCAGGTAAGAACTTATCTGTGTCTCTAATTTCTTTTTTGGGGAGAGTCAGTTGCAAGGTTAGTGGCAGGTGGTTGCTTTCAATTTTGGGTATGGTCTTGAGAGACCTAACCCAGTTTTCGTTGTCTCTAGTTATCAGGCAGTAATCCACTGTACTGGCTCCCCATTGGTTGTTAAAAGTAAGTTCCCCTCTAGGGTCCTCCTTAGAGGTACCATTTAGCACTAGAAGATCCAATCTGTAAATCATTTGTAACATACAAAATCCTGTGTAATTTGATGTCTTGTTCTTATAGTTCCTATCTAGGAAAACTCTGCCCTCTTTGAGATCCCTTAAATGTGGGTACTTGGCTTCTACCTCAGAATCATTGGCTCCTATCCTGGCATCTAGGTCTCCCATAATGAATATTGATGCTCCAGGGTGACTAATCATTTGAGATAAAATGTATTCCTCTAGTCTTAGCCAGGAATCTTCTAATTGGCTTTTTTATTAGAGGGTGGGAGATAGGTTGTTATGATTATTATGTTTGTTTGCTGTACCTTTAGCAGGATTCTGTGTGCTAACTGTTCCAGATTGTCTAGGGGCCTTGACTTGGCTCCAAGTATATCAGAGACAAAAATAGCCAAACCACCCCTTGAGCATCCCACCTTGTGGACCTTCAGAGCATCCAAGGTAAAACTAGCAAATCCATCTAGAGTTACGGGAGTTAAGGACCAGGATTCTTGGCATAAGATTATGTCGAAGGAGCTAACATACTAAAAGAAAGAGTTGTCCCCAATCTTGTTTGATAATATTCTCCTGAGATATTTGTTCCCAATAATATAATGTTTGAGGCATTAACTTATACACATAGTAGTTATTATAAAACAAGCATATACAACAGAACACATTTACTCACTAAATGTTTACAACAGAAAAACTCCCTATAACAAATTTTATATATCTGATATGATATCACACAAACATCTTTTCACTTGTATATATCAGAGAAATTCCGCTTTTAAGGTTTTAAGTGCAATATCAAGACACTAACCCCTGCTAATGAATGATTGGGATGGGAGATATACATAGAAATTAATCCCAGAGAACTTAATGGGACCTATCCCTTGGTAAACATGGGTAGAACTGTGACTACACATGTTTTTTTTCTGATGAGATCTCTGTCTTGACAGCTATCTGTGAATCATGAATATATTGCAGTACCTTATCCATAGTCCCACTTAATTAGAAAATGTGGCAACGAAAGCTGATAACTGCCACTGTGGAAGCAAACAATGATGATAAATACTCATTATAGCTAAAGCAGTGCTATCAAGGGACTGTTGCTTCTCTAAGTACTGCTGTGTTTAATTATGGGTCACTGTTAATTAATCTAGAAGTACTTTTTCTAGCTGGTTTGCTGTCAAAACCAATTATATTTTCTTAAAGAGGCATTAAAAAAAGAGAATTGGCTGCATTTCAATAATGCTTTACAAATTTACAAGGGAAGCAGACAAGGGCCATACTTTGAGCTGAAGCTCCCATTCATCTGAGAGAGGCACATGGCCAAAATGTTGGAATATTTCACTTCTGCCTGTGGTGAACAGAGTAACATCCCTCAAATAAGATATTGCTGTAATATCCCTACACAACGTGGTTTTCTTCAGGTTGAGGGTCACCTGGGGCCCTTTCAACTACACAATTATATCAACATGATCCCATTTTTAATTGCCATGGTTACATCCTATGGAATCCCTGATTTGTAGTTTATGGAGGGACACTTCTCAGATGCAGTGCTCTGAGTGACTAACCAGACTACACATCCCAAAATGGAACTATGGCACTTAAAGTGGAATCGTAGTGCTACAGTTCCTGGAAATGTTACATCCAGGGTGGTTCCACCCAGCCCTTTAACCCGGGATCAATAGTGTTTTAGAAACGTGATTTTTCCTGGGTTCTAGTCCACCCCTCCCCCAGAAAGCGCACTCTTTTCTGGAGGGAGGGATGTGTAGATGCCCTCCAGGAATCTTCCAGGAGGACAGGGAGATAGCCCCCATCCCCTCCCAACTCTCCCCCCCCCATAGCATTTAAAAATAAAAATAACTTACCCGGATGCCATTAAAATGCTGCCAGAGGTCTCCTGGCACATAGGAATTATTTGCCAGGCGAAAGGGGGGGGGAGCGGAAAACCGTTTCTGCCCCCCCTCTCCTGGCATGTCATTCCTTTGAGCCATGAGAGCTCTAGCAGCACTTTAATGGTGGCCGGGTTTTTTAAAGGCTTTTCTGGATGGTTTGAGGAGGGCATTAAGAGCCCTTTTGGATATTCCGGCCAAATGGAGGCCGGAAAGTATGAGAGGGCTGTGTGGACAGCCCCTCAGAATTCCCAGGACTTCTGAGGGGGCAGTACAGACTATGCCCAGAGCGGGAAAGACACAGATCTTTCAAGAAGACCCACCTCTTTCCCGCTAACAAATTACCTCCACGCAAAGCAGGGTTTTTCTACTTTGTGTCGAATGCAGTTGCATTTATGTGGGGGCGTCATTTGGATGCCACACGGAAAAAAGCAAGAGGGTGCTGTCTAGATGCAGGTGCTGTCTAGATGCACCCCTCAGTTTTCACAGCCATTCATAAAACTTGGAAATGGGCGATTCTAACAGCATTCAATGATATATGTATTTACATCAGGATCTTGTTTAAGTTCCTTCATAGCTGAGTGTTTCCAATCTCAGCTATGAATTCTTTGCCACGATCTGCCACTGCTTGTCTTATTTTTAGATAATGTGATCCCAGTTATTTAGTCTTTTTATTTCTATATTGACCATTATGTCAATGTATAAAAACTCACCTCTTTGATTGTTTGAGAAACTCGACTGAACTCTCCTGCTTTATTTCTTGCCCTAGGCCATTTTTTCCCTGCAGTTTTTGATTCTGCTCTGTTTCCCAGTTTTGTTTTTCTGTTTCCCAATTTTGTTTTCCAGTTTCCTATGACCCAGGTGCAGAATCTTTCAATGTTTTCTTCTGCCTCTTTAGTTATAACATAAACATGGATCATGATTATACTGATAGTTTTCCCATGAATTTTTATTGATATTATTCTGTTAGACTTTGCATTATATTATTTGATTCCTATACTTCTCACTATTAATGTCATTCCATTCCTTGTTGGATTTCTATTTTCACAGAGTAAACACTGTGTAGATATATAATTAAAAGAGTCCCATTCCTGTCTTTTTCAGTTCACTCATCCCAAGCATAATAATATTTATACATTCCATTCTTGCATTAGTACATCTAGGTTTCTCCAGTTCATGCTTCTGTGTTCCTATATGTTTTATGCAGATTTGGATGATCACCTCTGAGCAGATCAACAGTTGAATGGGCTTTCAGTTTGAGTCTAGTTGAGTCCATCTTGAGTCTTAGGATCTCATCACATGGACCTTGAGAAACATTGGAGACCATTTGTCTAGCAAAGGGAATCGTACCGTTAGATCCCCAATTGTCCCATTTCAAGTTCTGTCATGCCATCATACATGTTTTTCTCATCAGGTTTTAACCCTTCCCTATGCTATCCAAAGTGTGTGTGTGTGTGTGTGTGTGTCTGGCTGGCTGGAATTGCACTTTAAAAATGTACCTCTTCTGACTTACATAAAAATTCAAATTCAATTTAAGAACAGATTTACCTATCTTGTTTGTAACTTGGGGACTGCCTGTAGTTTGTAGAAACCTTTACTCATCACGGCATCTGAGAACTATGTTCTTTCACTGCATTTCTTCTCTTCCTTTGGAGATTACAACAATTGCCCCTAAACTGACAGGAGGAGTTCTGAATTAGAGGGGAGGGATATTATAAGGGTCATTTCCTTCATTACATCATATCTGACTCAAAGATGAAGACAAGTTAAATAATTTAATTATAACCATCTGGTCATTTACTGATATTATTTATTAATCAGCAGAGTATAGGTCTGTATGAAATCTATTTCAGATCGGATGGTTGGGAAAATATGCTGCTGTACAAAGAAGCAGGACTAAGTGAAAATTAACTTTATTTTAGAAGGGTCAATGTTAGTGTTCTTGCTGTGTTTACTGCTTTCTAGTCATCCTCTGGTGTTGAGGGTGATCTTCTATGTGAGCGAGGAGGACATTTTCTATCATTCTGCACAGTTTTGTGTCATGATTCATTTTCATAGCCTGGGAATATAGGCTTTGAAACCAAGCCTGACAGTGATAACATGAGATAAAGCACCTGTCTGCTCGGCCCTGGGCTCCAACTTTTGGTGGGAAAGAATGCGCAGGGTTTGTTCCAGGTGGGAACTGCTATCTTTGCAAGTGTGGGAGTATATATAAGGATGTGAATAATAAAAAAATACACTTTATTTATATTCCGCTCTTCTCACCCCGAAGGGGACTCAGAGCAGATTACATCACACATATGGCAGACAGTCCCTGCCGGAGCCACATAAAATTACATACAACATACAAACATATGACAAGTACAATTTTAGAAGGATTTTTCTTCAGGCTGCGTCACAGGGGTGCATCACAGGGTGTGGTTGTTCCGTTACGTCATTATGTCATTCCTATCAGAGTGTGATTTTCAAATGTTTCTGCAATTCAACCATTGTATAAGATGCTGTGTTGTGTAACCAGGCATTTATAGAGTTAAAACAGCACAAGTGGTGTCCAGCACTGTTTTGACCTTCAGCTGTGTAAACATACTGATAAGGGAGACGCTGAGCTTTTTGAGTCAGTCGCCATGTGGATTCCACTGTGAGGTGCAGGCTGCTGAATTGTTCTGTGTGAGAATGCTTTACTTTCCTCACTTAATCAATAAAAGAACTTTCTAAGTTCAGCCCTGGCTTCGCTGCATCACTGGCGCGCGGACAAAAGGGTTATGGGCCCAGCATGCTTCCGCTGCGCTAGTGTTTGGACTGCTGCCCATAACGGAACGAAGAAATGCTGACGGGAGAGTGCCTGGAAAGCTGTGCAGAGGTGAGAGATTGATGGATGGCTGGAGTAGCCAAAGCTTACCAATGCAAGCCAGTGAAGCAAGCCTGAGAGAGGATGATGAATAAAAAGTGAGTAAAAGCAAACAGACGCTCTGCCCGGGTTCTTTTGAAAGGAGGCTGCATTAAATCCTGAAAGTGACTGTCAGAAAGCCAAACAGACGTGGCTAGACGTAATCTCGGGGGCCGAGAGTCACACAGAAGGAAGTGCATATTAATCCTCTGGAACTTTGTGTTGTTCCTGTGTATCCAGTGTTTGACCCAAGAAGGGGGCAGAGCGGAGAGGAAAGGAGAGCAGCATGGCTGGAATTAACCCAACTAGTATGATTGAGAAGTTAAATGATACCAATTACTCTGAATGGGCTGTGTTTATGGAGAATCTACTAGCCCGGGAGGGGCTGCAGAAGATGATACTTGGGACGGAGGCTGATGCAGGAAAGAATTTATGAGGCAAGTCTACTTTGATCCTTTGCCTGACTCCTGACCAGCTGGTTCATGTCCAAGGATTGCAGACAGCCAAAGAAGTTTGGGACGCGCTTCAGGCTGTGCATCAAAGAGAGAGCACCTTAAGTAAAATGATTTGGAGCAAGAGATTGTATGGTGCAAAACTATCAGAGGAAGGAGATGTTAAGCAGCACATAGACATGATGAAGAAACTATTTGTGGAGTGTCGAGTGAGTGGTGTGGAGATCACTGATGAAAATCGAGCATACATCATGTTATCTAGTATGCCATCGAGTTGGGATTTTCTGCTGCATTCTCTACAGTCTGTGGTACCCCAGGATTTGTCGTTGGATTTGGTTACTAGCACAGTTCTGGACGAGTTGGACAGACGGCGTTTTGAGAAGGAGCAAAGCAGAGGCTGCAAACCTGAGGTGGCATGTTTTCCACAGGAGATGGAGGAGTAAGATTACCATGAGGCGCCGACCTTGGCTGCTGCACACATAGTCAAAACACGGCGGCGGTGTTTCGGGTGCAATAGAGTCGGGCACCTGTTAAGGGACTGCACAGCAGTAAGAAGGCAACAGCCCGGAGGGGGCACCAGAGGAACTGGAAGTTATCGTGGGAGAGGCCGTGCTGATGGGACTATAACTACCACACCCAGAATCCTGATTGCTGATGCAGAGACTTGTAGTTACAATAAAGTAAAGTGAGTTTTAGACTCGGGCGCAACCCACCACATTGTGAACGATATTGGTGTCCAGCACTGTTTTGACCTTCAGCTGTGTAAACATACTGATAAGGGAGACGCTGAGCTTTTTGAGTCAGTCTCCATGCTGATTCCACTGTGAGGTGCAGGCTGCTGAATTGCTCTGTGTGAGAATGCTTTACTTTGCTCACTTAATCAATAAAAGAACTTTCTATGTTCAGACCTGGCTTCGCTTCATCACTGGTGCGCGGACAATTCTGTCATCACGTCACAAGGGGGTGCTGTTGCTTCATCGTCGTGATGGAGAGCCTCTGTTTTTTCCGCATTTCACCTTCCAACAGCCGATCTTACTTTTTATTTAGGCATTGTAAGTCCTTCTTTTTGAAAAATTCTTCCCTGCTAGGCGGTTCCCAGTTTTATCTAATCACAGCTGAGCTGTTTTCAAACTGTTGGGTGAACAGTGGACAGGGCTCACAGCTGGGTGTCCAAACCAGCCCGGGATTCGAACTTGCAATCTTCAGATCTTCAGATTGCTAGCACAGCTGCTGTTACCGCTATGCTATCTCTCCGGCCACTCTTGTAACCAGCCACTCTTGGCTTTAACAATATTCTGATATCCTTTAGTAAAAGTTCTGAGTAAAATTCGGGACGTTTCCTGTGAGTTATTTCAAGCTACTGAAGTGCGTTCATGACAGTATTGCATTTAAATAACAACACACATAGGGAGTCTGCCATATCTGTGGTCTCAGAATCCATGGATTTAACCAACCATGGATTCAAAGAGGAGATGACAGCAAAGTCAGCTGTCAGATATGCATTCTTTCAGCTCTCACTAGCACTGGGGAGCATACCAGCTACCTAGTTCTGCCTTGAAAGTGAACCAGCAGAAGCACTGTAGCCTCAAAAGTAGAAGTAGACACATGGCATACTTCTCAGAGACAGCAGGGTCTGCAGAATATATGCCCAATGGCCAGGTACTTCTAGGGACTAGCACTTGTGTTTGTGCTATCCATGCAAAATTCTGGAGTAAAACCTACAAGGATACTGATGACCCACTATATTATAATGTGAAAAGGTGGGAAAGGGCTTAAGAAAGTAATTTTCTTGGATTACAATGCTTAAAACCTCCCAAGCACCATGTCCAGGTTAATTGGGAAATTCTGAATGCCATAATAACACCCCCCCCCACACACACAAAACCAAACAAACCCAAATCTTTTTTCAGAATATGTTTCCCCACTGAAAAAACTCATCTTCAGCACACAATGGAGTAAAGGGCAAAACTGGCATATAACAGGTGTTCTTTCATTATATCTACCACAGGAATGTCTGAATACAGCTTCTCTGGATGACTGGAAAAGAACATTTTAATGCTGTTTTATCTTTCTTGTCTGTTGTAAAGCATAGGGATGAAAACCAGCATTCACATAATTGCAAAAAGCACCAAACAAATAAGCACATTTTTGCTCATTAACAGGGGTTCATATTAATTATTGCTCCTTATCACATAACCTGACTCATACTGAACTGGTGAAGCTTGAACAATATGTTTCTAGAGATTAGCAGAGTTACCTTTAGTTTTTCTAGTGTGAATTACCACAGGAAGGCGTAGAAAGAGAATCTTCGGTGCAAAGCTGCTAGTAGTGAATGACTAATAACATGTTGATTGGAGACAACAATAAAAAATGAAGTCAAGTTGTCACCTTTTTCTCAGCTTTTGTGCTCTTAATATTTTTGCAGCTGGCAGATATACTCACCAGTTGATATTTTATCTGTTTCCATATTGTGCTGCAAACCAAACTAAAGCCATGCTGGTAAATGCAATAAGTATAGTGTGAAGATGAAAAGTATGAGAGGAGCCAAGAGAATAACTGCTGTGTTGTGCCAGACTTTAAATGACAATTTTGGAGAATGTCCTTTAAAATTTTGCAAGCAGATCTTCAGCAATGCTAATTTATCAGATTGTCTAATCCAAGGACAATTCTGTACACCATAGTCCAATAGTAGTATCATTGAATTCAATGAGATTTATTTCTGATTATTTATTTATGTCTGATTTATTTATGCCTGCAAGTATTTTATGTAGTAAAAATGTTTACTTGGTGAATTGCATGGGTTCTGTTTTTGTTTCCCTACAAGTCCTCCTGGCCAAGTCATATCATTTCAACCACTTCAGGTCAGCATTTCAGCCGGCACAAGGGTTTAACCCATTGTGTTACTGTAGCTCCCTTATAATGTAACTAAATGAACTAGAAGCTTTTATTCTCTGAGTTAGAAGGCTACTTTAACTGCTAATTACTCATTTCTTCCAGCATGGAATGTTTTGGATGGTTATGTAATGTACCAGATGAGTAGTGCTAATATGTAATTGTAAGAATAATGAAAAGCACATAAAGAAAATGTTGTACATTCTCAGGAAAACATAGCCTAACTATGCATCTATATTTTTTTTCTTCACGTCGTGCAACTCGGCAAATAGACAACCAAACTATAAGCCGCAGAAGCACTGAAATCATCAACCCATGCAAATATACCACAAGGTATGTCTTCGGCCAAAAAAACCGGACCTAAGTCCCTGGCAACACCCCCAAACAGAACCCCCCAAAAATGGCCAACGGAACCAGGCAAACCCTACCTCTCCGCTGCCAGTGCACGTTTGGAACGTTCACGCATGTATGAGAGCCAGAGCGCTCTCCTCCCCCTCTACCAAACATAAAAAGCCATAGGCCAAGCCAGAGGCAGGGAAGGAGAGAAGCCGTTAGAGCCAGGAAGGCTCTGGTAGAACCAGGCCGAGCCGGGGGCCGAGAAGGCCAGCGCGGCAACGGAGTCACCGAGAAGAAGGGAGCAGAGGAGAGAGCAGGCGGAGGCTGGCCTGGAGGCAGAGGAGGCGGCCGAGGCGGCGCCGCCGCCGCAGGCAGGGAAGGGGGCCCGAAAGGGGGGGGCTTCACTACGATGACGGCGCCGCCGCACCCCCTCCTCCGCCGCCTCCACACCCTCCTCCAAGCCGCTCCCGGCCTGCACGGTCTCTCTCCCTCATGGTCTGTGTGTGTCTCCCGCTCTCACAGGCAACGCAAGAGGAAACACACAAAGACCGAGAGACAGAGAGGAAGACAGACTGTACGGGCCGGCTGGGAGGCGGCCGAGGAGGCCGAGGAGCAGGCGGAGGAGGCGGCCGCGGCGGCACTGTCCTCGCAGGCAGGGAGGGGCCCCCGAAGGGGGGGTTTCCCTATGCCGGAGGGTGAAGAAGGGAGGGAGGGGGTGGGCCAGGGAGAAGGAAGTGGCTTCTTTCCTCCTCCCTGGCCCGCCTCCTCCTTTCGGCACCGCCTCCGCCATTCCCAATCTAAGCGGTGGGGGCGGTGCCGGAAGGAGGAGGCGTGCCTAAGGAGGAGGAAAGAAGCCGCTTTCTTCTCCCTCGCCCGCCTCCTCCTTCCGCCACCGCCTCCGAACGGGAACGGTGGAGACAGAGGAAGAAGAAGGGAGGGAGGGGGCTGACCAGGGAGGAGGAAGCGGCTCCTTTTCTCCTCCTTAGGCCCGCCTCCTCCTTCCAGCACTGCCCCGCCGCTCCGATCGGGGGGGGGGGGGGGGATAAGGAAGGAAATCAGGGGAAGGAAACACAGAAAGAGAGAGAGAGAGACAAGAGAGAGAGATAGAAAGATAGGAAGAAAGAGACAAGAGAGAGAGAGAAAGATAGGGAGAAAGAGACAAGAGAGAGAGAGAAAGGTAGGGAGAGAGAGACAAGAGAGAGAGAGAGAAAGACAGAGAAAGAGACAGAGAGAAAGACAGACACAGTGAGAGATAGACAAAGAGAGAGAGAGAGATACAGAGGGAGAGAAAGACAAAGAGGAGAGAGAGGAAAAAGTGAGAAAGAGGGAGAGACAGAAAGAGAGAGAAAACATACACAAACATATACACATATACACACAAACATCAGCACACACATACACATATACATGAAAACATGCACACATACACACATATGTACATGCACATATACATAAGAACACACACACATTATACACATACACACACATCAGCACACATACACACATATACATAAAGACATGCACACATACCCACATACCCACATATACATACAAGCACATATACAAAAGAACACACAGACAATACACACACACACACACATATAAACACAAATTGGCACAGCAACGCGTGCAGGGTACAGCTAGTATGTAAATAAGTGAGTTTCCGTGGTCAAACGGTCATAATCCAATGCTCAAACTTCCATCAAGGCTAACCTCAGGCTTTCTCAGCTTACCAGGTTAATTAACCGCCACTACCCGGGATCCCTTCTGCCAATTCTCAAAGTCTATGCCGCCAAGGTTTTGCCTCTCTTGTATGGCGCAGAAATTTGGGGCCTGACCAATGTCACCCCTATTGAGCGCACCCAGACTAACTTTTTTAGGCGGATTCTGGGGGTGAATAATCGCACTCCCGCAGCGGCAGTCAGGTCCGAGTTAGGCAGACACCAAATCTCAGACTTAGCAAAAATTAGAGCCATTAACTACTGGTGCAAGGTAAACAATCTAGAAGACGCGAGACTGCCCAAGTTGTGCCTGATGGAGCAATTCAGAGTTCCCTCTCAGAAAACATGGGGGCTCCATAATGACAAATCTCATCCTACAGGGGCTCCAGGTGGATCCGTCGAACATCAGAGTGACTTCAATTATGAACCGGGTGAAGCAGAGGGTACACGATGTATGTGCTCAAGATGACCTAGCCCATTTGGCTAGGGTCAAATCCATGCACTGGTTAGCTCAACAACCCAACCACTTTGTTACTGCCCCGGATCTGGCTCGCCCGCTCCTACCTCACCTTAGGATTGCCCTAACTAGAGCTAGGTTCGAGCAATTCGAGTCTATGGTGAGGGCCGGCAGATATGCTGCCACACCCTATAGGGACAGAGTCTGTGTTTGCGGCCTACCAGAAGTCGAGGATCTAGTCCACATTTTGTTGATCTGTCCCATATATGCAGAGGAGAGGGAGAAATACCTTAGCCATTTACTATCCAAAAGGACATTCTGGCCCCCTACCTTTAAAATTAATTTCCTCTTCTCAGACTCAAACCTTCAAATGGTGTATAAGGTAGCTGCTTACCTATTTAGAGCATATAAAAAGAGACAGCGGTACATGGAGTCTATTGGAGTCAACTGTGCGGGGGATGAGTTCCAGTTGGCGGCATGGAACAGCCCGCGGTACAGCGGTAATAAGCATCACATCAACTGATCACCGGGCTTCTTAAGTATCCTATGCTAATAGTTCCTATGTGTTGACGCAAGACAATTGCAATAAGTTTCGTTTTTAATGTGTTACATTGTTTGCCTTGAACATTAGGTACTGATTTTATCCTTATCTTGTATACTGCTGTTGGAGCTTTTATTTGAAATGACCTGACGGTTACTCAATAAACGTGACTGACTGACAATGCTCAAACTACCATACTACCTTGACTTCCTTCCTCTATTGGTAGGAGAAAAAGACATCCTCATAATGTAGAGAGAGCATGGTATTCTCTTGGGTATCGTGTGAGGAACGCTGGTTGAGACTACAACCCTTGGATGCTGAAGTCCCATTACATGCAATGGCATAGTAAAATGATGTTACTTTTACAAAATGGCATAATCAAAATTTACTTTTTGGATTAAAAAAAAAAATTCCAACCATTAATGGTTGAATCTGTGTGGCTCTCCAGATAATGTTGAACTTTATCTCTCAGCAGTCTTAGCTGACCTATGTAATAGTGAGGAATACTGAAGTTATGACTCAATATGATCAGAGGGCCAGAAGACTTCTACCACCCTACTAGGCAGAGTGGGGGACTGCCTCATGTTTTAGTAGTCACAAAAGAAGAGCAAGGTGTTAATGCAATGTGCAGCCAGTCTTCCACCTCCACATGTTCTGTATCTATGGTTCCCATCCCAGCTTAATAGTGGGGGTAGCCCAGGCATGGGCAAACTTTGGTTCTCCAGGTGTTTTGGACTTCAACTCCCATAATTCCAGTAAGTTGGCTGGGATTTCTGGGAGTTGAAGTTCTGAAGTTTGCCCATTCCTGGGAGATCTCTACTTTCCATTTGCCAGGGAGATACTTCCGACAGATAAATTACTGAGCGAGTCATTCAACCTTGTCAAGACAGGAAAGTACATAAAAGGTCAATTTTGTCTGGTGTTCTACGTTGTTTTGTAGAATGCCATGCAATGTTCATGCTACAATATTTGCTTTTCCCCCTGCACCAGCTGTCTCTTTTGAGTTTTATCATATTTACCAAAAACAGCATCCTAGGATGCTTTGAGCCTTCTTCAGAGACGGAGCCCATTTCCAGCCATCACACAACATTGTGTGACTTTCAGTGAAGGCCCCACCCTCAAACATACCCAATTTGCAGGCTATCAAGAGACCAACTAAGATACCATAAATGTTTCCATGTTTAGGGAAGTTAGGAATCACAGACATTAGACTAAACACTTCATCCATCAAAGGATTGTGTGAAACAAGTTCTATTTTAATTTTGCAGGTTCTGGTTACCCAGGATTCCCCTTCTTCTTGTCAAACAACACTTTGCGTTTTAATTTCCTATGGAATGAAAGTAGCTTATAAACTCTGCAGAATACTTTATTTCCCCACTTCTGTTTGCATGTCAAATGTGATCCTATTAACCTTGAAATTAGGCTGCTGTGCTACCACCACTAAACTTCATTATTGCTTTCTTCAAAATAGGATTAGAATAATTCCAAATGAACATTTAGTTCTCTAAATCTCTAATATAACATTATTAATTAATTTTATTTCATCTAAGGTCTTTACACTGGGATGCTTGTTGTTCATGTTGCTGGGGTCAGCGAAGCAATGGCACACTGAGGTATTTATATCTTAAATCCTATTAATGTTCTTCCGAGTGTCCTTTCACATATGAAGCCTGGGACACTGACCAAGATTCAGAATGTGGGCTGAGTCAATCTGTACTGACTGCCCAAAGGGAGTGGGACACATTTTGCTACCTTTCACTAATTTTCCTAAATGATAGATGCCCAATATCTGAATTCTAAAAAGGAATTCAGAGTATTGCATATTTCTCCTAGATTTTTGTCAATTTGGTTTTTGTCAATTTATGTTGGTTGGGATGTGAAGAGAGTTTTAAATTAGCTCAACACATGTGGAGGGTATCTGGTTAGAGAAGATGGCTTGAGTCTGCTGACCATGGTAGTTATGTAGCTATTTAGTAAGTACAGCCTGATACCTGCAACACACACTTCCCAGTTCAGTGGCTGCTGGAATCCATGGAGATTTGTTCTCTAGCAAGGGACTGAATACCCCCCTCCCCATTGTGAGTGAGCTTTATTGCAGGAGGCAGAAGCAGGGTCCCTGTTGCAATTCCCCTTACAGTAGAGATTGCTCACGGAAGGGGTGAGATTGCCCATCAGGCACTTCTTTAGTAATGGGGAACAGATGCCTGTCAATCACAGTGGCTGCTGGTAAGAAGGACGCAGGAACTTTCATAGTCCCTATGTAGCCTCTAAATGAGAAGACATGGGGGGATCGTGAATAAGAAGCAGTTACAAATATATAACTCTCAGTTATGCATTCATAACTACCCAATAGAATTCCAGCCAATTATGCCAATTAATGTTTCCCCCTTTCTGCATATGGGTCCCATATTATGTTCATGATTCCAATGCTTTAATATAATTGCAGTACATCCCCTGAGTTTATATCTTTTTCGTATTCTATTTGGTTCAAAGTAATTTTCCCAGGCCTTTTAAGGGTTTATCTAGGAGCCTCTGAAGGCTTGTAGCAGGACCGTAGCCAGGATTTTGATTCGGGAAGGGGGGGGGGGGGCTGAATCTGAGTGAGAGAGGGTCTACCCTAGCAAACCTTTTGTATTGTTATCCCAATACCCCCATGCATATGGGATATACTGAGCATGGTGATCGGATCATGATATAAATACACATAGCAGTTTAAATAATGTACCAGTAAGGCCTTATCGCAGACCACCCTGAGAATTGGGGCTGAAGCCCCCCAAGCCCCCCCGGCTACATGCCTGGCTTGTAGACTTTCAGAGATTCATAGGATCATAGGTTTGAGATTTTAAAGGTCTTCTTAATGCCACTTGAGCATCCTGTCAAATAACCAATCTATTATCTGCTTGCTTTTTTTATCAGTATAGTAAGTAGCAGTATAGTAAGTATTTGTTACTTTGGCTTACATTTTTTTCAATCCCCAAACAAGGTGTTGTGCAAAACAGCTCACAGAATATCAATGTAAAAACAAAAAACAGTAATTAAGATAAGCTAAATGTACTGTTTCCAAATTAGCTAAATCTGCATATCTGAATTGTTTAGTGCATAAAACCACAAAGAAGGCTGTTGTGTCAATCTACTCACAAATTCCGATAGAGACATGGACACATCTAAAATAGAAGAGCCTTTCCATTCACTCTACTTTTCAGATTGTGGCTTTAGATTATGGGACAGCTTTAGATATTTTAACAAACATTTCCTTCTTTAAGTCTTAGAAGAAAGAGTTAAAAAATATAAAAGGCTGATAATAGACACATACAGATACACAATCGGAAGCTGAAGGAATTTGGATAACGTTTGCTACCTAATTGGTGTTCTAGTTTACTAGAGGAAGGGAAGATGAGCCTGTTCTTTGTGGCATAATTATGGGCTACAGAGCCAAACGTAAGACCTGCCCGGCTATTGTCTTACTTAAATCCTCTTTCTCCGCTGAGCATTATCTTCCTAGATACCGTGTGGTGAAGGCACAGCTCAGAGGGATAAAATTAAGATGTTGGTGAAATGTACATTTATGGCTGGATCGCATCATGAGGCAACAATACAGGCATATTTCAATTTACAAACTGTGTGGCAACGAAGTTTCTTTTTACAGTCTTTCACACCCACCGATCCATTTTTTCACCTTAGCCACTGTATGGCTGGATATTTTAGCAGAATCAGCATTTGGAGAAATGCAATTTTTGGGTCAGGTTGCAATAGAATATCTGTAGTAAAGATTGAACTGGAAAGAATGAAATAATAGAATTTAGTTTAGCTTAGCTTATTGTAATTTTGTGTTCCTCCCCATAGTGAGGTTAGCACCAGCTGATCCTTTCTGAACAGCAACACAGAGAGAAGGGGGAAGGGCAAATAATGCTGCCTTACCAGTTACTCTGATGACCAAAAAGGATATCCTAAGTAAAATTGAAGCTGGTGAAAGAAAATGTCATCCCTAGATGCATTTTGGAAGAGGCCTTCAAACTGTCTTCAGACAGCTCAATAAGTTTGTGTTTCTTTATGTTAGGCTTTCCTGACTTGGTTGGTTCATTTTCCACATGCATAAGGTTTGCAGAAACATATTGAACGGCTCTTCTTTTTTTGTGAAGTCATTTTTTCCCATATTACTTCTGTCTCTGGTGCTAAATTTTCAGTTAAAAAAGTAACATCCAGGAAGACATCTACTTTAATACCTGTAAATATATGATCAAACATGGCGACAGCAGGTTATTGAAACCATGTAACTTTCTTGTTACAATATTCCCAGCAACGATTAGTCTGTTTCCAGGGTCAGTTGAAAGTACTGGTTTCCCCTTATAAACCTTAGGTCTGAGATATTCAAATTGTATAGTCTGTCCTGGCCCTGAGGACTTTAGGAGAGGCCTTCCTTACAGCCCCACTGTTTTTAGAGATATATTTGAAAAAGACCCTGGCAAGCAAGTGTGAGAGCAAACACTATGTGAAATAAAAGATAACATACTCCTCCCTGAATCTCACTGAATTGTAGGAAAATGGAAGCTGAATGTTTCACTAGTATAGGTTGCCGGTGGAGAAGTGCAATACATTGTAGGTTTTTTATACTGAAATGACAAAGAAGCAGCAGATCTTGGCTTTGATAGAGAAGGATTAAATACAGTCTTGCAGTTTATTTTTCTTTCTCGTCCCCTCAGAGCCCAGACCTATGTATCTCTATTGTCCAAACTGCCCCTCCATCCACATTGATTTTTTAAATTATTTTTTGTTCAGAAATAAAGGAAAGGATTAGGGGAAAAATAATACGTAAAAGAATCCCCCTTGTGTGACTGTGGAGCAGAACAGACATCTATATGCTTGCCCACTATGCCCTGCCTCATGTACAGAGGAAGAATGGTTGGAGGCTACAGACGATATTGTTGCTTTTGCCTGTTTTTGGTCAAAAGATATTTAGTCGCTTGTGCTCTTTCTATTTTTATCAGTTTCATATTAATTTATGCAATGCTTTTGATACAAAATAAATAAAGGGGGAAAATTCAAGGAAAATGGTTTTTCATAGTATAAAGTGTTAACTACTACAGCTGACACAACCATATCTAAGACACTCACCCTAACATAAAACATACTTACACTACTAAAGATGTATTAGACATATAACTATAAGGGCTTGTTTTACAAAGCCTCGCACCCATTTTCTATTGATTTTAACTCTTTGTTTTACACTTCCTTTAGATAATGTCCACAATTCTATTTTTAATGACACTCTTCTAATTCATAAATACAATAATTGAATTTTGCTCTCATCATTGCTGTCCCAGTCTTTCTTAAAGTCAGTAAGGGGTTTCTCCTTAATCAGGCCTGTCAGTTTGTCCATCTCAGCTAATTCACAAATTTTCATCTTGTGTTGGGATGCTGGGTTCTTTCCATCTCTGCACATATTATTTTTGCTGTAGTAATCATATATTGTAGTAATCTTCTACATTTTCTTTCTAATTGATCATCCGGCATTCCCAACAAATACAATGCTAGATCCATCATGATTTTAACCTTAACCGTTTTTCGCAACATCATATGTATTTGAGTCCGATATCTTCATTGTCCAAACTGCCTCCCCCTTCCCATTAGTAAACAGCAGTAACAGCAGCATACATTGTCCTTCCAGGGGTTTGAGAGATCCTAGGCAGGGGGAGATTTTAGACAGGGCATATAGTATTTTAGGTTATAAACCTTTATCTTTCTTATTACCTTAACACTCCAAACCCTCCTCCAGTATAGACACTGCTGTTGTCCACCAAAGCAATTATTTAATATGGAGAGGCGTGATATACAGCAATCTTATAATTGCAACAAATCTTTATTAAAAGTAATTACTGTGTTGTTTGAAAATATTGACATCAGTGGCATCTAGAGAGAGCTTGTGGATTGAGTGTAGTGGAGGGTCTCTCAGAGAGCAGTCATTGGTAACATCCAGGTTAAGCTGGGCTTACTGTTTAATCACAGTACAGATACGGATACTGAATACCTGAACATCCCTGTGAAGTCAGTATCAGATCTAAACTCCAAACATCTTAATTGTCTCCATATAAAAGAAAATTCTGGAATTTGTTCTCTTTTTCCTCTTCTTCTCTTAGCTGATATTTCACCATTCTGAATGGATAGTCTAAATAATTCTATAATAGTGTCCTAATAATGCTGAGAGCCAGAGTGGTATAGTGGCTTGTGTGTTGACTCAGAAGACCAGGCTTGAACCTATTCAGCCATAAAAACCCACTGGCTGCCCTTGGCTAAATCATATTTTATCAGCGTTAGAGGAAGGCAAAGACAAACTCTTTTTGAACAAATCTTGTCTATGATAGGTTCACCTTAGGCTGGGTCACCATAACTTTGAAGTGGCTTGAAGACATACAATGACAAAGTGTCCTTCACTTTCTGATATTTGTTGATAAGTGCCTGATTTAATTCAGCAGTAGATGACAAGAGAGCCAAATAAGAGTTAGTATAGTAATATGAAAATATTGTTGTATTTCAAGGTCTTCCCTTCAGCACAGCCCCTCTTTCTCTCTTTTTGAAATGAAGGGATACTCATATTCTTGGTACGAGTTCCTGGGTCCCCTCTTCTCCTAATCTTGGACATCTTTTAGCCTGGACCTCCCTTCCACCTTTTAAAATCTCTAGCTGTCAAACCCTGGACCTTGCTCTTGGGGGCCATCTGCTGCTGACAGTCAGGCAGTGCAACCCAGTAATTTACCGTAAATGCTCTTTTCTCTTTTCCCCATCCCCACTTTCAGATATCAACAGATTGCAAATCATTTTTCATGCTGAAAAATCCTATCAAAATGATTCGTATCTTAGAAGTATGTATTAATTTTACTAATTAAAATTAGTATTTTAATTGTAATATCTCATGAGCTACAGTGCAAGATGTTAAGAAGCCCCATTGCTGATATAAGAGCCATGCATGCTTCAGTCTTCAAAAACAGTTTGAAACACTCCTAAGGAAATGGCAGGACAACTCCATCCCAGAAGTTGTAACTGCTAAGTACACAATGTGTAACTGCAAAGTACACAATGCAAATCAAAATACTTGGGAGTTAAAAAATGTTCATCTTATTTTTTTTACTTATTTAATATTTAATGTTATTTTACTTAAGTGATGTTTGTCTTTTCTATTCTGATGTGGCACAGATCTTACGTAAAATCATACTATGTATTTTTGACACTAATATTGAAATCTGAAATATATACAGGTCTTTCCCCACAAAAGGTACTCTTCCAAGAATTTCCTCAAAATTTCCTCAAAATACTTGTTCATCACAAAGATGAGCACATCAAAGTGACCAATAGCAAACTGGAAGGATGTCCTGCATAGTCTCCCATCCCAATAAATGGGATGTACATTTCTGGTTATAGAAACCATTAATGGTGCCTCAGTATGAAACTATGCATCATTAGTTCTGCAGTTTGAAAGTTGCTGAATGATGGAGGCCTAAAGAGAAAGTGATCCTAACAGACAGTGTGTTAGGTTTAGATGGGAATAGTACCTCTTTGCTCAGCCATAAAGTGTTTTTTTATTTTAAAAATCCAACAAACTTTTGAGGATTGTTTTTGTTAAAATAAATGCACATTGTAATCCTGAATGATTATTACCAACTATACAGATTCCCATCAGACCGCCTCTAAGCAACTACTGGAATGAAAGGGGATCTCTTCCATTGTCGATTGAGAAATGGCTCCCATGACCAATCTCAACTGTAAAAGGCAAAAAAAATTTGCTCAAGTGAGGGTGGTTGGAGTGTTAGGTAGCTGCTGGAATGATTCCCAATTAACCCCAATGACTGCTTACTGATAAGTGGTGTTTGGGGGCTTTCATTAAGAGCTACGTGGGGACCATGAATGCATAGACATTATCCAAGCATAAGTGTACGTTATGTATTTGTAATGAACACAAATGATACCAGCTCTTAAGAGGTATCTGTGCTGTTTTAATTCTACTGCTTCTTTAACTGTTTTTTAATTGTGTGTGTCAAATTGGTTTTCATGTTGTTGATAGCTTTATTTCATTTTTATGTTGATCTCTCATATGTTTTATTTGTAAATTGCTTTGAGTTCTTACTTTGGGTTAAAGGGGATGACACAAGCTAATTTTGGTCTGGGCACTCTTTCTCAGCCTGGCTTGCTGAGATGGTTGATTGGGAGCTATTCCTAATGTGGAGATGGTCTTGTGTGAACACCTTCCACAGTTATTCTACAGATTGGAGATGTATGGGAAAGGCTCTCCCTGTCCCATCCCCCCCCCCCAAGTCTACTGTGTTATAGGGGTAATTTCAACACTTCGGGAGTGTTTCTTGTGCTTTCTTTGAGCTCTGATTAGTGTCCATGACTTGGATCACAAAATATGTTAAACAAACGTACTTATGAGAACATAAGAATTCTGCTGGATCAGACACAGAAGGCTGTGTCTTCTCCTCATGCCCACTCCAAAGCTGGTGCTGGGAGTCTTCACTACAAATCTGGAGGTTTTAGCCCCTAACCTGTCTTTTCTCCACAATAAGTGAAGTCAGCAGATGCTCTGGAGTTTACATCCACCTGGACAGCTGGATTGTGTTCCATTGGGACTGATCCATTAACGACACACACATTACCACCATTACCCCTTTCCTGAGATGATCGGTACAGGGAAGGGATGTGGGAATTGGGGGAACAGGAATCCTTTGTCAATTTCCCTTTGAAAATGGGTACAGCTACCTTACTTTTGCATTGTTCATTCCACTATTCCTTTTAACAGTTTGGGGCCTGAATTATTTTGGTAGTCTCAGCTGGAAAAGTAAAATATAAGGATTATTTCCAGCCGAGACTACCAAATGAAATGTCAATATTTGCATCTTTGATCAAAGATAAGTTTCCCATGTTGAGGAAAAGGAGACTGGTCATGTTTTTTTGCACTTTGCGATTTCATTGGAGAAAATTGCTTGTACAAAGCTATACATAGTTTCACTGTGCAAGAATGCATATTTTTGGACAGAAAATAAAATTCCTACATGCAATTTTTACTTTTTTTGCATAGCAAACATATTTACTGCCCAGCTAGTGATACGGTATATTTGTGTACTTTGCACAAATGCACAAGAATTAGTTATCTTGAGCAACACTGGCATATTTTTTGTAGTAAACCCTCGTTCTATCCCAAAGCATATTTTTGCACCAAACAAAATCTTTATTTTTGCTTATATTTCCCCAGTTGAAGTACTACATTATGAATAATGCTCAGAAACAATTGAAAAGCCTTCAAAATCTCAATGTGGGGGAAAGTGGTGAAATTATTTGTTCAGGGATAAAATAATTTACCTTTCTCTTTTTTACACTTTAAATAATCAAAATTCTCTAGAAGATGGACAAATGTTACCTAGTAACATGAAAATACAATGAAGAAAACCAATCTTTAAGAGGACCTGCATTATGCAATGAAGCCAAAAGTGAAAATTATTTCAAAAAAGAAAGAAAACAAAAAGAAAGACAACAGAAGAGATATATTTTATCTTTTGACCTGGCCAGCAAAATCATTCCTGATTGGCCATTTTAGTACCTAAAGGACTCGATGAAGGACTCTGTGGGGTATTTTTAGACTCTGGGAGCAATGGTCTTACAACCCTTCTCTTTTAGATGCTAGTATGCATTAATACACTCCTAAATTGAATTTTGGCTCTCACCTGCTGGATGGGGTCATGGACTTTGCTCAAAGAGACTTGTCCCGATGGCCCTACTGCTAGTAATATGCAGAGTTAATCTCCTGCTTTCTGCTGTCTTCAGTCAAATAAGTTTGTTTTCACTCCCAATTGATAATCTCATTTGTCAGAATAATCTTTTCAAACCATGGATTAGTGAGTTTGTAACATCTGTTTTTGTGAGAAGCGAAGAAGGTTTCTTGAGGCTCTCATTCACAAAGAACCAGAAACGTCAGCTTAAAATTGTAAGATTCGGGTTGAATGAGTAGAATAGCAATAGGCATCCTGAGAATGACTTACATCTGACCAATTCTGTCCACTGTAAGGAATTGCTGCACCATCAAGAGGAAATTGTTACAAGACATTTTATGAGAATATGGTGTTAAAACACAGGAACACATCTTGTTTCATCTTTTTAGTGTTAATATCTTTCCTATAGGTTACAGGACACCAAACTGGATAGATTTCCCAAAGAATTCTGTTAGAAAATCCACCTTATGCCAGGAATCCCTTGTCAGTCATTGACAATCTGTGTTTTGCTTTAATAGCTTCGAAAATACTATAGGATGCTTCATTTACGGTGTCTTTTTCATTCCCTACATGTTTTCCCAAAAATGTGTCTGTAGAGAAATGAATGTGTATGATTATTGCTGTCATCTTTTTCATCTTTTCTCTCTTTCTAAAAAATCTATACAAGTAACCATTAATTTGTCTAGCACTTTTCACTGTTTAAATGGTAGCTACCCAGACAACAGATGTCCCCCTGAGAGCATTCAGAGCTTCCATGAAGACTATTAATTGTAATATATAACAAAGCTGTATGCATAGAGCCCTGAGAAATAGACAGGGAAGTTCTGGAAGTTCCCTGTACATGTCAATAGGAGGAGTCCTATGTTTAGCCCAGATTTGGGGAAAGTATGGTCCAAGGGCCACTTTTATGGCACTTTCAGAGTGCATTTTTTAAATGTCTTTCCCTTCCACTTGTCTAGCCATTCCCCAAATATATGGGGGAAATATTGCCAGGTTTTTTGGCCAAGAGGAGTCTTTTGACCTCATCACAAAGGAAGCCAGATTTGCCACACATCATGGCAATTCCAACAGTCTGCCAGGGGGTGAACCCTGGCACCCTAGACCCCATATCACCTCACTCATCTGAGTCCCCATCCTAGGGGGGGGGGAACGTTGACCACCCAGCTTTCCCCCATTGTTTCTGGTGCAACTTTTTATATTGCCTCAAGCCACCAGCCCAACCTGGGTGGGCTCTCTAAAGGGCTTGCTTCAAATGGACAAATTATAACTATGAGGGAGAATCTGTTTACCTCTGACATCACAGGGAGTCCCCAGCCAATGAAAGCCCAGATCTTAACTTGACCACTTTTCAGTCAATTAGGGGATGGAGCGGGTCTGTTGCATAGCTGTCAAAGGAGATAAAATGTCTTGCACTGTGTTGCAAGGGGATGCCCAATTCCTTTTGAGCAGAGACTATGTATCAGACATCCTTTCAGGCCTGAAAGTGATAAATTTCTTTTTCCTGTTGCCTTCAAACCCATTTTGTGTGTTTATCTGGTTTAAAAGTGGCAAGGCACGCCAGTCGTGAGCTGAATTTTGGCATCAGACCTAAAATGGGACAAAACATGACAGGAACATGACAAAGGATGGGTTATTATTTATTTATTTATTTATTCAGTTTTATATTCTGCTCCTCCCAGCAGGCTCGGGGCGGATCACAGCAACATTCAGTAAAAACATCGAAATACAGCAATGTTAAAAAAACCACAAGGGTTACAAATTCTTAAAAGCTCGGAGACAAGGTCATACAATACATTTTGGATTATCCAAACGCGATTGTGAAAAGGGCAGTCTTGCACGCTCTCCGAAAAGGGAGAAGCTCTCGGATCGCGCGGGTATCGGGTGGAAGGGAATTCCACAGCATAGGGGCCGCAACCGAAAAGGCACGTTGCCTAGTTGTGGACAGGTGGCAGGAGCGGATTGATGGAATGTCTAGCAAATTTTGCTCCTAAGAGCGCAGTGATCTCGGTGGAACGTATGGGGTAAGGCACTCAGGTACACAGGCCCTAGACCGTATAGGGCCTTAAAGGTCAAAACCAACACCTTGAAGGCAATTCGGTACTCGATAGGAAGCCAGTGCAGTTGCCGCAGGATGGGAGTGATGTGCTCTCTCACCGGTGCTTCCACCAGTAAGTGAGCAGCGGCATTCTGCACTAACTTGAGTTCCCGGATTGTCGACAAAGGAAGGCCCATGTAGAGGGCGTTACAGTAGTCCAGTCTCGAGATGACCGTCGCTTGGATCACCGTGGCCAGATCATCCCTGGACAGGTAGGGTGCCAGTCACCTAGCCTGTCGGAGATGGAAAAATGATACCCTGCTGACCATGGAGACCTGGGTCTCCATGGACAGCAGGGGGTCCAGGTGGACTCCCAGGCTCTTAACAAGGGATGACGGGCTAAGTTGCTCGCCATCCAGGGTAGGCAACCGGCACTCATCCAGCCCAAGGCGACCAGGCCACAAGATCTCCGGTTTCGACGGGTTCACCTTCAGCTGGCTGGAACGCAGCCATCCAGTCACGGCTTCAAGGCATTGATGGAAATAATCGGGTACCGTGTCCGGCCTGCCGTCCATTCTCAGCAGAAGCTGGGTGTCATCGGCGTATTGATAACACTCCAGACCAAGGTTGCGGGCCAGCTGGGCCAGGGGGCGCATATATATGTTGAATAACAAAGGAGAGAGGATTGCCCCCTGGGGGACCCCACAACTTAATGGGAGCCTCCCAGAGACCTCCCCTCTCCACACATTGTCCCCGGTCCCGGAGGAAGGAGGCCACCCATTTAAGGGCAGTCCCCCTCACCCCGGTCACGGCTAAACAGTGGGCCAACAATGTATGATCTACGGTATCAAACGCTGCTGTTAGGTCTAACAAAACAAGCAGGGCTGACCCACCCCGGTCCAGCTGGCGGCGAAGTTGGTCTGTAATGGCGACAAGCACGGTCTCCGTCCCATGCCCAATACGGAAGCCGGACTGGAAGGGATCGAGTCCAGCTGTGTCTTCTAAGAACTGCTGCAGCTGATCCGCTGCAGCAGTTCTTAGAATTCCGGTTACTGAATTTCATGTCACACATTAAAAAAATAGTTTTGAAGGGCGGTGTATTGTGAGTGTGCCAATCTCCTAGGGTCCAATCCCTTAACCCCCTACAGTTGCACACCAATTATTTACATTGTACCACCCCTTGTATACATCTAAGTATCTATGTCTAGGAAAAATCTCTGAAGCAAAGAAAGATCACTGTCAAAATCCAAGATGGGTGTGTGTGGCTTTCAGACCATATACAAACACCTTCCCCCTGAACCTCCCAAGCCATTCATTCTCCTGCTATTCCCCCCAACCCCCCCCCCCCAAATCTGGCTGAACCCCACTCTGCTTTTTAGGCAATTCCTTTCAGTACCAAAAGATTCCAACCGTCCTCTTTCATCTATCTCTTTCATTATATTACACCTTTCTCCCAAGCTGAGATTCGAGGTGACTTACAAAAAAGGCACATATAATCAAAAGTATGTAAGATTAAGATTAAAAAAGTATAAAATAGCAGAATTAACACCAATTAAAAACAGTACAGCATCATAAAAGTCAAAAAGAAAACAAAGGCACTATTCTAACTTCAAAACAAATAGAACAAATCAATCCCAAAAGGAGTCAGAATTGATGTAGATCCCCCCCCCCCCTATAGTCAAAAAATCACAGCCAAGTGCTGTGTCCCTCTGGAACACCACTGTGATGCCATTCTATATAGATTCCTCTTATTCAGCTCCTCTGGCTTACTAATGTTCTACATGCCTTTCTTTGCATTCCACATAATAAGATGTAATTTGCTGGATTAGTAAGCTTCTAACTCAATAATGGCCAAGAAGTAAACAAAGACTTGCTAAACAGAAACTACAGTTGCTCAGAAAAACAGAACATAATCACTGTCTGAGAAACATTTTTAAAAAACCAAACAAAAAATAAAACCACACAAAGAAATAGCAGTCAATCTAATACCAGAGTTTAATGCACATCTTAATCGGCATCACCTGAAGTTGCAAGCCTAAATTATATAATTCTTGTAGATCATAGTCTTTAAGAATTATATCTATATTAATGAAAACAAACCTATTTAGCACTGCATATCCCCTGTCCACAGTAATTCTGCACCACAAACATCACATATAGCTTGAAGAGATTGCCACATATTTTCTCCTGCTGAACTGAAGTCATTATTAGAGAGAGATTCACATTTCCAATCCTTCACATTATTTTTAGTCACATGGCCATGGCTGCTCTACCTTCTTTTTGGTCCCATCATGCATGAAAATATAGATATTCTCTGTTAATCTGAAGTGTGCTAATAAAAATATACTGATACACAGGTGTGTGCACATATCTTTGTTTAAAAAAAAAGTCATTTCCTGGTGGGGCTTCTCACCTCCCATCAACCAGGTCTACTCACTACCAACTCTGCTCACCAAAAACACATTAATGTGATGCAACCTGGAGAGGCACACACCAAAAAAATGTATTTCTGGAAAAACTGTAAAGTAAAAAGAATTATTTTTTTAAAAAAAAGATGCTCAAATGACTGCATTGCAAGTGAATTGTCAATAATGTTGTATTTCAGGATTGCAGTGCCTATAAAGTGAGTACATTTTTTCATCATAGTAGACCCATGGGATAACAAGAAAAGGATCATAAGCCACTGACTCTTAGTATAGTCTCCCTTGTCACCAGAGAGTGCAGAAGGCTCAGCCGTCTGCTGAAGGTGCAGAAAGGTTAGCTCTGCTCACACATCCTGGATTTCTATTAGGGGACTCCCATTCATTATCAATGCCAACCAGACACTGATAATACCGTACCTATGCCATATCCAGAACCCATGCTAACTAGCCCCAGGTGTGACAAATTACATATATAATTTTAAATTTACAGGATACAAACCTGAACTACAATAGAGGGTTGGATGTCTCTAAGGCATGGGTTCCCAAAGTGTGCTCCGCAGAGCCCTTGGGACTCAGTGAGTGATTGTGAGGGGCTCTGTGTCAGGAGGTGCCATGCTGCTTCCTTCCTCCTCCTCTTTTCTTCTTCTCTTCCTCCTGCTTCTTGGGCCAGCGAAGGGCACATGGCTGCAGGTGCATGCTGCTTCCTTCCTCCCTCTCTTCTTTCAGCTCTTCCTCTCCCCCTCCCATTTCCCCACCTTTGTTTTGTAGGCTGTCGGATGTGTGGTGCATCCAATGGGTGGCTGCTATAGGGCTGTCCCTCAGAGCAGATTGGTTGGAAGGAGCAGTCACTGCACAAAAACAGAAAAACTGCGTGTTCTGAGTTCAGACATTGCTAGCAGAGATCACAGGAGCAGATCTGGGACAAGGAGCCATTGAGCCAAGTGACTAGTCAGGCAGTGAAAAGGAGAGAGAGAGAGCAAAGTTGGAAGAAAACTAATCTAGTTTTCTTAACTAGTTGCTATATCATTTTGTAGATTTAAATAATGAATAATATTGTCTCCAGTACTTTTTAATTATTGTTTCCTTTATTAATGCATAAACTTTATATATACTTTATTATTCATTTTTCCGTATGTGTATCGTGTGTAATATGCCACACAGAACATAGACAGATAGTAGTAAACACTAAGCATTGCTTGAAACTTTTGATCCAAAAAGGGCTCCGTGGCTGAAAAAGTTTGAAAACCCCTTCTCTAAGGGATGACTGCTTAGATAGAATTTGAGAAGTCATATTTTCTACCCAATCAAAGAGATAACTATCTATCCACTCTGATTGAGAGTTCAGCCAATGAATTCAAACCTGGAGATTTGAACTCATTGGCTGGAAGTTCCTGACATTTCTTCTGGGGCTGCAATGAGAGTGCACAGGCCCCGAGAAAGTGTCATGGAAGTGGCTACCCCATCTTCTCTGCTGTGCCAGGATCACAAATCAGTTGCACAGTAGATGAAAAGATAGCATTATGATGTATATGGAAGATTATGATATCTTTTTTCATCTATACCATAGTTTCAAAGGTTATGGTAGAGAGTGTATATCTCTGGGGCCCCTTTCTTATTTTATCCAAGGTAGAATTCTGCAAGGTAGAACAGTAGTGTTTGAGCATCTGTGGAGACCAGAGTCCAATTTTCTACTTGGCCATGTGAACCTACTTGGGTTACTCATATTCTCAGTCCCAGAAACTCCCACGATAGGATTACCTTTGCATCATCATAACTCAGGAACAACTTGGGGGTACACATGAAGAATAAGTAAAGAGGCCAAGTAGCATCTGAATACAGGGGTGAAACAGGGAACATTTGAGGGGAGGCTTCCTATGTGGTCCTTATTAATTCTCCAATTGCTTCCTACTGTTTGAGGACAAAATTCTGTATCCTGTGTAGCCTGCTCAAGACCCCTAAACTAACCTGATTGCTCAGGTGGGTTAGGTGATGTTATTCCATTACAGTATTGAAGTAAGGCTACTGAAAGTCCAGATGATTTCTATAAATTGGATGGAAAGGTGACACAATTTCATTTTTAATCCCAGGCAGCAAATTATCTTGAGTTAATACTACCTGAACAAAAGCCTCATAATGTGTATTAGTCCACAGTTTTTTGTCTGTGGAAGCTGCTGGGAGAAAAAGGTCAAACTGAGGTAGATGCCTGAAAAACTTTTGATGTAAGCAATATACACTTATGCACCAAAATAGCTCATAAATTAATCTCATAGTCCAAATAAATGCAAATGTCAGTTCCCCGGGGAATCCGATAATGTTTTTGAAAGCTATGGATTATACAGTTCTATATTTTAAAAAATCCCACATAATGCGAAATGATTGCAACTTATTTCCTTGTGTCAAAACTTGTGAACTCAGATGCTGGATTAATTTAGGAATTTTAATAATGCTTGTCAGCATGTATTTCTATATTGCTTTTCAAAATGACAAGGTTTTTGAATGTTTTATGATACTATCCATAGAAATTTAAAGTGTCCCATCTTTTCTAATTGTATTTATTTAAAACAGTAGGCATGAAATATCCAATATTCAATTAGCCTTTATGAAAGCAACTTGCTTTGTCCTGGCCTTATCTATTAATGAACAATTACTGCTATGGAGAAAGGAGATTATGTTACCCCATGATAATTTTACAAAGGCTAGATATAATTTTGGTTTAGTTAACAAAAAAAATCCAAATATGTTCATGGTTATTACTAGCAGCAACTGCTTAACTGGCAACCAGTAAGAGATCTATCTAAAATAATTTAAATTAGCATTCCATATATTAAATTCACTAGAATTTAAAAATATTAATAAGACAAATAATTTTATATACATACATCATTTCATTCAGATCAATAGATAAAACAGAACTATAGTTTGTTCTTCACAAAGTATGAGTCAAAGTGATATATACTGTTGCATTCTGTAGTTGAAATTCAAGCCCCGACTCAATCCATGAAATTCGCTGCTTGAGCTCCATCAAAATGTTGTTGTATGGATAAAAGCATCATAGAGGAGAAACCCATGTATATCACCTTGAGCTTATTTCAAGGAAATGTGAGATATAAATATAAATTAGAATAATGCATAAATAGAATGTATCATTCGTTTTCAGAATGTAACAGAATTTAGAAGCAAGCTAGAACTGTTGCTTGCCCTATTTGTATGGAAGGGCCATTGCTGACAAGGCAAACTGTATAATCTGATGGAAGGTCCCACTACTACAGTAGATAAAAATAGACCTATGACAAATCTATTCACAAGAGATCATGCTTTCTCCCCACAATTATTTGCCATTTAAACATACAAACAAATTACATAATATAGTAATAAATATAGATCTTTATTTGTATCTCACCACCATCTCCCCAGGGGAACTCGTAGGGGCTCACAGAAGCACTACAGTGCTGCATCTGTACCACAATACACAGCATACAAGTACACAAATATATAACAGAAGTATAAAAGTAATAATGTATGTAAAATCCCAGTAAAATATAAGAATTATTGAGCAAATTCCTAAAATGCAGTAAAACCTGTGAATAAGATAACCATCAGCAATAAAAAGTGCGGAGTGGCACAATCGGGCCATTGGGCTGGCCAGAATTACACATGCTCAAATTTATTTATTTGTCACATTTCTATACCGCCCCTCTCAGCCTGAAGGCAACTCGGGACGGTTTACACAGGCAGTCTCTGCCCTCAATACAACACAAGCAGCAAGGCCTGTTGGAAGAGTCATGTTTTAAAACTGTTTCAAAGGCCTGTTGGAAGAGTCATGTTTTAAAACTTGTCTGAAAGGCTTGAAGGATGGGGACAAGTATAATTTCTTTAGGTAGGGAATTCCAGAGCCGGAATTACATAAACCCTATTCATGTATTTTGTTATCAATGTAAGGCAGGAAGGCTCTGCCATCTATGTGTCCTTTTGCACTGAAGATCTTCATTCATTGAGCAAGAAGACATAAAAATAAATTCTAGTTGTGTTATCTTGGATTTTACGAATTTCACATAAACCAAAGTTTGAGGACCCTGCTTTTTTTGGGAGTATAACTCTCAGAGTCTCTTAATTTTAGACAAGTAGATTCTTGGAGTCATACAGTCTCCTACCCCCAAAATGATGCACCAGTTCTGACTTTACAGGTCTCCTTGCAATCGTAAACCTAATCGTACTAAATTGGTATTCGTTATGAGATTTATGTGTGGATTCAATAAAATGTACTTAGATTTTTAAACTTGGGAATATTGTGCTCAAGGCAAGAAGTTATGCACAGGAATGGAGACAGGCCAGCATGCACAGTACGTAGGAATGTTTGAAAATATTCCAGATATTGTTGAAAGACATCTTTCTTCGGTGTTAAGAAATGCCAATGAGAAGAGCAATTAGAAAACAGATAACATTATTCATTGTTTCCTTTAAGAAGAAAATTACTGAAAAATTACACACTTCATGTGGAGGGAAATTATATGAGCACAAAGTAAGCTCATATAATCTTGAAGCCCAGTATCACAGGATACTTTTGTTTCTTGACAAATATGATTTCCTGTGTCATCAACTTTCAGTGCAGCTTTATATGTTGCTGAATTTATGTCAACCAACTGGACTGCCACTACAGTCAACTGTTTTAATAGGAAGAAGAAGTCTAAAGGAGACAGAAGATGGATCAGGCATGGGCAAACTTCAGCCCTCCAGGAGTTTTGGACTTCAACTCCCACAATTCCAAACAGCCAATAAGATGGCTGGAATTTCTGCCAGTTGAAGTCCAAAACACCTGGAGGGCCAAAGTTTGCCCATGCCTGAGATAGATGAAACAATATTTGGAATTTGCCGAGCAGGTGTTTCTACAGAGGAAATATCCTCATCTGAAGATCTCCAATATTTATGAAAATCAAGAAGAAATTAAAATCTGCACCTATCAGCCAAAACTCATGCTGTGCCAGCCTTCTGCAACCTGGAATTCTCTAAGTGTTTCAGAATATAGCTATTTTCTCTAGCCCCAAATAGCATGGCCAAAACTCAGGTAAAATGAGAATTATAGTTCTAAACATCCGGATAATACAATGTTAATGAAAGCTAGCCTGCATCTTCCCATGCAAAATTTTGATTGCTAGTTAAACTTGAAAAAATATCCTTTGATTATCTTCATAAAAACAGACTCCAGCTGCTATGTAGTAATTTTAGTTATCACTGTTATTGCTCTTAGATGTTTATCAGGGTTTTTAAAATTGTTTTAACGTATTTTAATGTATTTTTATGTGTTTTTATGCTTTTATCTGTGACTTCTGTAAACCGCTCTGGGCACCAGAGAGAGCGGTATAATAAGTCGAATTTAATAAATAAATAATAAATAAATAGATGGCTAGACCAATAAACCTTTACTTCCATTGCTTATTAATTGTCTATTTATCCAAATACTTACATTCTTAAACAGTGTTTAAGTGCTCTCTTTATACCCACTGAAGACTGGTCACATTGCTCTTTTCACAGCACAAAAATGGAAGGCTACGAGGATTTATTTACCTGAAAATATATGCTTGCTTTTATACAGTGAGCAAATGAAGATTGGTTCTCTGCAGATATAATATTAAATTATGGTGCTCCTCTTCTTATGATGTGATATACCTTTAAAGAGATTGTTGACAGGGTTGCAATTATTCTGAATTACGAATGGAATCAGGTCACTTCAGACTAGTCCTGATCAAGCGTGAATTGGATCTCATCCCCCCAAAACAGAACTTGATGAGTCCAAATTGTTTTGGAACAATCTGGCTCTCTGGGCAAAGTCAGAATCCAGACAGTGAGTTTTTCCAGAACAGTGTAAAAGTACATGCCTGTTCACAATACAGCTCCTTGGATTTTGCATTATTAACTACATCAACAATGACCACTTAGGTCAGTTTAGAGGTAGATCAGCTCCATGGTAGCCAAACACCACTTGGACCTTATCCTGAATAATGTGGAACAAGGCAACTGTAATGCAGTCTTGTCATGTATTGGCCAAAGTCAGGGGAAAGTCTGAATTCAGACTATTCCCCAACTTTGGGCCTGTTAGAATACAGGAAAAATGGGATAGCAGGGGGGGGGGGCAATCACTGCCCCTCTCCACCCAGTCCTTGTTGCAGTGAGCCAACCAAAACAAATCAAGAGAGCAGGATTTTTCAACTACTGGAGATGATGTAGTTAACTGCACTGTCCCTGGAGATGATCGGGGCTCCTGGAGATGATCGGGTTAACTGCGTTGTTCCGGAGGCAGTGTCTCTTCTTTCTTCCTTCTGGTAGCAATGTCCATTTCTTCTGGAAAATTTTTCTAGGCCCCTCCACCAGAGAGGGCCCTGCTGGGAACTCGCTTTCTCAGCAGCACTTGCATGGGGTGGGCATAGGAAAGCATTTGAGCTCCTTTCTCTCTCCCTCTGTTTCCCAGCCAACAAAAGGCCTGGTTGTGTCCATGCTCTAACTGATGAGAATGGACATAACCGATGACTACAATTCCCAGAATCCTCTCTTGTGGTTTGTCTTATTTTTAAAAATGTTATGGTAAAAACTTATAATTCCAAAAAATGAGGAGATTGGTGAATTATTCTGAAACTTGACAGGCCTGCAGTTGTAAATGGAGTAAATGGAGGTTTCGTGCAGATAGGCCTAAGATGACTGAGAAACAAGCCTCTAAAATGTCTCCATTGTAGCCAATGGGCTGAATCTTTTCTGAATGGAAAGCCCCCCACCCCCCATTTCAGCAATTTCTCAGTAAACAGAATGAGGGCTAGCGAAAAATAGGGCTGAAAATGGCATGGTTTCGTGCTGAATTGCACACCCCTAGTCTCTAGCTGCAACATGGCTCTGGAAAGGGAGGAGGAGAAGAGGAGGGATTCCCCCTTCTGTACCCTACTGCCCAGCTGATGTCACTGCAGATAGCATGTCATGGCTGGAGACTGTATTAGCTGTCATCCCATGTACCCAGCCATTCTGAGTGGGGAAAGTCACAATTGTAATTGTTTATTCAATTATATTTAATACAGTAGAATCTTGTTTTTCAAACATAAACATGCCATCAGAATGTTGGATAAGTGAAAGTGTTGGATAACAAGGAAAGATTAAGGAAAAGTCTATTAAATGTGAAATTATGTTATGATTTTACAAATTAAGGAACAAAACATCATGCTTTACAAATTGACAGAAAAAGCAGTTCAATACATGGTAGTATTTACTGTATTTATGAATGTAGCACCTAAACATCGCAATGTATTGAAACAGCTATGGATTCAGACAGGAGTCAGACTGCATTGGATAATACAGAATGTTGGATGAGCGAAGGTCAGATAAGCGGGACTCTACTGTAATGGTAAAGTTTTATCTGGCTTCCTCAACAATTTCCTAAAACAACCTGGGATTAGATGCATACCTTTTGTACCAGCCCATCTAGTACTCTATCACTGAATGCTCCACAACAGCTCTGTAAGGTAGAGCGGAGCTAGTAAAACTGTCAAAGGGACCAAAAGGAAGAGCTATGGATAGAAAAAGGGACAATGGATGGAAGATCTTGAGAAGTAGAAGTGGGGTGGGGAAAATAAATATCCAGGTATTCCAAAAGAGAGAGGAGAAGCCCATAGCAACTCCATACCACACAATAGCAGCTCCTTTCTTACCAGAATAATTGTTGTTGCTATTTACTTTTCTACCTCTTGTCTCTTGGTAGGATATTGTCTATATGGTCCTGTATTTCATCCCATGGACTCTCAATAATTAGACTTACAAAAAGGTAGTGTGTGGTTCTCCTAAGAATACCCAAATATTTGGAAAAGCTTCCTAGACAGAAATTTTAGTTCTGGAAATGAGGACATGCTCAGAAAAAAGGTAATATATGGACATCTTAGTTAAGTTGCAGTTTTTTTAATATCTCTCTGAGGTTGGTGCACAGGAATAATGTTTTTGCTTGACAGTGTTATCACTGGAAGAAATTATGGGATTTTCACTCTCGTGCAGCTGGGAACTAATTACAGGAAGTGTGACCAAGCTTGGAAAGAAACCACTTCAGCACTCTTCACTACTGGAATGTTTGCTGCTCATGGAGGAAGGAGGAAGGACTGAGATTGAAGTGCTTGTTTTTCATTTGTCTTGGAAATAATTTATCTTTGTGCATTGGGATAAACATCCCATTTGTAAGAATGATAAAAAAAATATAAACTAATATTCCCCTATCATACACAAACAGATTACATTTATATTCCCCAAGACTTCCCTAATGGTTAGGAAAAACCATTATGCAAATATTCATCTTCCCACAAAAAGTGAATGCAACTGAGATTTTGGCAGTGGGTGGGAAACAGTCTTTGCTCTTTACTGTTAGTTTTCTTATGCAAGGTATTTTGCAGCCATTATAGGAGGACAAACATTTTCTTTGGAGCAAAGTGAAGGAATGTGTGTAGGCTTAGAATAACTAACATGTAGTACAATTTATACTATTTGTTCTCTTCTTCTCCTGTAATCATTGTTATGAGTCAAGGGTTGTGCATATGAATAATGGCGCAAGAGGACTTTAAAAAATCTATGCAGAAATGAATCATATTACAATTATCAATAAAAAGTAACTATTCTAATAGTGCTTGTTTTTCTTAATGTATCACCTAAACCAACATTCACATGCTTTTTTCACCAAGCACATTACCCGCACAATATCTGAAACCCTGGAGCACTTGCATGCTGTGAAGAACTAGCCTAAAGCCACATGGGTGGAGTCCAGCACCTTACCACACTACACTCAGAAAACTGGGCCAGTGCTGATGGGAAATGGGATGGGAAAAGGTTCTTGTATATACCCTTTAGTATTTCACTGATGGAAGCTGTAACATGTATGGCCAAACAACATCAGTGTGTGGTCGAGAGGGCAGAGGTTATTTGTGAAGAAGGACACACAAGCTTGAAGAGGTTGCAGCAGTTTGCTTTTATCCGAGCATATGGAGAAGGGCTCAATTCTCCTGCCTTTTCTCCAGGTTAAGTGAGTACAGAGTACTTTTGCAGTTTGAATTCAGTTTTCACCAGTTAAAGTAAACTGAGACTGAAAGGGGGGGAAAAGAGAAGGAGAGAAACTGGGCAGAGAAAGTGGAACTGAGGATTCATTGGAAGTGTCCTTGCCAAATCAAGATATTTGAAAAGTATGTCATTTTTCATGACAGTGTCAAAGCCAGAAATCTCAAGTCATCTTGGGGAAGTTAATATGGTGCCTCCTCCCAAATGGACTTTCGACATCTTGTGTTAGCTGGTGATGGAAGTACACAACTATTTCACACACAAAAATCTCAGTATCCACTCGGGTTTCATTCTAGGATGCACCATAGATACAAAATCAATGGATGCTCAAATCCCATGATATATAGTGGCAAAGTAAAATGCCCCTTTGTTTTGTGAATTTTCCTATGAACATTTCAATTTGTGGATGGTTGAGTCCATGGGTATTGATTTCATGGATAAGGAGGGCTGACTGTAAGTTCACTGCATTTAAGGACTGGAAGAGAGTCTCCAATTATTCATAGAGGAAATCCATAAAGTTTTTTTTCTGTGAAAAGACACAGTGAGCACACCACACATAATTTTAAATGTTGCCATGACCAAAGGGGTGCCTGTACAAATTAATGGATGCAATGTTTGTGTAAGCAATAAACAACCGAGAAAAGTATAATATGACTGCTTGTTTTGTAAATAAAATATGAGTTGTCAAATTCGTAATTTTCCATTTCTATAACACAATAGATTGAGATTGCAGCACTGAAGGACTAGGTAAGTAACTTCCCATGTACATAACCTTGATTCTTTATCTAGCACAAAATACATTGTTATTCAAAAGCGTTGGTTGAGGAAGTTGTTTGTTTAATACAGAATTTATAAGTAATTTGTTCCAAATAACTAGTTTGATACAAGAACATGTAAATGACTACTTGTATGTTTTCTCCCTGCTCCTCCAACTAGGGAATATTATGAACAAAATTCAGACGGAAAAATCATATATGTAAGCATCCATTGTGCATATGGAAGTGGGTTTTTTTTGGGTGCTGCAAGGGTTAGTATACCTGTCCTCTTCCCCTCTATGGATTGTCACCTTGTCGTGGTGAGGGGGCTTGCATGTTCCAATGAACTTGCAGGTGAAGCCATTGGAGTCATGTACTCCTAGGATGGGCTGTGAGGGATGATCCAGACGAGGAACAATCAGTGAACAACAACATGGTACATGTTGCAATGGCTGTGAAGGCAGAAGAAGGCTGCAACAGATGAGAAGCCACCATTGTGACATGTATCATGTTCTGCAGTTGATGGTGGTTGGTGGTGCTAGGCCTAGCAGTTGGTGATGAAAGAGTTAATGCAAGTCTTAGTTCTAAAGGGTTAAGTAATCTGTAAGTAAGAGTTCATGGGTGAAAGCAATTAAGGGTGGAGGTATGCAAGAGATAGGTTGCAGCTGGGTGTTTCTGAATATAATTAGCTAGCCTTGGCACTGATCTTCGGGTGAAAAGTATTTTGGCTTTTGACTACAGCATAGACTCTTGATCCCTGGACTTTGGTCACTGAACTCTCAGCATTTGACCACTGGACTAGACCCTTTATCTACAGTATAGCTTTTGCTATCAGTTTTTGTTTATTCTGTGGCTGAGTGCTATCTTTATGTTTTATATTTTGGACTATTAAAACAGCCAGGAAGTGCTGTTTTAATTAAACTGTTTTTGACACAAACTGGGTGTTTGTTTGGTTCATCTCTACCTGAGTAAGGCAGAGCCCTGGCAATGTGACACATCACCATGTTAACCACGGCACTGGATTTGCACCTCATTCTGTGAAGACTGTGTGTTGATTGGCTGTGCACTGACCTCCACACATAAAAAACCCTCATACACAGACATCTTCCAAGAAAAATAAAATAAAACCAGCAAAAGCCCCATGGTGATCAGCAAGTGGCAACGGAGGCAGGACTGTGAAGCCCCTAGTCACAGACTGGCACAAGGGTGGTGAATATGAATTCAGTTGTTCTATCTCAAGGGCTGAGGCCGTTGAGTAGTCCGGCAGCTGTACCCATGACTGAGCATCCCTTTTTAAGATCTGCTCACCCCACATGGGGAGGGGGCTAGAAAAGGTGCCCTAAACAAAGTCTGTCTCTCTTATCCCTGACTGGACTGTCACATCCAGAGCAGTCACCACCTTGTGGCCAAATAAATTATGCTCCCAATTCAAGAATATTGCTGGACTGGAAAAGAAATTTAAAGATGGGCTTAAAGCCAACCTTAAAATCTGTGGCATAGATAACTAGAACTGTGAAGCTCTGGCCCTTGAGCATTCTAACTGGAGATCAGCGATGACCAATAGTGCTGTGGAATTCAAAGAGGCATGAATGGAGGGCGAAAGAGAGAAATGTGTCAAGAAGAAGGCACATCAAGGCAACTCTGATCAGGACAGCCTTCCACCTGGAAATTGATGTCCTCACTCTGGAAGAGCATGCAAATATAGGTCTCTATAGTCACCTATGGACACTCCACCAAGACCGTACACTTGGAAGGCAATCATACTTGGATACGAGTGATTGCCGATTATGATGATGGTAATGACCTGTCCTCCCTGGGTCTTACTACAGATGCATTATAATCCAGAGGTGATATTGGCTGATTCCACCAAAATGCAGGCGGAATAAGGAGGAATCAGATTAAGGGCTGGAAAACATGTGATAAAAACTGCCTTCAAATCTGATTCCTCCTCCTGAAACAGCTGATCAGTTGATCAACTGTTGAATGCAGACACACGTGGCTCAGGGAAGCAGAAAGGAAAAGGAAACACAAATTATTTTACACTTTGTATTCTCGAAGAGAGCTTGACCTAAAAATTGGGAGGAAACATAGATGCGAGGGAAGTTTTTTTTAAAAAAATTGTTGTTATGTGCTGGATCTCATATGTACATATGCACATCTCTGGAATGATTTTTTAAAAAGAAAAAACCAACCACCTGCATGATGTCTCCTGACCGTTCTCCATCTTAATCCAGATCAAAAGACAGCTCTGAGGGTAGCGGGGGACGATGCATCAGGATTCAGCTCTCAATGTCTGGACTGCCTCTCAGGTACTGCATTTTTAAACTCAGTTCCCTGACCTGCATTTTAGGGCTGGAATTGCCCTCTGCAAAGTCCAAAAGCTCCCTTCTCAATTTACTGTAAAGCCCTGAAGCCAACTCATTCCATGCTTCATGGTGGGCAAGCAGGATCAGATAAATACCTGGTTTGTATTTCAATGATAGATGCCTTGAATCCTGATGGGTAGTCTAAACTGGTGTTGATCTATTGAATCACTTGGTCAATGGTGAGTCAATACACAGACCTTCCTATCTAAACAAGCCATTGGAATTTACTGGCTGATATAGTCTAATGGGTAAGTTTTTAATGTCCTTTTCTTTGTTTCAAGCAGTTTGTATACAATTATTTAAAAAAATATTTTTGGAATGCTTTACCTGTAATGCCTTAATTTAAGATGTGAGCTATTTTGAGTGTCTTATGGGAGAAAAGTAGGATATAAAGTAAACCCCCCATTAAAACCAATTGATTCAGTGAGGCTAGTTGGTATTAGCAGCAGCAGGAACAACAACAACAACAACAACAACAACAACAAATTTTATTTTTAACCCGCCATCCTCCAAGAGCCCAAAACGTTTGGGATGGCACTGGATCCCCACCCCCCGGGTGGGCCCAAGAGTCTCTACAGGCCCAATACCCCTTTCAGGAAGGCCCAGATCTAATGGGGTATCTGCTTAATCTGGAACAAAACAGGGAAACTTTTGGTTTGTTCCAAATTAATTCAATTAATTCATTTTCACAGAAGGTGTCATTTGAACACCTCCGGTAAAAAAAAAACAAGACAGTTCCTGGTTTTTGGGCCTGTCGGGATGATCCCATAGTTACTTTTGAAGGAAAAAAACCCTCTAAGACTTGTGAGAGTTGAGGGGGACTTGGAACTTGGAATAATGACTGCAATTAATTGCATCTCAAAAGCAACTTTCCAGAGTGGGGGAGATAGGGTTGCGATTTTTTAATATAAGAAATAAGGGACATTTACGGGATTTTTCACAAAAATAAGGGACACTTCATTAAAAACCTGAAACTCAAACATTAGGTAGAAATAGTTTTATTAACAGAATAAGATAATGATTGAAACTCACAAAAGAAACTGACTTACACCCTCTTAACAGGACATGGTATGTTTTTGCATGCTTTGTCATGCAGAAAAAACATTATTAGAACTACCTAATTTTCTCCATCTGTATTTAGTCCTTGGCTTTGATGACTTTAAAAGTGCACTGTCTAAACATTAAAATAAAATAAATTTTATAAGACAGTACACCTTCATGAGACTGACCACCCCTAGCAGAGAGGGTGCCCTCCAGAACCTGGGGGTGAGCCCTTGGCCCCTGGCGGACCTTCCATTCTCGCTAGAAGCCCTGCAGTTCGAAGCAGAGGCCGTCCTGGAAGTCGGCCTGGAGTCGGCCTTGGCAGCCAGGATCCGGGCAAGCTCGGGAGCCGCTGCTTTGCCGGGGAGGACTATTTTTAGGACTCGCCCACCACAGTCCCCAGTCCCCTGGCCGGGCTTCGGGACGGACGCGGAATTGGGGAAGCTGACACCGGAGCCCCCCACCCTTCTCGCCATCCAGTGGGAGGCCGCTGATCCTCCCCCCGTTGGAGCCGATGGAGCCCAGGCCGGTCCACGGGGCCTGCAGGACTCCATCCGAGAACTCACCTCCCTCCTCCTCACCTTTGGCCGGTTGGCTGGGCAGCTGGTCGCCCGGCTGGGAGGCCGGAGGGCTGGATCTGGGGCCGTCCCCTCCGTCCCCCCGCTGTGGCGGAGAGGGCGTACACCGCCCCAGCCCCTTTCGGGGACCGGGTAGCGGCGGCTGGTGGTTCGCCGGATCCGCCATGTTCCGCGGGCCAGGTCCTGACATCCATGGACCCCGGGAGAGGAGAGGTGAGCGTGCCGCCTGCAGGCCCCCGGAGTGCACTGTCCCCAGGCCCCCCGGGAGGGCTTCGTTCGCCAGAGGAGCGGCAGGAGGAGGAACCCCCGGCGCTTTGCGAGCGAGCCTCCCAGGACGGACCAGCAGTCGGGAGCCTACCAGCCGAGGAGGACGAGGAGTCGGTTGGGGTGGCGGCCCTCCCGTGGTGGAGCCCGTGGAGGGCTCTGGGCCCCCGGATTTCTCCATCCTTGGCCCCCGGATTTCTCCACTTTGCTCGGCGTCTTTAGCCCCACCCCCTCTGCCTATGTCATCGGCTCCAGCTATGACTATTGCTGACCACCAGAGCCTGCCAGAGCAGCTGTGGCTCTCTGGCTCCCCACCAAAGGCTCTAAATATATCTCAGATCTTGGCAAAGGCCCCTGGGGAACGGCCCAGACGCCGTGTCTGCCGCCTCCCAGCTGACCTGCCGACCCAACTCCCCATGCCGCTGGAAAACAGCCAAAAGAGGACAAAGAAGAACCGACTAGGCCAAACTAGACAAAGACGGATTAGGATGAGGCGTGGCCGAGCTGCTGGACTACCGCATCAGCCACTGCCCCCTAAGACTGCCCAGTCCAGAGCCCCCGTGGCTACCAACAACCCAGGGCATGTGGAAACTACTAATGTTGGAGGTTCAGTCCTGGGACTCCAACTCCTGGCCTCCTCTCCGCCTCTGTCCACTGCTCCGGCCAGCGCTGGGTTCAATTCCTGCTAGCCCATTGCCAGATGCTCGGAGACCCCCCTCGTGGGATAGAGGGGAGAACATCGCTAACCTGCAAGCAGGAGCCGGCCGCCGCCGGAACGACCACCACTTTACGAGCATGGCCCCCCATGGTCCTGGCCCCCTCTTACCAGCACGGAACTCACCAACCACCCACAGCCCGCCATCCGGCGGCCCAGGACAAGGCCCTCGGAGGAGAGGGAAGGCCGGCAAGACCCAGAGGAGACCCTTTCGTTCACAGACCTTTTGGGGGGTGGGTTTCAGCCGGAAGGAGAACCACCCAGATTTGATCCCCGAACTGGCTCCGGCTGGCGGTACCAAGGGCACACTTAAAGGGCAGAATGGCCACCCCAGCAGATGGTTGGACAGGCTGCCCTCGGGGTCCCATCAGGAACATGGATATTCGGCTGACAAACGGACTCTGATGCCCCTCCCCGGGAATTCCCAGGTGTCTGGGGGGTCTGGGGTTGAGGGGCTGCCAGTAGAATCGGCGGTAAACAATCGGGATTCCCTGCAGGCCACCCCTTTTCACGGGGTGTGCCGGAAGCTGAACTCCCAGCCAACTCCTGCCATCCAGGTCCGTTGAGCATCCCAGTGATCTCGGGGCGGGGTGAGTACGGTAGGCGCAGGCCGAATGCGAACTTAACTGCGAGAACCGGACCGAGTCAAAGACGGACTCGGCCCAGTTCTGACCTGCGTCCTATCCCCAGACACGTTGTTGATAGACATCCAGCTTTCCCCCCTTCCACTCTGGTGCTGGTTAACGCCTGTTCCATCCGGAACAAGACTGCCATCATCAGGGAGTTTTGTGAAGACCTCAAAGCGGACCTACTCTGTATCACTGAGACCTGGCTCCAGGAGAGCGATTCCATCTGCCTCCAGGAAGTGGTCCCCCCTGGTTATGTTGCCAAGCACCAGAATAGGAACGAGGGACGGGGGGTGGGTGGGGTGGCAATACTCTCCCGTGACGGATTACACCTTAGAGCGATCCCTGCGCTGGTCACCTCGGGATTAGAGAGTGTCGGCCTGGTGTGGGAGTCCCCGGAGAGCCTGGCGATTCTGCTGGTGTACCGTGCGCCTAGCGCACCAGCAGAGAGCCTGGCGCGGTTGCTCGAGACTGTGTCGGAGTGGGCATTGAGGTTTCCCAGACTTATTGTTCTGGGTGACTTCAATGTCCACGCCGACGCAGCCTCTGTTCCATCTGCAGCTGCGGACCTAATCTCGACCATGGCGACATTAGGCCTCTCCCTTTGTAGCTCGGGACCCACACACTCGGCCAGGCACACTCTCGACTTGGTGTTCAGCGCGGGGGTTCAAGTGGACCTAGCCTCCGTAATAGAGGTTCCATGGTCGGACCACTGTGCTCTAAGGATCCGGGTTGAGCAACCGCCCCCCCCCCCCATGAAAGGGCGCCGAACAGATTTTCGTTCGCCCAAAGAGACTTATGGAACCCGAAAGGTTCCTGAATGCTCTGAGGGATCTGGAGTCTATCAGCGTCTCAGTCGATGAGCTAGTCCAGGCCTGGAACACCTCGTTAGCTAGAGCTCTCGACGAGATTGCCCCTAGGCGTCCTCTCCGACCCGCAATCATCGGTCCCCTGGTATACAGGGGATCTGAGGGCCATGAAGCGGGAGAGGAGACGGCTAGAGCGCGAGTGGAGGAAACTCCGTGACGGAGCCTCAGTATCAGCTTATAAGCTAATTAAAGAGTCTTATGAGCATGCTGTCAAGGTGGCCAAAAATGTGTACTTTTCCGCCCTGATAGCGTCTGCTAACTCACGCCCGGCCCAATTGTTTAAGGTAATTCGGTCTTTGACGACGGTCCCTACTCTCCCAAAAAATAGTGATCAGGCCCTCATTGCCGGTGCTTTTCAGAGTTTCTTCACAGACAAGATACTGAGCCTTCGCCGGGACCTTCCGGCCACAGTTGATACAGTAAGAGAGCTCGAGACTCCGTGGCCCTCCGCCGGGCCCACCCTCGACCGGTTTCAGCCACTGGACGCAGACGCTGTTGATAAGATAGTGGCTGCAGCCCGTCCCACCACCTGCTCCCTCGACCCGTGCCCCTCCTGGCTTGTTAGATCTTGCCTGGGGGTTACGTGGGCCTCTGTTGAATATCATAAACAGCTCCCTTGAGCAAGGAGTCTTTCCAGAGTGCTTGAAAGAGGCGGTGGTAGCTCCATTACTGAAGAAACCGTCATTGGACCCTGCGGTTCCCTCCAGCGGTAGCCCAGTGTCGAATCTTTCATACCTGGGCAAGGTAGTTGAGAGGGCAGTAATGGAGCAATTGCAGTCCTTCTTAGATGATGCAACGTGGCTAGACCCCTTCCAGTCCGGCTTCCATTCGGGGCACGGGACGGAGACGGTCCTGGTCTCCATCACAGACCAACTCCGCTGCCAGCTCGACCAAGGCGGGTCTGCGCTGCTCGTGTTATTGGACCTCACGGCAGCGTTTGACACGGTCGACCACAATCTATTGATCCACCGCCTGGCCATGGCTGGAGTGAGGGGGACTGCCCTTAAATGGCTGACCTCCTTCCTCCGCCAGCGGTCTCAGCGTGTGAGGAGGGGCGAGGTGGTCTCCGAGGGCTCCCCATTAGTTTGTGGAGTTCCTCAGGGGGCCATCCTCTCCATTCTGTTATTTAACATCTACATGCAGCCGCTTGCACAGCTGGTGCGGAGTTATGGGCTGGTTTGTCACCAGTACGCTGACAACACCCAGCTCATTCTGAGGATGGAGGGCAGGCCGGAGCCCGTCCCCGATAATTTCCAGCACTGCCTCGAAGCCGTTACTGGATGGCTGCGAGCCAGTAGGTTGAGGGTGAATCCGGCGAAGACGGAGATCTTGTGGCTGGGTCGCCCGGGCGGGGTGGGTGCCCGGCTTCCGACCCTGGACGATGCGGCGCTGTGCCCAGCGCCGTCTGTGAAGTGCCTGGGGGTCCACCTGGACTCCCAGCTGACCATGGAGGCCCAGGTCTCTGCGGTCAGCAAGGCTGCTTTTTTTCCACCTCCACCAGGCAGGGAGGCTGGCCCCCCTACCTCTCCCGGAACGACCTGGCCACGGTGATCCAAGCCACGGTCATCTCAAGGCTAGATTACTGTAACGCGCTCTACGTTGGCCTTCCTCTGTCGTCGATCCGGAAGCTCAAGCTGGTGCAGAACACTGCCGCCCGGCTCCTGTCTGGCACGCCAGCAGGTTGCCGTATAACACCCGTCTTGCAGGATCTGCACTGGCTGCCTATTGAGCACCGGATCGCCTTCAAAGTGTTGGTTCTTACCTTCAAGGCTCTGTACGGCCTGGGGCCAGCGTATCTGAGGGACCGCCTCACTCCCTATTGCCCATCGAGATCACTACGGTCTGAGGATGCCAACTTCCTGGAAATACCATCAGCAAAGTCGGCACACCTGACATCTACCCGCCGGAGGGCGTTCTCCGTCATAGCCCCCACGCTGTGGAACGCCCTCCCAGCCGAAACCAGAGCCCTGAGGGATTTACTCCCATTCAGGCGGGCCTGCAAAACCCATCTGTATAGGCAGGCCTTCGGAGAGTAGGCCCGCGTGCTCTTGGTACTGTGTTGTGGCTCCTGTTGCTGCTCCATTTGTTTTATTGCCTGTTCTGTTATTGCTCTAATTGTTCAATCGTTTTATGTTTTTAATCTTTGTTTTTATGCCCCTGGCTCTTGTGAGCCGCCGCGAGCCCCCGGGAGTCGGCAGCATAGAAGCCTCAATGATAAAAATTATGTCAATAGTTAATGGTACAGTATAGTATGGGATACACAGCATTGTATAGTATTGGGATGCACAGCTAGGCCTATTTTAAGAGTAACTCTCAAGCAACCAGAAATGATCTTTATCCAACATGATCCAACATTCCCCTTGAGTAACGGTTAATTAGTCTCCTGTACTTTGAAAAAGTCCTGTATCGCCTCTTTCTTCCAACGGGGACGCAGGCTGCCCTGCGAGTTGGAATCCCCGGGCAGGCATTGCCGTGGAAACAGCAGTGTGCACCTTCCTCTGGTCAACCCCACCCAGTCCTGTCCTGCTAGTCAAAAATAAGGGACAGGGCCTGAAATAAAGGGACACAAATTCTAGGGCCAAAATAAGGGACGTCCCTTAGAATAAGGGACATATGGCAACCCTAGGGGGAGAACTCCCCTAGTGGGGGACAATTAAAAAAATCTCCCCTTCCCTTTGCATTATGGAATAGAAAAGAGTCCCTGGGAATTATGAGATAGAAAAGAGATCATGTGAAAGGGACGACCATTCACAGTAGCCACCTTGTATCTGTGATGTAACTGGATATAAAAAAAATATCACAACCTATATGGTTAGTCAGATTGGATAAATGGAATTATACACAGAAGGAAGAGAAGGGCAATATGGCAAAGATGCTGTAACTCTTGTGTGTGGGCCCCAGAAGTCATTTCACTGCATTCACAAGAATTTTCTTCCTAACATGATAAATGAATATAATAAAAATGGAAAAGAATATACAGATGGTCCAGGATTCCTGGCTGTGTTTTCTAACTCCTGAGTATTGTTCTTGACATTTTGAATCCTCAACTTTGAATTTGTACCTTTTTAAAAAGAAAATACACCCAGTTATCATTACTTATTTACTAATATGCCAACAATGCATTTTTAAAAGTTGGATATTTCTGTTGACCTAGATTGTTCACGAGCTAAATCAGATCAGATCAAGTCAAAAGGCATAGAAGGACTGGGAAGGAAAACCCTAGGAAAAGAAATAAAAACTAAATTTCTTAAGGTCCATTCAATAAGCTTTAGTCCTTGGGATTAATTTATCTGAAATAGAAAACAGAAGCCGTCAACTCTAATTTTTGAGACCCCAAATGTAACTCAGGACATATGAATCAATATAAAGATGGAAAACCTCTCCTTCCCAAGGTGGAAGCTCTTCTCAACCCAAAGCATATTTCTGTATGAATAGGAACATACTTTTTTTTATTATTATTATTATTTATTATTTATTGGGATTTCTGCACTGCCGACTCCCAGGGGCTCGCGGCGGCTCACAAAAGCCAATGGCACAGCGCCAGAGGGTTAAAAACATAAAGCACATAAAAACACAATTAAAACAATGCAATACAACTAAAACAATAGAGCAGCAGCGGATACAGCAGCCCAGTGGGTGTACACACGAGCCTACTCACCGAAGGCCTGCCTAAACAAATAGGTTTTGCAGGCCCTTCTAAACGGGAGTAGGTCCCTCAGGGCTCTGGCTTCGGCCGGGAGGGCGTTCCATAGCGTGGGAGCTATCACGGAGAACGCCCTCCAGCGGGTGGATGTTAAATGAGCCAATTTTACAGATGGAATTACCAGGAGGTTGGCCTCCTCGGACCGTAGTGATCTCGATGGGCAATATGGAGTGAGACGGTCCCTCAGGTACGCTGGCCCCAGGCCGTGAATGGCCTTAAAGGTGAGAACCAGCACTTTGAAGGCGACCCGGTGCTCGATAGGCAGCCAGTGCAGATCCTGCAAAATTGGTGTTATGCGGCAACCTGCTGGAGCCCCAGACAGGAGCCGGGCGGCAGTGTTCTGCACCAGCTTGAGCCTCCGGATCGACGACATAGGCAGGCCAACGTAGAGCGCATTACAGTAATCTAGCTTCGAGATGACCGTGGCTTGGATCACCGTGGCTAGGTCGCTCCGGGAGAGGTAGGGAGCCAGCCTCCTAGCCTGGCGGAGGTGGAAGAAAGCAGCCTTGCTAGCCATGGAGACCTGGGCCTCCATGGACAGCTGGGAGTCCAGGTGGACACCCAGACTCTTCACTGACGGCGCTGGGTGCAGCGCCGCACCATCCAGGGTCGGAAGCCGGGCACCCACCGCGCCCGGGCGACCCAGCCACAAGATCTCCGTCTTCGCCGGATTCCCCCTCAACCTACTGGCTCGCAGCCATCCAGTAACGGCTTTGAGGCAGTGCTGGAAATTATCGGGACGGGCTCCGGCCTGCCCTCCATCCTCAGAATGAGCTGGGTGTCGTCAGCGTACTGGTGACAGACCAGCCCATAACTCCGCACCCGCTGTGCACGCCGCTGCATGTAGATGTTAAATAACAGAGGGGAGAGAATGGCCCCTGAGGGACTCCACACACCAATGGGGAGCCCTCGGAGACCACCCCGCCCCTCCTCACACGCTGAGACCGCTGGCGGAGGAAGGAGGTCAGCCATTTAAGGACAGTCTCCCTCACTCCAGCCATGGCCAGGCGGTGGATCAATAGATTGTGGTCGACCGTGTCAAACGCTGCCGTGAGGTCCAATAACACGAGCAGCGCAGACCCGCCTTGATCGAGCTGGCAGCGGAGTTGATCTGTGATGGATACCAGGACCGTTCCCGTCCCATGCCCCGAACGGAAGCCGGACTGGAAGGGGTCTAACCATGTTGTATCATCTAAGAAGGACTGCAGCTGCTCCATTACTGCCCTCTCAACCACCTTGCCCAGGTACGAAAGATTCGACACTGGGCGGTAGTTGGAGGCTTCCTAGTTATATTGTAAAAAGGATTAGCATGTAAAGTTTAAGCACATTGGCTCCAGTTAGATGTTCTGCTGAGCACAATGAAGTTGGAAGGACATAAGGAGAGGAAACCCAGACTCTCTTCACTGGACTTGAAAGATCTGTTTTGCCAGTATCCATCAACTTCCATGGCTGCTCAAGCTGTATTAATTGTAGAATTAATACAGCTTGACACCACTCTAATTGCTGTGGATCAATGCTATGGAATCGTGAGAGTTGTAGTTTGATAAGGCAGAGGAGGCAAAAGGCCTTGCAAAAGTACTAAATCCCAGAATTCTATAGCATTGAGCCATGGCAGTTAAAGTGGTGTCAAGCTTTATTAAGTCTATAGTGTAAATGCAAACTATAGCTCTATAGGGCACAAAAATGGCTCTAGGGCCCAATCATCATCATCATCATCATCATCATCATGGCTTGAGGTGAGTTACAACATATATGGCATACAGACTGCATTTAGGCCACTGTTAATGCAAAGGGAATTTGGTGAATCAACACTTACATAACTCCTAAAGATTCCATATGTTTACTACAGCTGGAAACGAACAATTGCATATAAGTAGGGGTGCTCAATTATGCTAGGGCAGTGTTTTTCACAGCCTGCACCCCTGACATCCTGTACCACACCACAATGCCAAAATTGTAAATGTTGTGACATCCCTTCTAGTGCCATAAAAAGGAGTTGGGAGTCTAAGAGCCACACTTTCCTTACCTCTTATATATACATTTGAAGTTCAGCAAGAAAACATCCTGCTGTAAGCATTGGCCATATCCACTGACCACTCTCAGTACCACTCTGTAAATCCAGATTGCATGTTGTTTAAATCTAATGGAAACCAGCCTTAACCATGAACCTCAACACATTAAGTCTGGGAATTGCCACACAATGTGGTGAATCCAGTGGAGCCTGACATGGGCATGGCCTGCATTGCCCACCTCCCCATTTACCTCATCCCATGGGGGGGAAAGCATTGATCTCTGGCTTCTCCCCTATGGTTTCCTATGCAGCACAGGAAGTCTCCATGTTGCCACCACTGTCTCCTACAACACTTCCTCTTCACTTGAGGCATGAAGCCCCTTCGGAAGTAGATTGACATCATGTAATGGGAGCCAGCAGACTCCTTGCCTCAAGTGAAGTGGAAGTGTTGCAGGATAGGCAATTTTGCCCAAATAATTAGGTTGATATTTGCATGCTTTTCATTTGAAAGTTGGTGAAACACACTGTACTGTTGAAGACTTTTTCCACTGATGTTTCCTTTTACAAAGGAATGTGTGTTCCTTTCCCACAAATGAAGGAAATTTCTTATTTATATGCATGCTGCAGGTGGGCATCAAAGCTATTTACTTCCAGCACCAGTATTTTTTATGGAGCCTGCAGTAGAAAGAAAAGAGATGAGAAGCTGTGCTGTAGCAAATCAATTGTGTATGTGTGCTAATGGATACACGTTTTCTTAAACTATTTTTAAAAGGTGTTTAATTTTTTTTATTTTTAGGGAAAGGTGTTTTGCTATGTGCCATATGCTATTGCAACAGCATTTTACTAAGTACCAAAACCCCATCAATATCTCAGAACACAAAGTTATTTCATCATTCTCAATGCGTGATACAAATTTAATGAAATTCTCTCACAGAAAGAGTGCATAAGGTACTTTGGGAGACTCTGGAGAATGCAAAGTGAATGGAATAGCAATACTTCATGAAAATGAGTTAGAATAGTTGGTCTCCTAGCCAACAAACAGTATTTTCAATGATAAAGGAAAAAATAGGTGGCACAGAACTAACATGGAATAAGAAGCATATATCCTACATTAGATGCAGCCATGGTCAATCCAAGGGAATTCATCTGGTTTGTATAAACAGAGGGTAAGAAATGATCTTGTAGTGTAATGAATATCATGGGAAGCACATTTGCAGGACAGGGAAGACCTTCCTTCTGTCCTTAGAACTCTGGGGGATACTTTTGGATATGCAAGCTTCATTTGGCTGTCTTCTTATGAACCTGCATAATAAGAGCAGATTTTGCAACATTTGTTTTCTTGCAAATCCTTAAACTACTTTTTCACTTTGAACTCAGGATTTCATTGCACAAAGCCACTATTCCGTGGCAGTTGTGTTATCATAGATAGCAGGTACATACTGGGATGAGGACATTCAATATCACACTTCTCTTCATGTGTGCACTAATTGCACTAATTAAACAACGTAGATTCCCATTATTGTACTTTCACATACTTCCTAAGTCCACCTTTCTACATTTCTGCTGCTTCATAATGTTTATTTTAAAGATCTTTTGCAGTTTCAGCAATGAAAATCAAAACAAAAAAGCAAGAAGTAATGGTTAAATATTAGAGAAACAGAAATCAAATCAAGAATATTGATGGGGAGAGGAAGATACCCCTTTGCCTGATGTCACTTCCTGCCTAGACAAGAAGAAGGGACCCATCACACAAGATGGAAACATTGTGGAATTGTTGGGTTTTCCTCATCAATAAAAGGGAGGGATTTATTGATGGGCGGGCATGTAGCCAAGAGGGAGGGGCTTCAGCCCCCCTCCCCAAATTCTCAGGGTGGTCTGCGAGAAGGCCTTACTGGTAAATTATTTAAACTGTTACATTTATTCATATTATGATCTGATCACCATGCTCAATATATCCAATATGCATGGGGGTATTGGGAGAAAGATACAAAAGGTTTGCTAGGATAGATCCTCTCTCATTCAGACTCAGCCCCCCCCTCCCCCCAAATCAAACTCACCCTCCCCCGAATCAAAATCCTGGCTATGGGCCTGTTGATGGGAGAAGGAAGGCAGACGGACAGTGGGATGTGCACGGCATTGTGTGATAGAGACTGGTGCCAAAGGTTATGATTTAATCTCAGTGTCGGTTTGCCTGCCTTGTGTGATAAAGTTCCTCAATTTTCATCACTGGAAACAAGTTGACAGCAAAGGGGGAAAGTGGAGAGAGGACTGGGACATTTTGAAATAAATTGAAAAAGTGGAACGACAAAGGATAAATCAGTACTGTTTATGCAAAAACAGGACAGTTAGAGGGTATGGTTATCTCACCCACTTATTGCTTAAATTTAGGGAAATTGGTGTTTGTTTCTCATCCCCCATGAATGGCCAAAATTTAGGAGAGATGAAAATTCATCCCAGTTTTATTCCCGATGATGAATAAGCTGGTGTGTGTGTGTGTGTGTGTGTGTGTGCGTATAGAGGGGGGAGAGATGCCTCTGCATGTTCTGAAATCACCTCATAATATATTCCCAAGAAGAGCAGCCATCTCACGCAATTCGACGAGGGATTATAAAGAAAATGGTGACAAACCTGGTAGGGGAATTGTACTTGCTCTAACCTTTGCTGCATATTCAGATGCAGTGCAAATGCCAACATTAAAAGGTTTAATACATGTCTCTGAGGAGTGAATTCAATATGACAGCAGACTTATTTTTAATGCAGCCGCTCCAACCATTTTTGCGATGTCATTGCATTCACACAGCAAAGTCAACAGACGCTCCGGCACACTGTGAATTACAACATGGTGCACATATTTTAGAACATGCTGTCATCCCCTGGGATGTTTCCATGGCAAGTGTGTGAGCAGTGAGTTGGCTGGTGTTCAGAAAGTAAATAAATGGAGAAGCTTCAGAGGGCAATCCTACACATGCTGACTCAGAAGCAAGTTCAAGAGAGCTTACCCTCAGGTAGGTGGACATAAGATTGCTGCATAATCTTTTTTGGCGAGGAGAAACTGGGACTCTGACATGCTGGAATAAAAATCTTTCAAATAAAGACATTCTAGACATAATATAGAAGCCCTCGGTGGCACAGCAGGTTAAACTGCTGAGCTGCTAAATTTGCTGACCAAAAGATCAGCAGTTCAAATCTGTAGAGCGGGGTGAGCTTCCGCTGTTAGCCCCAGCTTCTGTCAACCTAGCCATTCGAAAACATGCAAATGTGAGTAGATCAATAGGTACTGCTCCGATGGGAATGTAACGACATTTCATGCAGTCATGCCCACATGACCTTGGAGGCATTTGCGGACAACGCCGACTCTTCAGCTTAGAAATGGAGATGAGCCCCCCCAAATCAGACATGACTGGACATAATGTCAAGGGGAAACCTTTACCTTTACTAAAGATAATATAATTTAGTTTACATGATGATTCAAACCAAAAGATGGGTGCATGTGGTCTTCTGGGTGTTGTTAAACCGCCATTTCAAATCACATCTTATACTTGATGACCAGGTCTGCAGGGAATTGCAGTCCATCAATCATAGGAGGGCCATGAACATGTATTTCAATGCATGTTCCTTGTTTTGCTCAAAAGTCTCTCAGTACTTCTAGTAGGAAACAGTTAATGAACTAAACCAGTATCATGCCTGGACCCCTGCCTATTTAGTACATAATCAATTGGAGGAGAGTAGACTGAAGCATAAGTTAATATGAGCATAATTTCAACAGCTTTCAGGAAAACATTACTTATTCATGAAACAAAATTTTCTCTTTTTCATTGTTAAAAACTCACTGTTTGCACTATTCAGATTGTGTTACGTTGTACCAGACTGAAAGGTTTACATGTTGGCCATAAGTCAGCTGACATTAAATTGATTGCATTGCCTGATTTCAATCAATCTCACATAAAATAAATATTGGGGAGCGAAGAAGATATGATATGAAGATGCTTAGGCATTGAGCACCATATGGAATAACCTCTCTGCTGTACATACATGAATTCTCTGCTAAGGACACGATTAGACTCACATATCATACTTAATGGGAAGCATGGATACCTTGTGTTTAGAAGATGGGAAAGAAGCTGAATTTGTATATGAGATAAAGGCTTCAGGATTAACATTGACTTTTTTGTTATCTTCCATTGTACTGCTCATCCATAATGTGATGCATTATGGATGAGTAGTTTTCTTCATTATCTTAGTAATGTTTTTAAAAGCTTCCTGTATTTCTTTTATTTTTTGCTACATATGTAAGGATGCTTTTAAGCAACTAAACAGAAATATATTCAGCAGCCAAAGCTTTTAGAGTTTAAAACCATATATGTAAGGATGCAAGGATGTGTAAGAGAAAAATGCACATGCAGGGTTCATCTTACCTTGCTTTATAATGTTAAGACAGGCATGCCTTGGTTAACAAAGGGTACATCTAAATGAGTCATATACGCTAAAAGGGACAAGTATCTGCTCTGTGGTGTTTACATGATGCATGGGGCTATCTTGCCCTGAACACATGGCAAGGCAATAGCCATTTTATTTTATTTAATTTATTTATTTATTTACAGTATTTCTATTCCACCCTTCTCAGCACAAGGGCGACTCAGGGCAGTTTACAATTGGCAATGATTCAATGCCACAACTCAAACAACAGTTAGAAACAATCATAAAAGCATTAAAACATTAACATACAGTATAAAATTAAAAATTAAAAATTATTACAAAACATTAAAAACCGTACAAGCCTTAAAAACATTATCTCCATGCTACAGAGTGTGTGGGAAATGGGATGATGTAGTGGCCCATGTGAACAGAAGGGACCGTTCCAAATTGGACTCAGCTTCATTGTTCAAACTACCCAGAGGAGGGCGACTAAAATGATCAAGGCTCTGGAGAACAAGTCCCATGAGGAGGGACTTAAAGAGCTGGGCATATTTAGCCTGCAGAAGAGAAGGCTGAGAGGACACAATTATTTAGTTTTTATTTACCATATTTATACCACTTTTCTCACCCCTGGGGGCACTCAAAATGTTTACAGCATATTAATGGCAAAAATTCAATGCCAACATACAGTAACACAGAGAAATCATAATAACTAATTTCTACATATAACTTTGACTTAAAATAATTAAAACCATTAAACATAAGACATAAACAAAATTTAATGACATGATGGCTATGTGAGGCAAACTCATAGGAAGGAGGAGCAAGCTTGTTTTCTGTTACCCTGGAGACTAGGACATGGATCAATGGCTTCAAACTACAGGAAAGGAGATTCCACCTGAACATTAGGAAGAACTTCCTAGCTGTGAGAGCAGTTCAACCATGGAACTCTCTGCTTCAAAATGTGGTGAAGGCTCCTTCTTTGGAGGCATTTAAGCAGAGGCTGGATGGCCAACTGTCGGGGATGTTTTATTTATTTATTTATTTATTTCGACTTATTAGTCGCCACTCCCGGCAGGCTCGGAGTGACTTACAAATGCTAAAAACACCATAAAAACACAATTTAAAACATCAGAATTAACACACACAATTAAAACTATACAGTAGTGTAAAGGCGCCAGACTTACTCCCATAGTAAGAGCCTGGAGTTATTACTAACCAAATGTTTTGAATGCGATTTTCCTGCTTCTTGGCAGGGGGTTGGACTGGATGGTCCACAAGGTCTCTTCCAACTCTGATTCTATGATTCTACCTGGAGAACCAAAAGTTGGGAGCCACTGATCTAGACAAACAATATATTCCTTTTGATGCAGCCCAAAATCTCATAGGCTTTTTTAGCTGCTGCATCACACAGTTTGAATTCTGATCCTGTGTTCTGGGATACTAGCTATCTCTACCAATTTGGTGTCATCTGCAAGCTTGATAAGCATGTCCTCTAACTTTCACCCAATTCATTAATAAAGATCTTGAACAGCATGGGGCCTTGGGACCTTATCACATTGATGAGGTTCAGTGTTGTGATTTGCCAACCTCCGTGGTGAATCTGGATGAAATGGGGGCACATTGGAGCAATACCGGCACAGCGGCCACCAGCTGATGCATTCCCATCCCATGTAGGAAAGCATCGTCACTTCACTGAAGCTCAGTTGTTCCTAATAGAATACAGGGCAGCTTCTGTGTTGGTGGTGGCAGCCTCCCACCACACTGTTGCCTCAGTTTGCCCACAGAAGTTGCCCTACATCGCTCCATGGATGAACTGGGGCAGAAGAATCCTAGGACATGTGATAAGGCTGTAGGACAGAACCCTGTGGCACCCCAATAGTTACTTTTTTCCATGACAAAGAGGAACCATTGGTGAGCACCTTTTGGGTTCCGTCGCTCAACCAATTACCAATGTGTCTAGCCCACATTTTACTAATTTGCTTGAAAGAGGACCAGGGGGGACATTGTCAAAGGCCTTACTGAAATCAAGGTATGCTACATCCCCAGCATTCCCTGAATCTACTGAGCTTGTAATGCTACAAAAAAGATGTAAGATTAGTCTGGCATCACTTGTTTTTGTTAAACCTATGCTGACTTTTAATGATCACAGCATTATTTTTTAAGTGATTACAGATTGCCTCCTTAACGATTTGCTTCTGAATCTTTCTTTTTATTGGTGTCAGGCCGACTGGACAGTACTTTTTTGGGCCCTCTTTTTCCCCCTTCTTGAAGATAGGAACAGCATTAGCCCTCCTCCAGTTTGCTGGGACTTCTCCTGTTCTCCATGAGTTCTTAAATATTATTATCAGTGTTTCTGGAATTACTTCTGCTAGTTTCTTCAATAATCTTGGATGTAGTTCATTTGGCCCTGGAGACTTGAACTCATTTAGAGCAGCCATGACTACTTTTTTCTCTATTTTAAGTTGCATCTCCCTTATTGCCTTATCTACTCCACACTGCTCTATTGAAACCCTAATTTCCTTTTGAAAGAAGATGGAGGCAAAGAAGATGTTGAATAGTTCTGCTTTTTGCCTATTCCCAGTTTGCATTTCTCCATCTTCTCCATGCAGAGGACCTATCGTTTACTTGTTCTTCTTTTTTCTAGTGCCATAACCAACCAACCAACACCCCCCCCCCCTTTTATTGTTTTTAATCTGGCAATCCTGAGCTCATTTTGTACTTTATCCTTTTGGATGTGCTGGTTATTCATTCGAACTTGTCTTTGGTGATTTCCCCCCTTTTCCATTTCTTGTACATGTTTCTTTTAAATCTTAGCTCAGTTGAAAGTTCTTTATACTTCTCTATTTCCCCCCTTGTTGACATTGTTTGCAATTGTGCCCTTCAGTATCTCACTGTTAAGAAACTCCCTTCCATCTTTAACACCTTTTTCTTTTAGATCAAACACAATATGTCCTTAGATGTCCTAAAGTCATTTCTCCTAAAGTCTAGAATGCATGTCTGACTCTTCTCAGTTTACCCATTATTCTGTATGACAAACTTCAGGAGGATGTGATTGTTCCCACCTAAGGATCCCACCACTCCCACTCCATTTACCAGGTTCTTGCAGTTGGTTATGATCAGATGCCAGTGAATCTTCGAAAGCTTGCATAATGTATTTCATTGTTTGGAGTTAGCCCAATAAATGCATCATTACTTTATGGATTTTGTTGCATTTTGCTGCATGGCTAATACAACTACTTCTAAATATAATTTCCCCTGAGTGCTCATTTTTGTAAAGTGCAAAATATTTCTTAAGTATATGCCATGAATTTTCAGTTTACAGGTGAATCTTCTAATGTAAATAGTCTGATATGTATACTGTAGTCAGTGAGAAAAATCTGCTAGTGGTACAAATTGTGATTTGGATGAAAGGGAAGTTTTAAAAAATGTTTAAAAATGTATAACATGCATTTCAGAAAGCTCCTGTGAATTGAACTTGAACCATTCTAATCCTGACCTGTGATTTTTCACTGTTAGCTTGGTGCGATTGTTGACATTGTCTTCAAGATTTTCACAGCAGTTGGTAAACCTACTTAAAACACTTACTTTCTGTCAAAGCAGGCAAAGCACAACTAGCTTGGTCTAGGTTTATGTACACTGAAATCCATACCTCCCATTGTATCATACATTTCCTTGTTTTTATCTGCAGTGGAGTAGTTTTACAGCCTTCTTAACATTTACAAGTGAAGAAAAGGTTTTAGATTATAAAAACACAGGTAATAGGGAGGAATGGCTCTACTAGCAGCTGGTGGAACTATTCACTCTTTTCTAGAATTATTCTTCCCAGTTTCTCCAAACTCCAGTAATCTACCAGAAACTTTCCTCCATGAAGGCCTAAGGAACTGATGATGATTATGATGATCCTACCTTTTTGTCAATTTAGAACTTAAGGTGGCCTACAAGAATTCAAAACAATCACAGATTCTTTAAAAAATCACAGTGCAATGGGCCCTTCATATTTACTGAGGTATATTTCCAGGACTGTCATAGATATTAAAATCCAGAGGTGCTCAAGTCTCATTATACATGATGCATAAAAAATAACAATGCAGAGGCCAAATGCATTAAACAAGAAACTAAGGGCCCTTCTACACTGCCATAAAATCATGATACATAATGGGTTTACTAGAGGCATCAAAGGGATGCCTCAGATAATTTATTTATTTAAGAAATGTATACCCCGCCTTTCCCCTCTTAAGGGTCCAAGGCATCTTACAGCAGATAAAACATGCATAATAAAAATGTAAAAGAATTATTTGGGGTTTAAAAAAAGTAAACCTGGAATAATCTGGAGAAAATGGGGATATCCTAGTTTTGTCCGGATTAATTTGACACCTGCAAGGTCCGGATCTTCGCAGGTAAGGTCCGGATCTTCACAGTTGCCAGGCCTGTGGGGATTGAATCCCTCCTCCTCCCCTCCAACTAATTGTTACGTCTTAGTAACACTCTTTGGAGGAGCTTGCATTGCTGGCAGCCCCCTTTGGTAAATTTTTGAAGTGGGACTGGATGCCCTCCAGGGCCAACTTGACCCAGGAGGTCATTTAGCTACCCCCTGAGGGAAAGCTCAGAGTTTAGGTTGGGGGTGGGGACAAAATATTGGGAGGAACTGGCTTTAAATAAACCAGTTCCTCCTGAGATTGTTTTGGCAGTGTGGAAGGGCCCTGACACTCACTTATCATGTTGAAATGTATTTGTTTTGTAATGATGTGTAGACTCCTGAAGTGTGCTCTCATTTTGTATGTAACTGGGTTTTCTACTCACTGCTTGCCCCATTTTTGCCACAATTCTCTTGACCTGAAACAGAAGTAAGACAACATGTGACCAGGGGCGGATTTACCATTAGGCAAAGTAAGCACTGACGTAGGGCGCCACGTAGTCATGGGCGCATCTGGCCGCCAGGTTCCACACATGTGCCATTGCTGCAAAGGGACTCCAGCTGGACTGAGACGCCAATCGCCCAAAATGCCCCGGCTCCGTCCCAGATGCAAAAGGTTCCTCCTTTTCGGCCTCACTTAGGGCGATTGGTATCTCGGTCCATCTGGAGTCCCTCCGCAGCAATGGCGCATGCGCAGATCTAGCTGGCCCAGCGCATGCATGCCCGGCATGCATGCGCACGCTCCATGAGGCCGGAGAGCGAGGGGGCGCCAAAATAATGTTCGCTTACCATTTTAAATTACCTTAGTATGGCCCTGCTTATACCTGTTGTTATCGAGCGATTTGGGGGGGGGCAAAATAATGTTCGCTTACCATTTAAAATTACCTTCGTCCGCCCCTGCGTGTGACCCTAAATGTTCTTGGAGGACTGTACCTTTCTTCTAGTCATCATCTAACAAGATTGGCACTGATTGAAAAAATGTTGAATTTGTTTCACATTTCACATTTAAAATATGAATCCGTGTGTGTAAAATTGAGCAATGAACTCAACATTCTTGATATATAGTTGGACTTCCATTTTTGCAGGTTTAACATTTAATTAATATATTGTCTCTAGAAATCCCTAGGTCCTTCAGGGTGTCTCTATGGTCAACGTTTGGCAGAAATACCTAGAGATATTATTTTTTCAGGTTTAAAGGTGTTTTTAAAGATTTCTATTAGATTATGCTATTTCTGCAACTAATTTACCAGTTCTTAAGCTGACTAGTTTGATGAATGCAGAGGTAGACAGGCAGCAAAGTCAATGAATGGGAAGTTTGTACTGAAGTGAAATCATTTGAGGAATGTGAGTCAGAGACAAGATGCTGATGTTTGCTGGCAATCTATCTGATCAACAGGAATGTTTCAGACCATTGTTTGACCTGCTGCTTCACATCATTAATCACTTTTATGCATGAAGTAACTCTTCTGACCCCCACTGTATATACATTTGTATTCCCAGCTTGGGAATAATGAGAAAATATTTCAACTGCAACTCCCCAAGGTTCTGGATTTTCTGCCCTTCTTCTCAGTTCACGTAACTTGAACATATGGATATATCAGCTAGTTGAAGACAGTTCTTCCTAATCAGCGTACAGTGTAAAGAGTACATCTGGAGTACTGTGCAGAGGGGTCTGCACTGCCAGCAGGCCCCTCTGGGGTTTTGGTTGGGTGTGGGAACAGAAAAACAGAGAAACCCTCCCGGGTTTCTGCCATATCTGGAAGGGCCCTAAGTTATTCATTGCTAGGTGCTTAACAGCTTACAAATATCATAATTCAAATATTCAAAATGTTAGATGTCTGAATTTTTGTTTTCTTCTTATTAGACAACTACAATCCCAGTTATAAACAAGTTCATATTTTATAGACATTTAACTACCTCATATGAATGTAAATAATTTCGCTTTGTTTTTAATTGTGTTCTTTGCTGAACCTTGATTGCTCTCTGAGGCTCCAAACAGATGGTGATAGCAGAAGGTTTCTTCAACAGAGTTATAGCTGGCTTTCTGGCAGGGCTTTAAATACCAGCCTATAGCAGGGGTTGTTCTGACCTCAGGGCAGAAAGAAAAGTGGAGGCAGGTACAGGCTTAAGGGAATGTCACTGTGCTTGACTACAAAACCCAACCTACTGGTTAGAATGTATCATTCAGATTAGTTACAAAGCTGCTCAGCAGTATGCCTAAAATTGTCTCCATTGTTTCTTCTCATTGCCCTTGGTTACATTTCTTGGCATCTTTCTTTCTAGTTAAAAATCCATCAGTGACTGCATCTATGCCTATCAAACTATGAGAGTGTCTCCAGAGCTCTTTGATTTCTAGATGGCCGGCTGAGAACCCATCGGAGCTGCCACCATTGCTATTGCTTTGCTGACCAAAAGCAGCTCCTTACCAAAGCCTTGTTGGTGGCATGTCTTCTGATGAGTCAAAACAGGACACTCAGCTATGTGACCAGTAGAAACAACATTGCTAGCAAGACTTTGCTGGGGAGCTGCTTCAAGCTGGCTTTATTACTTCAATACAGCAGTGGGTTTGTTGATGGATGAGCACAAGAAGCTCTGCAATAAAATTCAATTCGTCTTGCACTAAATTAAAAGCAGGAAGCAGCACTTTATGTTGATTCCTCACAGAAGTTGCAAGTGGTATCTTAAATTTGGTCTCTGTAGACATGACCATGGTAAGGGATTGTGTGACTTGCACCCAACTGTAGAGCACTAAGGTTTCCTACCTCAGTGGCTGCTCCCAGGACAATATTACATTATCTTTCTAAAGTGCATGTTCCCACTTTGCCATCATGTGCCTGTCTCCAAAGGCAGGACTGTTGAAATTCGCAACTAGAGAGGTCCTCAGCTTCACTAAACTACATTTCTCAGAATTCTGCAGGAGACAATCACACAACAGAAATGGGAGAACACACATCCGATACTTAGGAAACAAGCTCTTGAGTCTGGGGATGATATCGCCAGATCTGATATCATCTCCAGACTTAAGAGCTTGATTCAAAGAAGCCAGGATGGCCCCATCTTTGATCTCTTTCCATCTACAGGCCAAGACGCTTTTTGTGCCACTAGGCTTTTACACACTGACTAGGGTTGGCCTTTTAATGCTGTTTTAAAGGATTTGCATGTAGTCCTTTAGTACATTTAATATTTAATGCCTTTGTTCCATCTGTATCATACATATATTGTTAGCCATCTTGAATTCCATTATTAGGAAATAATAATAATAATAATAATAATCTACATTTGAGAGCAACGAAAGAGATGGCCTTACAATTCACCATTTCCCTTCATTAGACACTCTTTTTGAAAGAAAATCTACTGTGTCCACCTGACCTGTTATACTTTGGTGATGCAGGTTTTTGACATGCATGATTTCAAGATTCAATAATTCAGTCTTACTAGCAAACTAGAGCTTAAACCAACCCCTTATAAAAGATATAAACACATACAGTACATAAATTGTAATATCGAAATGTATGGGAACACAACATATCTCATGAAAGACTTTCATTTATATTTTTAAAATGTATGATCTGTTAGATAATAAACAACACACATTTCTAAGATTGTCATTTTTGAGTAACAATATGTTACTAATACTAATTATTTTATTAATACTAATCGGCACTTGTGCTGTGTCAAAATGCATGCAAGTTGGTGTTGCTTATTTCACATAGACTCAAAAGTTTCTCTTTAGGTCTGTGTGACACACCTACACTCTGAAGCAGCACACAGCTTCGAAAGTTCTGCTCTAACAGAAGAAGCCATACTGGAATTGTAGAATTGGACTCTGAAGCGAAATAGGGATTCTTCAGAGAACCCTAATAGCTGGCTTCGGTTTCTCTTTCAGATTTAATGACATTTACCAAGTCATTTGAGCAGTATACTATGATTAATTGTAACTATGATGAAAAAGGTATCATCATAATTGATGATTCAAAACCTGGATAGCTTTGACTAACCACCATGACCAGCAATTTTCCTGGCAAGTGAATACAGCAAGTGAATATAAAACCAAACTGAAAATGAAAGCTTTTAATCTCTTCCTTGCAGCCTTTCTGGGGAGAAGATGCATTTTTACCACTAGCGTATAGCTTCTCATTATGTCCAAATCAGTCCAGAGATGGAATTTTGTCACATAATATGCTTGAATTATGTGAGTCTGCAAAACAAAATTTATAGCTTTTACTCTGCTGAATTTAGCGTCTTCTGTGGGTATTCAAACTCTATTTTCAAGTCCTTTAGGAGTCTGTTTATGGCTGTGAAAGCTGGTAGATTTAAGGGCATGAAATTCAGTTAAGGTAAACTACACACTTTGAGTGGGGTTTTTTTTTTGGTTCCATATTTTTTGTGAATATAATGATTCATATCTAGGAGTGGGAGGCTGGCATGACTCAGGCCAGATCCAGACAGGCCTTTATCCCAGAAGCATCCATGTTAAAAAAACAAACAAACCCACAGATGTTTCTGGAGGCCTGTCCCCACCCACCCCAGAAAGGGTCCATAGGTTCTCTTGGGACTAGCCCAAGGGAATGTCCGGAGGCCCTATGCCCCCTCCCCCCAAGCCACCAAACCCTTACCAGGCTTGCAGTATACACTTGGAGAAGCTCACCCAGAGCGTACAAATAACATGCCAGGAGAGCGGAGGGGAGAGCTGCTCTGAGGGTATACTGCAGGTCTGGTAAATTCTTTTTACTTTTCAAAAAGGTCTGGGGGCTTGGGGGAAAGGGTAGGTATTCCCATGGTTTACCGGGCTTATTTAGCCTGGTAAACTGTAGGAATGGTGTCTGGACTGTAGTCCAGACACCGGAAATAGTGGATTTATCCCATGCCTTCCAAGAAGGCGCAGAATGAATCCACTATCAAATTAATTCACTACAAACCACGGTTTTCCTGGTTTGTAGCGAATTAATTCAGGACTGTCCAGAACATTGTCTGGACAGTCTTTTATAGATCTAAAAGGATATGTGCTTTATTAGAACATTTGATCTATTATCTGGGTGGAGGCCACAAAGGGGTGCTAGACAGAGAAGGATAGTCCATGGAAGGGGGGGGGGGGGTTGAAGGGGAAAAGTAATTTCCCCTGTTTTTGCAGGTTATTTCCCTTCCCCACTTACCATTTCATAAACAGGGATTGTTTCCATGACAGGCACATGAGTGGGGGGAATAACTGGAAGACGGGGGAAGTAGTTTTGTTCCTTCAAACCCCCCTCCCCCATAAAATGGACTATTTGTCTTTTCTAGCACCCCCTTTTGGTCTCCACCCAGATAATGGAACAGTACCAAGTATTTTTAGCAAAAGTATAGTTTCTGTTCTGACCCTTTCTACTATGTAACACATAGTCCATAATGTGGGCATGCATCCTGCTTTGCAGGAGGAAATCCTTTCTCTGAAAGGTTGTACAATCCAATGGAATCTGAACCATAAACTGAGGAGCCACAAAGGACACTTTTATATAGAGCAATTAGGGACAGAGGGAACACTGGTGCTTGCCTGTTGTCTTGTTGTCACCTCTATTTCCTAGATCTGTGTAACCAGATATTTTAGTTCTTGCCTGCATGTAAAGGTCACTTCCCCTGTGTTCCCAAAAGTCTTATTTAGTGTGCTTTTTTTTGAGAAGGCAGAACAATGAGGTTTTTCTGTCTCAAGATGTCTTACATATAGGCATAGCAATCAGCATTGGGGACTCTTGCACCAACATTAGGTAACTTTCTTTTGTCTATCTACTCTTTTATCTAAGATGTATTACCTACAAGAATAAAAGTAAGTTTTTAACTTTTAAAAATCTTATCCAAGAATTCTGCATATTTTCTCTTGTTTCCTACCATCACCTCAATGTACTATACTCTGCTATAGATCCTATGCCACCCTCCCACCATATTTTTCCAGGTGACAACTTTTTAAAAAACCAAAAATGAACAGGAAGACACTTCTGTCCACTTCTGGTTGTTAAAAAATGCTACGTGCACATAAAATTGCCCAGGAGTGCCCAAAATATAGTGAAAATGCCTTTCAACCCTTTGAGTGTCTGGAGGCATTCAGCAGTGCATTAAAAATACTTAACGAAGAATATCAAAGAACAGAATTGCATAAGCATAAAAAAGTTTCTTTTCCTCATGGAGACTTTATAGTGTAATGTTTTTGCAGAGGGTGTAATGGGCGGCTCTCCACGTGATCCCTTGTAATTCACCCACTCTTGGATTAGATAATTTCCCCTTTCTTAGCAATATATAAGAGGTCCTCTGACACTCAAATATCAGCCAAAGAGGAGGAAAAGGGAAAGGAAACAAGCCACTATTCGTTGCCTTCCATCTTTGCTGTTGGAAGAGTGAAAAACTGTTGCCTTAAGTTTAAAAATGTATTCCATATTGTATCGTGACTGCTAAAAGGAAGAGGCAGAACGCAAATTGAACTACGACGTGAAGTTCAATTATTTCAATTACCACCTCCTTCTTAAACAACGTTTCTCTTCCTTTCAAGCCCTCAGCAATTTAACAGTCATTTTCTCTCAAAATAGCATTAATTATAACACTTTCAGCTGAAGTGAGAAGAGAATACACGTTTAAATTAAATAATGACATGCACATATCGCAAATTTACCTTTGTAATTTTAGAAATTAGCTTAGAACATTAATTGCACAATCAATAACTCTAAACAAATATTTCACAAAGAGAATGAAAATTGTTCCTCCTCTCTACACTAATAAATTACAATGGGTTGCCTTCTGTCACCAGGTGAACAATATTTTATCTGGCAATAAAGGGAATGATTATGGAGAACTTTGGAGAAAGGATTGACTTTAGTCATCTAAGAGGAGGGTTACCACAATAAGATTCTGTATCAAAATGGTAGCGCTCTTTTATTTAAAAAGAAACATTTTTTTCATAAACAACTTGGGTCCTCTATCTGTGCAACCATTATCATTTTTATTCAGAAGGCCTATTGTGTTGAGTAGGCTTGTTCCTGAGTAAGAGCATCACAGGCTTAGTATTTCTATAGATAGATAATATATCAATATTCATGACACATCTTTTCTTTTTACATAGAACATGTGGAGGTTTTCCCCACTGACATGAACAAAGGAGAGCTTATGAGTGGGCAACCACTCATTTATCTATGCTTGTCATATATACCTCACATACTTGAGGGAGTACCCAGTAAAAATAGAAGACATGCCATATTTATCACTGATCCACTGAAATAGTCATCTCTTTCTCCTTTTAGTAATATCAGAGATGGCTTTGCTGTAATGCACATTTCTCTTCTATTCCCCCCCCCCCTCTATATATATCTCTCTCAAGGTCACAGTAGGAACAAGAAACCAAATACTTCAGGTCAAAATTTATCAGAAAATGAATTTCTGATAATTTTATTCATCATCATTAAACTGTTGTACAGTTTCAACCCATCCTCTACAATGTTTAGCAAAATTCTCCCTTCTCAATTCTGCTACATAAGAATAAAGTGGGGTAGGAAAGTTTGGGATATTAACATGTCTGATTTATCTCCTTTTAAAAATATTTTTAAATATTAATAAAGAAAATTAAACACTTTGTCCACACTCCCACAATTCCTTTGCTCTTATACACTCTTTACATGCTGGAATGAATTAGAAACAGTATGTACAATACTGATCAGAATTTTGTATTTTGTTGTATTTTGCTGCATGGCAAATACGACTAGTCTGAGTATGTCTCTTGGATTACAAGACGCTAATTTTTTTCATAGTAGGGAAAATTTCAAGTAGGGAGAACTAATGGACAGAGGCATAATTCTTTGTCATTTTTGCTATTAATAAAGATAAAACTACATTTTGTGTGTTTTACCTATATAGTACCTAAAAGATTTTTGAGTTTATGGAGGTCAAATTTTACTACCCTGGGTCTCACATGGCCAATAAAGTGAGTGAACAGAACTATAACAGGAATAAGAAGTAATACAAAATGTATACGTGTGACTACCATTTACGTTTTTCTTCTCCTGTATAAATTTTAAACATCTTTTGCCCGAGGGAGAAGTAAGTAAAGCTTTGAAAGCTTGTATGATATACAGGAATTTTATGCATTTCAGTTGACCAAGAAAACTATTGCTTTTTCATGGATTTGTATCTTGTACAATACTATATTAACTGAACTGAAATTTCTCGAAATAAAACTTTTTGAGAAAAGTTGTGAGATTGTACTTTTTAAAATCGCTCTTTATCAGAGAATATCCACCTAAATATTATTTGCCTCTTTTCTGTTTCTCATATTTGGCAGAATTTTCAGATATTGTTGGGCCTGTGTCCAGGGGCGGACCTACCTGTTCCCGGGGGGTATGCGAAAAAATTTTGCGCCCCCCCCAGTTGCTCCTGAGGAGAGCCCAGTGCGCATGCGCCAATCTGGGCACACGTGCACTGACTTCAGAGCGCACCTCCCGCTTTGGAGGCCAGTGCGCATGCGCGAAAGTGCACGCACGCGCACTGGCTCCAAAGCGGGAGGTGTGCTCTGGAGTCAGTGCGCATGCACAGAGCTTTTTTGCATGCAGAGGCACGGCCGGCCTAACAAAGGCTCGGCCGGCGCAGCGGCACGGTGCAGGCCGCGGAGCCGGCTGCAGAGGCCTGGCCGGGCGCAACGGCAGGGCGGTGCAGCGCAGCGTGGGCGGCGTGAGGAGCCGGCGCGGCAACACCCCTCCCAGGTGGCGACGCCCCTCCCGGGTGTCGTCACCCTACACGCCTGCGTAGTCCGCCTAATGGACGAACCGACCCTGCCTGTGTCCTCAGCAGGGATTCTGGGATCTCCTGTGCAAGGGATTGTGGCAGCCACAGTTCATGATGGTGCGGAAACTTTTGCAAATATTTTACAGAGACAGCATTTGGGAAAAGCTGTTAGGGAGGTCAGTTTCACTGAGAGTCATCAGTGCACAGATAAGGCAGCTGGCTGTGGAGCTTGGGATAGAAAGAATGAATGTCAAAGTCTTTCCTTCTAGCAATGATTTTGGTTTGCAAGTAAGGGAGAGAAATCTAGTTTCTTGATATAAGCTATGCTTTGCAGTTTGAATTTCAGATCAGGTCAACTTTTGCAGTAAGCTGCATGTGTTTCCAAGCCTTCTGTATTTTAGCCCATGCATTTAGCCTCATGTATTCTCGAGTCTCCTGAATTTTAGCTCAAGTACTCAAGTCTTGACTTTGATTCTTCCTGGAAACCCTTTGGACTTTATCAGCTATTGAACTTTGCCTGCAATGATTGGATATATCTCTTCTTATATATTTATACTGCTCATATTGCTTGCTGTTTGCTTCAATAAAAGACTATTCTTTCAGCTGGGGTTGTGTGTTTGGATTCTAAGGGCCCAGGTCTATGCTGGGGTACGATAGATATAAGAGAAAAAAACATCCTGGTACATTTCTGAAGTAGATCACCAAGAGTTACTAACCAAATTGTTCAAAGTCAAAAACAGCACAAAATCTCCTCCTACTACCACTAAATCAGTGGTTCTCAACCCGTGGGTCTCCAAATAATAATAATAATAATAATAAACTTTATACCCCGCCACCATCTCCCCAAGGAGACTCGGGGCGACTTACATGAGGCCAAGCCCAATGGTACATAATAAAGCGACACAACAGCAAATAATAAAACAATACAATCAATATAACTTACACATAAGCAATAACAGACAATTTAAAGCCATTCTGGCTGGGCCAAATGTGAAATATTAAAATTTAAAATAATAAACACTGGGTGCGAACAGAGGAAGAATGTGTGTAACAGGAAGGTTTTAAAAGATAATGTGGGACAGACAACCCAACAGATAATTAAAGTGCTTCTGAGGACATTTTGCAAGGAATTGAGGGAAGGCACATTGGACCAGCCATATTTTCAGGCTCCTCCTAAAAACTGCTAATGTGTGGGCTTGTCTGATCTGCTTGGGGAGCAAGTTCCAGAGTCGGGGGGCCACGACAGAGAAGGTCCTCTCCCTCATCTCCACCAATCGTGCCTGCGACGGGGGTGGGTGCGAGAGTAGTGTTGCACCGTAGACCCCTCAGTAAACCACTTGAGACCAGCCGTGGTTAAATGCTTTATTTAGAATAAATGGATAGAGTAAGAAAATAGAAGTATAGTCCAAAGATGCTTCCAAGCATCAGGTTATTGCAGAGCAATAGTCCAAAGATAAAACAGGAACAAAATAGTTTAAAGAGTCTTGATGCCCCAATGGGCCAGATCCAAGGATACGTTCTTGAAACAAAGGCTTGGCAAATAGAGTTCAAACTGGAAGGCTCAATAGCCCAGGCAAAGGTTCCTTGAAGACTTGGCTTGAAAGCTGAACGTTGGCGAAAGATGTCACCCATCTTCCAGACCTAACTTAAATAGGTCTCCCAGGCTTTGATAGTTACGACGCAAAGGTGCGTCGAAGTTGTTTCTCATGAGCAAGCTGCCAGCTGGGCCTTCTCAAGCCTCCTGCATTGTAATGGAATGTCAGCTCGTTAACTCGGGCACCTGGACGGATGGGAGTTAACCCGTCTCCTCCTTTCCCTCGGTTCTTATCGGCCCGAGCTAGAGCTGACCGGCTTCTGTCCTTGAACGCTGAATGAACTACAGGCTCCTGTAGCATCTTGTCTTTAGGCTTTGCAGGTCTCTCTGAGGTTTGGGATTTAACATGGCGTTGGCCTTGCTGAGGGCCTGGGACAGGCTGGGGTGTGACAAGTAGGGCCTCTCCAGATGATCGGAGAGATTGCCTAGGTTCACAGATAGAGATGCGGTCATGCAGGTAGGCGGGTCCCAAACCGTTCAGGGCTTTGTAGGTAAGAACCTGCGCCTTGAATTGAGACCAGAAGATGAACGGCAGATGTTTTGACCTTCAACTTCTAGAAATCCTAACAGCTGGTAAACTGGCTGGGATTTCTGGGGGTTGTAGGCCAAAATACTTGGGGACCAACATGTTGAGAACCACTGCACTAAATAAAGTTGCTCAGATGGAAGAAATATTACTGTGAAAATGAGTGTGCACTTTTGTGTGTCTGTCTAGACCAGTGTTTCCCAACCAGTGTGCCGTGGCACACTAGTGTGCCGTGAGTGATCATCAGGTGTGCCGTGGGAAATTGGAACCTCCAATACCCTTTCTTCCCTTTCCTGCCGAACACTTTTTCTTCTCCACTCGGGCTCCCTTCTTCACAGCCTCGCTCTGCTTGCTTTGCCTCGCTTTGCTCACGCTGCCGCTTCTGCGGGAGGGGGGAGGGGGGAAGACATGACCCATGCGGGCGCTACTGTGCAGAACCGCCCCATGTCTTCCTGACTCCCCTCCACAGTGCTCTCTGGATATAGGTGAACTACAACTCCAAAACTCAAGGTCAATGCCCACCAAACTCTTATAGTATTTTCTCTTGGTTATGGTAGTTCTGTGTGGGAAGTTTGATTCCATTCCATCATTGGTGGAGCTCAGAATGCTCTTTGATTGTGGGTGAACTATAACTCCCAGCTGTTGAGCAAGACCTTTGCGTGTGTCTTTCTGCCATTCCTGCCAGGATATCTATGTTGTGTTCATCAAAACAGGCCCAGGTTTCACACTGAGTGTATAAATACATTTAAAAACATATTAACTACATGTATTACTGTGTTAGAGTGTCATTTTGGTTGGTGGTGTGCCCCAGGATTTTGTAAATGTAAAAAATGTGCCGTGGTTCAAAAAGGGTTGAAAAACACTGGTCTAGACCTTCACATAAAGAACAGTTCAGATTGACAACAGAATCTACGAGTTAAGTGTAAGCTCAGAGAGAACTGTTTCTAGCAAGTCACCATTTTGCACAAGTTGGTAGACCTTGTTTCTAGCAGAAAGCAAAAATGACCTTTCATGCTAGAAGTCTGCACACACTTGAAGGTTGAGCAATCCTTATTCAAAATGCTTGGGGCCGGTTGTGGTTTGTATTTCAGATATTCTTGGGTTTTAGAATATTTTAGGTATTAGCATATATGTACAGAAAAACTTGGAGATGGGATTCAGGTCTAAAAATGACATTTATGTTTCATAAACACTTTATAGACATAAGACTAATTTATTTTATACAATATGTTTATTAATGTTGTGCATGAAACAAATATTGTGCACACTGACCTATCAGAAAGCAAACATGTCACTAGTTCACACACACATGTGGACAATTTCAGATTTGGGAGTATTTTGGATTTCCAGATAAAGGGTGCTCAATCTGTACTCAAGAGTTTCAACTGTTCTGAATTTTCTAGTATGCTGGTCCTCACTAGATATCATGGTCATTGCCAGCCAACAATTCATTGTTTCTCTTGTTAAAAACCTCATCCAGCAATGAGCAATATGCTTTTTATTTATGCCTCCTTTCCATTATGGTCTGGTGACTCTTTTGTAGTTAAGTGTCCTTGGATAAGTGTTTTATGAAGTTTACTTTTTACACATCACTGAACACTGTCAAATATATGCTATGTGTGTTCAAGGATATTTGTGAACTTAGTTTAGCTTTTTTTTGTTTCTTTTGATATACTTTTTATGTTTCAGTGTAACTGCTTTGAGCTTAAGAGCTATGATGGGTTGTGAGGCAACTAATTAGATAGATAAATAAATTTGAGAGGATGATATGACTTAGATGCCTCTACTCCAGCTTAGACACAGTAATGGTGTTCTTATAGTGTAGGAAAAATAGTTTGCCTTTCCTCACTTGCAACAATAGAATTCAGGGTCATCCCACAAAATTTATTGGCAGGAGAGTCAAGACAGGGAAAAGAAGCTAGCACATTATCTATCATGGTAGTTCCCAAACTTGGTTTCTCAATAGGCATTATTGAACCATAAATCCACATCCCACTATATGTTTGACATGATGGCAGAGGATGATGAGAACTGCTGGCTGAGGCTGTCAAACTACTTTAAAGTGGATCAGACCAATTCATGTATGCAATTATGATTGTCCCTCCACATTTGCAGGTTTGACTTTTGTGGATTCTATTATTCATTGGTTTGATTAAAACATCATCTCTAGGAATCTCTTAACAGTAAATTCTAACAAGCCCTCTTTCTATCTCTTTCTATTCATCATGCCCCCCCCCCAAAAGACTTGGGAAACTTGTAAGAATACACAAAAATATTTAAAGACTGCATAATGAAGCTGGCATGCGTCTATATCAAAGCAGATTGGAGCTGCAATAATGAGAACAGTTGGTGATTTGATCATGCAGCTAAATCGGTGGTGTGAACTTTGCACTTCTCACTATGTTATGTGAGAATCCAGATGTTTGTCTTAATTTCACTTCCATCTACCCACAAGTGTACTTGGTCGGTCTATCATGGGGAAATTCACACTACCCCATTAGTATTCTGTTGTTGAGTGAATGACAAGGACTGCCATTGCTATGTCCATGTGAAAGAACATCCTCCAATCCCAAGTTAGGTAAAAAGTCTGTGTCATATTAGTAAAAGCTTTGGAGTCCAAGATATAAGAGACAGAGCTCAGAATAGAGTGATTAATGGCTCATGACGGAAGATGAAATTTCCGAGCACAGTGGGTGGCCTAACCTACCCCTACAAAAGAGCTTAAAGCACTGTCTTAATCTACATTCTATACAAAACTCAGGCAGTTCAAAGAACTGTCAAAATGATAGACATATGCCTTTTGGCAAATATATATGCATGTATAGTAAATTTTCATAGGGAGAAAAGGGTTTTGGGTCTGAGGTCGATCTCAGAATCTATTGAACGTATGCAGTTTTTAAAACTTTACATTCTTGGAGGATTAATGATGGCCTTATGAATTAATGATCTTCTTCATTTTTGTTTTGAGTGTATGAGGACATGGATATGTCATGTGTGTGTGTGTGTGGTAAATTCTTTTGAAGAAGTTTGCCATTTTATGAAAGTGATATTTACAAGTTTCAGCTTTAGATTCAATAACGACCATTGTATTCTGTTGCCCAGCCCATGCTGCTTCCCCCCAGACTTTGTAAATTGTCATATTGTGAGAAAGGTGGGGTATAAATTTAATAAATAAATATAACTCATATCAGTATCTGTAGAGAGGTATGTGTGAATCACATTAGAGATACTTTCACATTATGTGAACAGCAAAATGCAACAGCTGTACCTAAATAAATATTACTTTCCATTCAACATGATTAGGTACACAAGAAATATCCTGTTTCTCTCTAATTTGGGTTTTACAGATAGGCATGATAGTCTACTATTGAACAGCTCTTTCCATAATGAGGTTCTTCCTAATATTAGGTGGAATCCCTTTTCCTGCAGCTTGAATGCATTGCTCTGTATACTAGTCTCTAGAGCAGCAAAAACCAAATCTGCTCCATCTTCAATATAAATTCCTTTCAAATATTTAAACATGGCTATTATGCTCCCTTTCAACTTCTCAAGGTTAAACATACCAAGCTCCCTAAGCTGTTCCTCATAGGGCTTAGCTTCCAGACCTTTTACCATTTTGACCCTCCTTCTCTGGGCACATTACAGCTTGTCAGTATCATCAGCCAATTCCCCCTCCCAGAATTTTTGTGGGGAATGCTGTATCTTTGAAGAGCAGCAGATGTGGCTAGTAAATAATAGAACTTACAAGTGATTTCTGCTTTGTGTGTTCCCTTGGGCGACTTCTGGAAGGAAATGTGAAAACAAAACCCCAAACCTTTACATATGTGGTCCTGGCATCATATAACTCCATTTTAAACTCAGTAGCTATTGAGCGATGCTGGCCATGTTGCTGGAAGTGTTCTACTAAAAAAAGGGGGGGAGGTATATCCCAAGGTGGATAAAAACCAATGGGCAGGGCAGAAGCTTTTAAAGGGCATATCCCTCTCCAAAATTTCAGCGAAGACTCAGAAAGTACAGAATATGCAATAAATACAGGATGATGAGTTTCTGGGAGATAGGTAAATGAAGCAGTGGTGAAACCGAATATCCAGAAAGAAGGCTTGGCTAGTGTTTTGTACTACAAAGTTCTGTGGTTGTTTCCACTTTTTATTTGAAGTTAACCAGTAGCTTCTTTCAAACCAGAGAATAAGTAAAACAGAATATCTCATCCATTAGGGTGCATATATCACATTGACTTCATGATGAGGTAAGCAGTTTAACAACAAGAAGAATTTCAGCCTTGGAGAGTAAACCTTCAGACAGTAAATGTGCTAAAAGATCACTCAACAAAACAAGGCCATAAACTTTATGTAGCAGGAAGATGTTCTTTCTTGATGTGATGCAATGACTTGTGTTAATTTGGGTTGTTCTAACTTCATTTGTGGAGGTAAGACAAGATAGTAGAGAAAGTAATGGAGTTTCTTTCTTCCTTTCTTTTAAAAATCTTCAGACTAGAGAAAACTGGAATGTATCTATTCCAGCAGAAAGGAACATCACATACTTGAACATTACTACAACAGTCTTGAGGACCATTTGTAGTAAATTACCAATACTTCTTGTAAGGATTCATAATCCAGTTGGATAGGAAGGAAGGAAAGAAGGAAGGAAATACTTATCATTATTGGAAACACAATTACTTTCTTTCTCCAGATTTAATGAATCCTCATTTATAGGTTTCCATATTTCATCATCCACCCCGCACTTTGATTCTGGTACCTTCAGAGGTTGCCACAACTGGGATCTAACCTATCAACCACAGAACAATCTGGTATGTTATCATTGTTTACCCGTAAAATGTTACCATCAGCACTTTTGATAATTTTATTCAGGCTTATTTTCATGCCAGTTCTTGCATATAGTAAATTATGCTTTTTGCAGTATATCATTACATCCCCTTTTAAATGAAAATTCTTACATTCACACTGCATGATTTTGCTCCATGGACAAATAAGGCAATCAACACTTTATCCTTTTCTTTATGTAGATGGTATTTACTATTTTAGTTGTTTTTAAATATTCACCCTAATACCGTTTGCCCAAAGAGCATTTCTTTTCAGTGATGTGAGAATGTTGCTTCTGTGAAGAGGTTATTCAGATAGCTGCATTGCTATTGGTTAGATTTCCCATGTCAGATGAGCTTTTGCTGGGAATCCAAATACACCTCAAGTGCCCATTAAATATGGAACAATCACTGAAAAATCCTATACCAGTTCATTCATATTGCCCAAGTCAACAGCAACTGTGTCAGATATTAGAGATCCTCAAGGTCTCTCAAAGTGGGCTACAGAACTCAATCTCTTTGGCTAGGCAACCAGAGTGGTATACCACAAAGCAAGAAGACCAACCACAGTGGAAGATTGGGATAAAAGCAGAAAATAGATAAATAATGGAATTCTGTAGTAGTAGTAGTAGTAGTAGTTAGTTTTTCAACCAGGGATGGTGTACCAAAATGGCTTTGAGTATTATGTTTCTTGAGTTGCAGAGGACACAATTTGCTGTTCTGTCCCAAGGAGGGAAATATCTTAGTTTGCTCTTGCTCACCTGTCATATCTTTTGCTTCCATATTTTCTTCAGTCTTTGGCTATCTTTGTTTTTCTCTTTTGTTTCTTTCCATCTTAGATCTTTTAAGTTCAATGTATTTTTGGAATGGGTAGATATAAATATTTCTGCCTGATATCACCCACATGGTCTTCAACTTTAAAAAAAACTAAAGCTCTTCCATTACTCATGTTCCCCAGGTCATAAACTTTTATTACTTTACTCTTTCCCCTGCATTTCTTCAGAACTGTTTCATTCTTTTATGCATGTCGTCCTTGATAATTTTCCTTTCTTACACTTATAATTTCTCTTAAATCATCTTACTAAATACCTTCAACTATATATCCAGCAATTTCCTTTGTTCTGTTCATGACATTGATTTATGCTTTGCTCAACTCTTACCTTTTATTTCAGCTTTCAAAATCTGTGCATATTATTTTCTTCCTTTTCCAATTTTTCTTTACTATCCATATTTTCTTCCTTTTCTTCTGCTTGTTTTTCTTAGCTGTTTCTAGATTTAAGAAAACTTATGGCACCTGCATTTTCTGCACTACATTTTCACATCAGATGCCTTCTCCAAAAAATTACAATGGGTGACTCCAGCTCCAATTATATTTTAGTTGGCTCTTTCTTATTCAGAATAATTTCCCACATCATAAACTTCAGAAGGTAATATCCATAGCAGTGAAAAGTCAAGCAAAAGATTGGGTAGAGTTGAGGTGGCTAGCAATATAGTCTACATCTGACGGGCTACTTTGTATGCAAGGCACCAGTGAAAAATATCAAATGAAATCAGGATCCCAGTGTTTTCCTCACTGGTAACTTCTTTGTTGATGGTTAGCCAGGGATGAGTGTGAAAATATACTATATCTCCCACAAGGATTGTCTCTCATATGACAGGTGCCTAACAAAAGAGGAAGAGCTTCAAACTTCTCTTCTAGCATCTGAATACAGGAAGATAAAACGGAACACCTATTCCTAGTTCTTCAATCACTCACCTTGCAAATGGACTCATCCTAAACGGTTCTGGCCCAGCTTACCTATATGAATATATCTCTTCTTATGAACCGTCTAAGAGTTTAATATCATCTGGGGAGGTCCTGCTCTTGATCCCGTCTTCTTTGTAGACATGACTGACAGGGACTAGAGACTTTTTAAAATTTTTAATTCTGTTAATTGCATATTGTTGAGCATCGAATTGCTGCTTGGTTGTAAGCCACCTTGAGTCACCTTTAGGTTTGGGAAAGATGGGATAGAAATATAACAAATAAAAGAAATAAACAATCAATCCTGCCTGGTTTTCTATGTTCTTACATAGAGCTTGAACACCAGTGTTGATTTTTCTCTGAAAATGTGCAATAAGCATTTTCTTTTCACATTTTGCAGTGTTTAAATTTACCCCATATAAAACACTACTGCTAAATTTGTAGAGACCCCTTCCATTGAAAACTCCAGTTCCAAAATACTTAAAAAAGAGATCCACTTGAGCATATCATTTTCTCTGCTGTTTGCCTAAACTCTAAGCTGTTGTAAGGGTCAAAGAATGACACAAACCAAGATATTCTATTATTTAAACCTCGGAAAAGTGCAATAACAAATCCCTTCTGAACAAAACTTGCCAAGAAAACCCATAAGAGATTTGTCCTAGGGTCAATGTTAGTTGGAAATGACTTGAAAGTAACCATGGAAGGCATGATCCCCAACACAGAGAAAATCTATGGGAAGTATTGTCCTCAAGAAATAATACATTGGAATCTGTGCTGCATTTAATTGAAGTATTTCCCTACACAGGACTAGATATTTTGTTGCCTTGGTGGTATTGGCCCTCCATTAAAGGCTGATCAAGTTAATCTGTGTTCTGAGGCAGAAAACCCAACCAGTGTCTCTCCTTAAGCTTGTCTATACGGTTTAAAAAAAAATTCCTGGATTCACTTTGAATCCAAGGTTGGCAACCTACATGAAGTAACCCAATTCTTTTATCTTTTCTCCTTAAGCTGACTTTGCTTCCCTTTAAGCAAAGTTATGGGATACTCCAGCGTATCCATGAATTTTGCAGTTGTCTGGTCAGTTTTGTGGTTGCATCTGTGGATGTCCCAATGGGGTACCCACATGGTCATCAACAAAGAGAAAATTGCTCTACCCGCTCTTTGCGGATTATGCAGATGCCCCACAGATGCTCCATAGCTGGCAAATGAGAAGTGGTGGTGACATGTGGACAAGAAGATGAGCCAGCAAGGGGATGGACTGGACTGTTTGGACACATGACCCTGGACTCAGCAGGCATGTACTGGATATTCTGAATTAACCTTCCCCTCGTACACGAGATCCTCCTCTCTGCTTCTGAAACGACTGTAGTACTAATACATTAGATAATCTTCATTGTGTTGTCCTTTTGTGACATCCTAAATCAGGTGACTAACTTAGACAATGGCCTAATTGTAAAATGGCGTTGTTTAGACAGGTTTTGAAATATATTTGGTAGTGCTGTTAGTTTGATTTGTTTTTATTTATTGTGTGACCCTTTTCCCTGGTAGCCATTGCCAGACGCAGAAACAACCCTTATAAATACTCCGGTTGTTTTCTTATGATTTCAGTGACCTATATCTAAGTTTTATTTCCTCTAATACAGGACTTGTCTTTTCCCACAGCCCTGTCTGTCATTTTCACTCTGGTGCTTATTCCAGAGATAAAAGATGCTTAGCCTGTCCCCAGTGTTTCAGAACAGGAAACTGCTGAACCAAGCACTTGCTCCCTGGAGAGATGTGTGTTTGTCTAGTGACCTATCAGGCTGAAAGGGGAAAAACATCTTTGGTTCAGCAACACTGTTGCTTTGAGTAAGTGAAGAGTGACAATACCTTTGTGGTATCAAGCAATACCCAGTGGAGCTTATTTAATGAACCCGCTGTTACATCCCACTCACTGTTTCTTCAAGACATGAGAGCATGGTGAAGATGTAAAGAGAAAACGATATGTGATATGCCATAACAGAAGTCACAGAGGCATTAGTGTTTCCTACATCAGCATGATCTGTGTTATGAGCTTTGACTTTATAAAAGCTACAAATTGATTTGTAATTTCCCCCCTTAGGAACAGAGGGTGACTTTTTTCACTTTGGGCCCCATTTGGGAGGAAAGGTGGGATATTAATCAATCAAATATGTGTTATTCAATTGTCAAGAAAGCCCCAGGATAGCCCTGTACTGCAAATTGTATCCAGCAATGGTTGTCCAGGGTTTCTGATATAAGGTTTGAACTGGGACTGTCTACATGCAAAGTATGTGTGCCATCATAGATAGAAATGAATAAAGTAACCATAGCAATGACAGCATTGGAAATCCTGCATTGGCTGGTGAAACAACCAAAGGTTCTTATCTTTTCAGCTGTGTAGCCCCCCCCCCCCAGGTTTCTGAAGCTTTGCAAATGGATGATCACCATACCATCCCAGTCTTGGAACATGCTGAGAATTGGTAACTGAAGATACCTCCTGGTGTCCTGCTGCAACTGGTTTTTCAATACACCCCACAATTGGGAGAGTGGGTTTGGAGGGTGGTGGTCATGTTTGCTTGTTAATGGCTTTAATGTCAATTCCGAAAGTTACAAGAGTTTGAAATCCATTTTATGATATAGCGACAATTGAATAAGATAACAGCCTATCATCATTATTATAATTTTCATCATTGTCATTATTATGATGATACCAGCAGATTTGGGAAGCAACACTGCACTGTCATATTCCTAGCTAACATTTTTAGTATAACCTCCTTAAACACGAAGCATTAAACATTTTGCTTTAATGAAGCATATCACTCTAACTGAAAAGACCCAGAATTGTCTCATCACTTTTGTAGGTGAAACAGGCCCCAATTTCTCCTAGGTTCAGCATTCTCTTCTATTCTTCCCATGAAGATTGCTAGTGGTGAACAGTTTCTTCATGAAGCAGGACACAACACATACATCATCTCATTAATTGGTAGTGGTGCTGAAATCTGCAATTCAGCTTCCTTAAACTATTCCTTCCATATCATGTATGTTACTTTCTTTGATGAAGTTTCTCAGTTTATGAAATGGCAAAGTCTGTGAATTAGTTGAGGGTGTTTTCTGTCATATTTTTCCATCATTCTTCAGCTTCCACAATTGCTTAGGCATCTAGATTTTGGGGTAGAAAAATCATGAGTTACTCCATTATGTTACCTATGGATATCCAGGAAGGCTGCTAGAGAGATGATTGTATTGCAGGGATGGCAGTGAATAATTTCTACAATGTTTTGCCTCCTGCAGAGAAAACAAATATTACTACTTGGTTCTTGGACAGTATCCAAATGTCCTGAAATGTCCTGAAAAATTGTTTGATATAGAAATATACTGTATATATTTGTATGAAAGAGTGTACATTGCTGGGGTTTGTGAAAAACGTGTTTCTTTGTGCAAAGCATAAGATAAACACAATGTTTATGTCGATGACTGTTGGTTTTTGTAAGGAAAACAGCTAACTATAATGTTTTTATCTTTAGTATGTTTCAATAGAATTTGTTGTATTTTATGATGTTTTCAGCTGTTTTTTTGTTTGCTAAGTTTAATTAGGTGGTGTTATATTGTCAAATGCGTTTATTTTGCTGTCATTGTTTGTATGGTTTCTTTCTGGCAATTAAATGTTTGCCTATATGTTGGAAACCACACTGAGTCCCTTTGAGGAGATAGGACATTATACAAATAAAGTTTTATTATTAATTAAATATTATAACTTTTTGGGGGGATTGCACCCAAGAATTCTGCATAAAGAGCCCCTGCATATTTCTGCATTGAATCTGAAATAATTTTGGATGTGTGTTTCTGAATTGGATTCTCACCATTATGCTATTTCTCTGTTATTCTTGCATTATTTTTTGGGTAGGAAATAGCTGCAAAATGTATTTTCTACCCCTGCTGTACATTGATTGACAGGATACCTATGTACAATTTTGGGTCACCTTACAACTAAGAAAAATGAAGATCCTGACATCCTGTAATTTTAGTTCTCTTTGCCTTGAAATAGTACTACGAACAATTTCTCCCTATAAAATTGAATTACAGTTCAAGAATGGAGTTCTTGAACTCTAAAGGCTTAATTCTGGTGCCCATTTCTTTCTCTATTCACTTTCTCTTTCTCTTGTCTCTCTCGGGTACGCCCCTCTCAAGGCGCCCCTTCCTACTCCACCTACAAGCTTCTCTTAAATTTTTCTCTTGTTTGCTTCTATAGCCGAAGGCTATGTGATGTAAGGGAGAATCCACTACTTCTACTGTGTTTTTTAAATTCTGTATTTTTCTGTATTCTGGATGTTTTCAATAAAACTTTTTAAAATCTTTAAAAAAAATTGAATTACAAAGGGTTTGAAAAATAGTGGAAGAAATTTTGGCATTGAATTCTGCTTCCAACAGCTGGTTTACATTTATTCTTCTACAACTTAGAACCTCATTCTTCAATTCATTCTCCCCTTATGGATCACACAGTCTTCCTTTATAAGAAAATAATAACAACTCCCTCTTCTATTGCATTAAACATTAAAGCTATGGGAAAAACCAGAGTGAATGCACAATTTTTATGTACAAGACTTTGAGGGACTACATTGCCAAAAAGCTTTAATATAGAATATTAATGGTAACTTTGGATACTGATCTAACTCATGTACAGTGGAATTGTTCAGAAGTTGAAACATTTCCAACTTCTGGGGGGGGCATTCCTGGCATAGTACAGTCCTTGTATCCATGGGGAATATGATCCCAGATTTTGCATGGATATGTGAAACTGTGGATAGCAACCCCTATTAAAATGAAGGACTTCCTGTACAAGACTACCATAGAGTCAAGCTAAAAGATCTAGAAAATGCTTAGAAAGGCCATATTTTGTCAGATTTCAATAGCTCAAATCAAGGACACAATTCCTGAAGATACAAGGGTCCATATTGTATGGATATCAATGTAATAACATGAATGAACATAGGAGTGCAGGCACTAGCAATGTTGTTGAGTTATTTTCTGGAGGTTTCAGATAAAAGTGCTAAGGAAGGAGCTTATTGTCAATGTTCTCACTGCAGCTAGGCTCGTTTTAGGTAAAACACAAGAAATAACTGTATGACTCCTATAGTTAGATAAAGGTTATTTAAAGCACTATATATAACCTGAATAGATAAACTGACAGATACGGTGCATGACAGGGACGACCTTTTTGAGACAAAAGGGCTTCTTTTCATGCTGTTCTGGAACATGTTTTGAAATTAATACACAGGGCACTTTTGAAATGTGGAGTTTCAAATCTCCATGTATTCTGATATAAATGCTCTGAGGGGCTGGGAACTTCCCAAGTTTTCAGTGCCATGGAGGGGGAAAAGAAGAAAAGCCTTGCTGCCATCAGGAATGTGATGATGGATTTATGGATGCCGGAGAGGTACCCCTCCTGGGTAGCATCCAGACGTCAGTGGTTTTATATCATTGGCCCTCTAATACTTTGGCAATAACAGTGTCATGTACAAGTATTGAGTCCCTTTCCCCCTTTTTCACATTGTATGGAGTTAGTATTTGGAAATTAAATAGATTTATTTGACATTGTTGCTACATGATGTAATTAAGTATTCAACACAGTGAAAGTATAAAATATGTTTCTTGTCTGTTGAAAATTAAGTATGCAACATTTCTTCAAGGTACTGTATGTACACCTGGATTCCTCATGGACTCAAGTGAGTATCTATTCTATGCAATATGGGTTTTGGAAAAGGCATCTACTTTTCTCTGTGTGATCCCTGCTTTCCTTCTTATATGCCATCTGTGAAAGAAGAAAGTTGTCCATATACTGCTGTGCTTGCCTCTGAGGATGTCAATATCTGAAGGGTTTTTTGGTTTGAGTCCCGTTGAATCATTAACCTCAATGCGACTCATAGTTGTCCTTTGCTCTGTCCCATGCTCCCTGGGTATATCCTAGCACTATCATCTGTTTCATTTTGGATTGTGTCATCACAGGGTTTCTGTGGTTTTAAAAACCTTGAAAAGGGAATTTATCATGTCTCCCTTTCTACCCATGCCTTAGTTACATCTTGATTGGACTACTGCAATGCACTCTACACGAGGCTGCCTTTAAAGAGCACTTGGAAGCTTCAACTGGTTCAGAGAGCAGCAGCCAGGTTATTAACTGGAGTTCTGTATAGGGAGAGTACAACCCCCGTGTTAAGGGAGCTCCACTGGCTGTCAGTTTGCTATCGGGCAAAATGTAAAGTGCTGGTCATTACCTTTAAAGCCCTAAACAGTTCAGGTCCAAATTACCTGACAAACTGCCTCTTCTCATATAAACCTGCCTAGACACTGCAGTCATCAGGGGAGGCTCTCCTCTCAGTCCTACCCCCGTCTTAAACCTGGTTGGTGGGGATGAGAGAAAGGGCCTTCTCTGCAGTTGCCTCCCGCCTATAGAACTCTCTCCTGAAGGAAATTAAAATGGTCCATTTGCTGCCCTCTTTCAAAAACTATTAAAACACACCTATGCACCCAGGCATATGACGAGCCTAACATCTGAAGATCTGACTTGTTAAAGAAGGACTGCTTTGCTGGATATGGCCTTTAACTTTGGAAATGGCTTTCAACCTTGTTTTACTGTTTTAATGTAGCTTGTGTAACTGTGTTTTATTGATTTTATGATAATATAATTTATGATTCATTGTTTACATTGCTCATTTTCTTTGCTTATTATTTCATGTTGTTAGCTGCTCTGAGTCCCCCAAAGAGAGAGGGGGCAGGATAAAAATAAAGTTTGGATTGATTGATTGACATTTGGGAAGGGGAAAAGGAACATGGGCCACTGTATATTCTTGTCTATGTGCTAACATTGTATTCATTGCTTCCTCATGAAACGGTGGTGACATGGCATTTGCTTCAGTCTATGGCATGAATAAACAATATTGAGTGCTGAAGAAACTGCTCAGACCTGACATCTTAATTCTAAGCATCAAGCCGATCTGTGTTGAAATGAAACACATTACTGTTGCTGAGTAATTCTCCTGTAGGGTATTTTGTCTCTCTGTTAATAGATGAAGATCTTGTATTCAGAATTCAGAAGGAAGGAACTTTATTTATTAATTATACAAGTTAATGTTTTATGGAGAAGCCAGTTTTAAAAAGAAAGGAGTAGAATCCATATTTTCAGCTATTCTTGAAATCTAATCAATCAAATGAGAGAATGTGATTATATTAAGCATATCCCCAAATTTTATTAATCAAGTGCAAAATGGTGAAATTTCAATATGTAGAAAGCAATCATTATCCACTGAGAAGTGGTTCATTCCTGGACTTCTGGTGTTGTAGTGTGTACCTTATGATAAATTACATCTTACTGATCATATATCTATTGGTTTCCCTTTTCTAGTTTCTTAGTTCTCCTTTGCGATATGGTATTTTCTTTGCATTTATTGTATTGAACTTGTCTTTTGTCGTGAGATGTTTGCCTAGCCTTTGTCCCTGGGGGAAACAGGAGAAAAGTTACATAAGTTTCTTTGAAACCCATATTATCTCAATTAATATTCTTACCACAAGTTCTCTGTTCTTCTGATGATAACTTTTCTTTCCCATTTTAATCATCATCTCCCTTTCTCCAAGATTGTATAAATAACTTCATCATTAAAATATGAAATGAAAGTCATATTAATGAGATATGAAATAAGTCATGCTTTTCAAACCCATGTTTTACATTTAGATATTCTTTTACCTCAGTGACTATCCAAAATTCAATTTGTACCTTTAAAAAAAGCCCCAACTACACCACACGACCATCTTCCATATAATGAACTGGATCTGGTGCAAATGTTTATTTTCTTCCAAAGTTTATCGTGTCTGACCTTCTGAGTTTGATGAAGTGCACATAAAATGAATAAATGTATTGTGAAGTAAATTATACTTTACCTTAATCTAACTCTCAGGCCCACCAACAAAAATCCCATTGAATCAACAGCTGAGTGGTTACGTAATGCTTATATATTTTCAAAAAAACCCCAAAGTCACCAGATCTCCTCTGATATTGGAAGCTACAGGGTCAGTACTTGGATGAGAGAATGGCAATGAATACTAGGTAAGCAACACACTGCAAGACTATACAAATATCAAGATGTATTTCATTGAACAAATGTAATATAACCCAATGCAGGTTAATGTACAATTTTAGTTTGTTAAATACACATGAACATAAATTGATATTCAATCATATGAAGTACCTCGCAACATTGAATCAAACATAAACACAGTGGAAAACAGTTGTAGAGTCATGTGGGTGTGGGGAATAGGCTAGGGAGGGGATACAATGTAACATAAATGCAAGCCTGTATGGCAATAGTAATCCCAATGCCAATTTCCCCAATACACAAGTTCACATAGAACAATGCAGTCTCTCAGCCTGAGATCCAAAATATAACTGTGTGGTTGCAGGAGGTGGGCGAACAGTAACAGCTTGGGACGCTGGAGGGGCCGCAATGGTCGATCTGCAAGGCCCGATCCATTTTGCCCTATGGGCTTTCTCAAGCGGCAACATAAAACGGCATAATGCGCAGCGTCACGGGAACGGGAAACATATACTGTAATACAAACAATAATAATCAACATGACAGTCTGTGGTCTGCACGTACAGCTGGTAGGCTAAGCATACAATCATAGGTTTGAAACATACCATCCGGTGGAGGAGAGATTCATATACACTGTGCTCCCGAGGACCCCAAGGGTGGCCCTGGTTCCGGTGTTGCTGGTTAAATAATGCTTTTGGAAATGGGCGTCTCACGCAAGGAGGGCGTTGAGGGGGAGGGGCTCGTTTAACCCGCCCGGGAACTTGCTTTGGAGGGTGACGATCCTCCAAATTTCTCTCTTTAATAATACAGTTTGTGGATCAGCATGGGCTGGGATCTTCACCTTTTCCACTCCTGCGAACTTGAATGATTCTGGGCTATGTTTTTGCGTGAGGAAATGTTTGTATAAAATGGTGTTGTCATATTTTTGGCGAATCCGAGAACGATGTTCCGAGATCCTCGTGCGTAGGGGGCATGTCGACTGGCCTACGTAAAGAAGGCCACATTCACACGTGATGACGTATACACATCCCTCCAAATTGCAATTAGTGTAATCGCGTATTTTGAAAGGTTTGTGGGATTTGAGACTTATAATCTCTTTTCTTTGGAGCATCTGTGGGCAAGAAGAACACCCTCCACAGGGTCTGCATCCTGGAGAGATGATACTGCGGCGGGGAGGAGAACTTAAAGATGAATGTACCAAATGGTCCTTTAAATTCTTCGTCCGCTTGTAAGCGACTAGTGGTGGGGGCTGGAAGATGGGAATATCAGGTAGAATACCCCAATGCTTTTTTACAATCCTAATGATGTCCTTACTATGAGGAGTGAGAGTCAATGGCCACACTATCCTGCTGGTAGTGGCCTTAATTTTCCTTTTGAAGAGAGATGCGCTTTGTACTTTGTTGGCCTTAATTCTGGCCCTGTTGATAACTTCCCATGGGTAGCCCCGTTCCAAAAGTTGCTCCATCAAATTATTCGCTGATAACTCATAATGGGCATTAGTCGTACAATTTCGTTTTAATCGAATAAATTGTGAGTATGGTAGGCTGTTGCGGAGAGAAGAAGAGTGATGACTGGAGTAGTGCAAAATGGCATTCTTGTCCGTCTCTTTCCTGAAATTGCGTACCCCAAGTCTGTTATGGTTCTTATATACTGTTGTGTCCAGGAAGTTGACCTTTAACTGGCTATGTTCCATAGTAAATTGGATGGCCGAGTTCCAAGAATTAAGCCAAGCCAAAAAATTAGACATGGGGGTATGGCTCTTTAAGAGGAAAAAACAGTCATCGATATATCTACCGTAAAATTTTATGTGCCTTCCCGGGGATGATGGATCCTGCAGGTGAAGTTTTTCGAGGTGTCCCGTGTACAAATTTGCGATCGATGGGGCACAAGATTGGCCCATTGAAATTCCATTCATCTGCAAGTACATCTGTTCACCAAAGGCAAAATAATTGTATTCAAAAATGCAATCAATTAGCTCCAAAAGAAAATGCGTGGGAGGGGAAGTGGTGTCCACACGTGAATCAAAGATGTCTGCAAGTACATTCCTGGCCTCGCTCAGTGGAATGGATGTATACAAAGCCTTGACATCACAGGTCACCAAAATGTCCGATGGATCAATGGTTAGAGCTTCAATTTTTTTGATGAAATCGGTGGTGTCCTTGATGTATGATGGAAGGAGGGGGACAAAGGGTTGGAGTATGGTGTCCACATGAATGACCAACCCCGCATCTCCCAGATGTACTTCCTCCCGAAGATCCACAAACCTGGTTCCCCCCCCAGGTCGACCCATTTTGTCAGCGGCTGGGTCCTTGGTTGAACCTCTTGCCATCTATGTGGACACCATACTCCAACCCTTTGTCCCCCTCCTTCCATCATACATCAAGGACACCACCGATTTCATCAAAAAAATTGAAGCTCTAACCATTTTGGTGACCTGTGATGTCAAGGCTTTGTATACATCCATTCCACTGAGCGAGGCCAGGAATGTACTTGCAGACATCTTTGATTCACGTGTGGACACCACTTCCCCTCCCACGCATTTTCTTTTGGAGCTAATTGATTGCATTTTTGAATACAATTATTTTGCCTTTGGTGAACAGATGTACTTGCAGATAAATGGAATTTCAATGGGCCAATCTTGTGCCCCAACGATCACAAATTTGTACATGGGACACCTCGAAAAACTTCACCTGCAGGATCCATCATCCCCGGGAAGGCACATAAAGTTTTATGGTAGATATATCGATGACTGTTTTTTCCTCTTAAAGAGCCATACCCCCATGTCTAATTTTTTGGCTTGGCTTAATTCTTGGAACTCGGCCATCCAATTTACTATGGAACATAGCCAGTTAAAGGTCAACTTCCTGGACACAACAGTATATAAGAACCATAACAGACTTGGGGTACGCAATTTCAGGAAAGAGATGGACAAGAATGCCATTTTGCACTACTCCAGTCATCACTCTTCTTCTCTCAGCAACAGCCTGCCATACTCACAATATATTCGATTAAAACGAAATTGTACGACTAATGCCCATTATGAGTTATCAGCGAATAATTTGATGGAGCAACTTTTGGAACGGGGCTACCCATGGGAAGTTATCAACAGGGCCAGAATTAAGGCCAACAAAGTACAAAGAGCATCTCTCTTCAAAAGGAAAATTAAGGCCACTACCAGCAGGATAGTGTGGCCATTGACTCTCACTCCTCATAGTAAGGACATCATTAGGATTGTAAAAAAGCATTGGGGTATTCTACCCGATATTCCCATCTTCCAGCCCCCACCACTAGTCGCTTACAAGCAGACGAAGAATTTAAAAGACCATTTGGTACATTCATCTTTAAGTTCTCCTCCCCGCCGCAGTATCATCTCTCCAGGATGCAGACCCTGTGGAGGGTGTTCTTCTTGCCCCCAGGCGCTCCAAAGAAAAGAAATTATAAGTCTCAAATCCCACAAACCTTTCAAAATACGCGATTACACTAATTGTATTTTGGAGGGATGTGTATACGTCATCACGTGTGGGTGTGGCCATCTTGGGGTTTTGGTGGACAGCTCAATGAAGATGTCAACCCAGTGCGCTGCAGCAGTGAAAAAAGCAAATTCTATGCTTGGCATGATCAGGAAGGGAATCGAAAATAGGTCAGCAAATGTTGTATTACCTCTCTACAAATCGATGGTAAGGCCACATTTGGAGTACTGTGTACAATTCTGGTCTCCGCACCTTAAGAAGGATATAACGGAACTGGAAAAGGTACAGAAAAGGGCAACAAGAATGATCCAAGGGATGGAGCAGCTCCCTTATGAAACCAGGTTGCAACGCCTTGGTCTTTTCAGCCTTGAAAGACGGCGTTTAAGAGGTGACTTGATCGAAGTGTATAAAATCATGCATGGGATAGAAAAGGTGAATAAAGAAAAACTATTTTCTTTGTCACAAAACACTAGGACTAGAGGGCACTCCCTGAAGCTCCAAGGTAGGAAAATTAGGACTAATAAGGGGAAATATTTCTTCACCCAGAGGGTCATTGGGTTATGGAACTCACTTCCAGAAGAGGTTGTGACAGCTGTCAGCCTTAACAACTTCAAGGCAGGATTAGACAGATTCATGGATACCAAGTGTATCGGTAGTTACTGAAAAGGACATTCAAGTGCCACCTCGGAGTTGGTTGAGGTAGGCAGGATTTCCCTGGGTACGGGTTGTGGGGGGTCGGGAGCAGGTCAGGGTTTTGCCCTCCCTTCTGCTCGAGATCCCCGTGTACAACTGGTGGGCCACTGTGTGATACAGAATGCTGGACTAGATGGGCTGAGGTCCGATTCAGCATGGCTCTTCTTATGTTCTTATGTTCTTATGTTCTTTACGTAGGCCAGTCGACATGCCCCCTACGCACGAGGATCTCGGAAGATCGTTCTCAGATTCGCCAAAAATATGACAACACCATTTTATATAAACATTTCCTCACGCAAAAACATAGCCCAGAATCATTCAAGTTCACAGGAGTGGAAAAGGTGAAGATCCCAGCCCATGCTGATCCACAAACTGTATTATTAAAGAGAGAAACTTGGAGGATCGTCACCCTCCAAAGCGAGTTCCCGGGCGGGTTAAACGAGCCCCTCCCCCTCAACGCCCTCCTTGCGTGAGACGCCCATTTCCAAAAGCATTATTTAACCAGCAACACCGGAACCAGGGCCACCCTTGGGGTCCTCGGGAGCACGGTGTATATGAATCTCTCCTCCACCGGATGGTATGTTTCAAACCTATGATTGTATGCTTAGCCTACCAGCTGTACGTGCAGAGCACAGACTGTCATGCTGATTATTATTGTTTGTATTACAGTATATGTTTCCCGTTCCCGTGACGCTGCGCATTATGCCGTTTTATGTTGCCGCTTGAGAAAGCCCATAGGGCAAAATGGATCGGGCCTTGCAGATCGACCATTGCGGCCCCTCCAGCGTCCCAAGCTGTTAATGTTCGCCCACCTCCTGCAACCACACAGTTATATTTTGGATCTCAGGCTGAGAGACTGCATTGTTCTATGTGAACTTGTGTATTGGGGAAATTGGCATTGGGATTACTATTGCCATACAGGCTTGCATTTATGTTACATTGTATCCCCTCCCTAGCCTATTCCCCACACCCACATGACTCTACAACTGTTTTCCACTGTGTTTATGTTTGATTCAATGTTGCGAGGTACTTCATATGATTGAATATCAATTTATGTTCATGTGTATTTAACAAACTAAAATTGTACATTAACCTGCATTGGGTTATATTGCATTTGTTCAATGAAATACATCTTGATATTTGTATAGTCTTGCAGTGTGTTGCTTGCTTAGACTCTGCCACTATTGTGTGTGTATACTAATGAATACTAGGTGCCATAGGCTACATTTTAGAGGAAGGATCTGTAAAGATCAACCACTGTGAAACCACAGATGACTTGAAGCACACACACACAGAGTTCCTACTGATTTAATCACTCTGTTCTAGTTAAGACTAGTGTTAAGAGTTCAACGAAGTGGAAGTAACACCATTTCTGGTAGAGGCAGAGAATCAGATTTTGCCATGTCAACTGAGAAAGACATTTAATTCCTCTGCTCTCTGAAAAGGAAGACAGACACAAACATACAACAGAGACTATTATGTTTTTAAACTTCAGATTAAACAATTGGATTTAGTTAGTTTCATTAGAGTACTGTATGCTGGGGAATAAAGTAAAGCTAAATTACTTATTACAACATTATCCACACCTCCGATTTCAAAGTACTTTATATGCATTAAAATCATTTCCCTAACACCACAGAATCAAATTCAAAGAAGAATAATGTATAAACTGCAAAACAGAAGAATGTTTTGAACCAAAAGTGTAAATGACATTATGTGCTAATTATCATCTTTTACATATTAGCTTGAGAAAATTGTGTAAAAAATTATTATTTGTCAGAAATTAGAGGACAGAGTCCATTTTCATAGGAAACAAGCTTTCTCAAGCTTTTACCAGAACACTTAAAATAATTTCTCTTTAGCAAACAGTGTCCTACTCTTAGGTAAACGTTGTTTTTGATCAAAAGGATGTGGTGTGCTTGATAGGAAGTCCAGGCTTTCATGTTTTGTGAACCTTTTTGGGTAGGATTTTATTAGTATTTGTCAGGAGCAGACTAGCCAAGTCAGGAAGTTACATAGGATTGTAATATCACATATAAGAGGAATACATATATGTGTGTGGAGATCATTTTTTGAGATATTTTTTCAGTGATGAAACCCCAAATTTAGAAGGATCTTCAGGACAAATAAGATTTTTCAGTGACAAATTAAAATGTCCCTGCTGGCTCCATAAATTTGAGGAGTGTTTGATTACAGATACATGATTTTTACACTGAGAGCCAATCTTTACTATAGAATGAATGCAGTCCGACATGACTTTAAATTCAGTTACTAGATGCTATGGAATCATGGGAGCTGTCATTTTACAATGTCTTTAGACTCTATTGTCATGCTGCTAACATAGAGTTTGCTGGAACCTATTAGATGCTGAGGCACCAGCCAAAGAAAGCTGGTGCCCCACCAAACTACAGCTTCCATGATTCCATAGCATTGAGCCATAGCAGTTAAATTGATGTCAAACTACATTACCTCTATTCTATAGTGTAGTTTCACCTTGAATAATTCTTATTTAATTTTCCTGTTTGATGGTTTTATTACTTTTGTTTCATTTGCATGATTCTATTGAATATACTGTATATATATGTGCGTGCATGCGGGGGGTATACTACCCAATGATTCAATTTTTCAATCCTTAAACAAAATGAACAATTGCTCCTTAAAATGTGTGTGAGACCACTTCAGACATTTCTTCTGTCCTTGGAGAGGTACTTATGGTGGTGGTATCAAAGGTTCCTGAGGGCACTTCCAGACAGCACCAAAATGAAGATTTTAAAGGGAGGATTAAAAACCCAAGACCTCAGAGCAGGTCCCCACATAGACCTGCTAGTCCCAAGCTTTCTTCCCTTGTCATGCTCACAGGACTTCTGTGTCTCAGGATAAAATGGAGGGTGGGCGGAGGACATCCGTCAGAAGTTTTTTTTTTAAAAAATCACTCAATTATGTACTGATCCTCATATGTGTGCACACTGTACATCAATGTAAAAATATAAAGATTCCCATGTGTGTATATAAGCATTAGGGCATAACAACCAGTGGTATTTTTTTAAAAAAAATCTTCCAGATTTTCCTCTTTCTCCAATCTATTTAATATTATAAAGTTTAAAAGAAATACTTTCAGAGACCTTTAATGGCTCTCCGCTTCCCCACTCTTTAAACCAGCTGGAAATCAGCTGTGTCTCCATAGGAGCCGATCAGTTGTTTCGAGATTTTTAAGACTGACATGGGCGAGAAGCAGTTTCCAGGGTGGGGAAAGGGAAATCCTGAACTTTACATGACTGCAGGGCCACACAGTCATAGGAACATCCACTTTTTTAACCCAGAACTGGGATAAAGGAGGATCTTTTAGAAACCGGTTTTACCTCTGTTGCTGTGATTGAGTGCAAATGTTATCTGAACGCCACCCTTTTTAACCCATTCTCTCCCAGATTATAGTTACTGTGTGGAAAGGCCCTGAGTGTTGAATCACATTCTAATATATATATACATTGATAATTCTAAACGTTTGGCTCATATAGAAGAAAACCTTATTTTTAGAAGATTTCTCAGTTTTGTTGAACTTGCTGATGATGTTTAGACTTTCAAGTTGTTTCTGATTTATGGTGACCTTTAAGTTATTGCTGTTTTGTTTTTGTTTAGGCCAGAGGTTTGGCTTTGCCTTCCTCTGAAAATGAAAACATGTGACTTATCCATGGCCACACAATTAATTTTCATGATCGAGAGGGAATTTTAACTCTGGTACATCAGAATCCTAGTAATCCAAAACACAAATCATGCATGCTCCCAGTATACAAGTCTTGCAATGTATTTTGCTTTTGGGGATGTACTTTGTATTGATTTTGCATATTGTTTTTCTTTAGAATAAATGTTATGAGAATTGTACCCCCTTTAGAAAATTGCTGATGCAAGCACTTTATAAATGCAAATACTTAGATAGTTAGACAAATAAATAAAAAATAAATAAAGTGGAAGCCTGGCTTCCATGGGGAAGAATTTATTATATTGCATTGGTCCTTCCAATTTAATGAAGGTGGGTTAAATGTCATACGTCTTCATCACAGGGAGGCTGACAAGCATCTTCTCTCTACTACACACTGGGGATTGCTGTAGAAGCAATGTACACACCACAAAAGCAGGTTGTGTGTTGTGCTAAAGTAAACGCGAAGTATCCAGATATATCTAACCAACATGTGGTATACAGTCCTGTGGCTGAATCTAAAGCATATATAGCAACAATAATAGAGTTCATATACTGTAATCAAATGGTGTTGCAGTCATTATCAAACCTGTGTGGCTTTGTGTGAACTGGAGTATTCCTTCCTTGCCACTGCGGTGCAGGGCTTCCTTGATCAGTCTGTCTGGTGTAATAACAATAATGGCACAATGTCCTAGTTCCTCCGATCTCTGAAAAGTCTCTCAAGGTGAGGAAGGAAAACTTCGCAAGACTGTATATATCCAATGTTTTTTAATGCTGTAAAATGCATCTTTGGTAGATATCTGATATCCCATGGATATCAATATATAACTTTCAAAGCAACCACTGGTAATCCAAATTATACATAATGTGGGATCAGTATGGATCACATAGGGGATGTCTGGGTTAAAGGATTGAAGACATACCATGGCATAATTAGTTCCCCTTCAACAAGTCCCAAATGGGTGGTATTATAGAAGCAGCGACAGAGACAAATATAAGTCAAATGGGATTCCCCCTTTTCGTTCCTAGGGGGACTTCTTCATAACTGCATTTTAAAGAATGGGAATTGTAGTCTTCTCCACAAAGGGTGTCTGGTATATATATCTAGCGCAATATTTTCTATAACAAAACATAGTATAGCATTTCATGAGAACAGACCTGAAATCAGCAATGTAAATACTGAACACTACAAAATTCCATAAGACAATAATACATATATACACATATAGCTGTAAATAGCTATGAATGAATGAAACATATGTTATATATACTCCTTTAACAATGAAAGCATTTTTTCCCATATACTTCAAGATGGAATAAATATTATCACTCAAAAATGCTGTGGAACTCTAACATGGTACATACCCAAGAGAGAGCTGTAGTTCAATGCAAATATGGTGTTCCGTGCATGGAACTGGTGTTCACTTGAATGAAGGAAGGTGATGTTGGTTAGATATACAACCTCCTTTTGTGGTGTGTACAAAGCATCTTCTCCCCATTTCTCGGCACTGCTGACATGCTGCTAACATAGAGCCTGCTGGAACCCATCAGATGACACAGGGCTACTTCTGACAGGGATCCATTAGGTTCTATGCTGGCAGCGTGCTGGCAACATGTTGGCAGCATGCCAGCCAGCGGGCTGATATGGAGTTCTGAGGAGTCGGGTGTACACAGAAACACTACTATGAACCTGTCCCGCCTTTACAGTACATTTTGCCGGCCTTCCTTCCATTGACCTCCCGGCCCGACCTTCGACCTCAGAGGTGACGGCGTTCCAGCATCGGCACTTGGGAGCTTCCCCCGCCCCCTGCCGCGCCATCTTCCCCTGCCTCCTCCCCCATCTCTCCCGGGGATCCCCCCCGTGACGGACACACGCACGGGGGCACGGCGCGACGTCATCGGGATTGCTCGCTCGCGTCCTACAGCTCCTCCCCCAGGTGATTCCTTGCCGGCTTCTCCTCGCTTCTGGGTAGCCCGTCGACGTCATCCACACAGGACGGACTGCCGGCTCGACTCTTTCCATCTTGGCTGCATCAGCAGATTGGCCCACGTCATCGGACGGCGCTCAGCATCACTGTGCATCCTCCAGCCGGCGGCGCGGCGAAGGCGCGGGGTTCCCCGCGGCCACCTGCCGCTGCCTCCACCCCCTAGCTTGGGACACTTTCCATACCCACGGCCACGGACAGCAGGCCTATACCTACACCAGGACGGCGTGGAGGGAGGTTTGGGTTGATTTTGCATGGGATACAGCCTTATTATTATCACTAGTATTCTCTTGAGCTCACAGGTCGGGCGGGCCTGTTCATCCATATATTTTTTTATTTTGCTATTATTGATTTGCATGTGATGCCATTGGGCATAGGAGGGTTTTCATTATTGGATACATTGTTGGGGATCCTGTCTCAATAGGGCATTGCCTTGCTGGACGCGCTTTGGCGACCCCTGTGCGCTCTGGCCCTAGACCCAGTGGCGTGGGGGACTGAGCACATCAGTGGTCATACGGTTGTCATACATACCTGCATACCACTCCCATGCGGTTCGGTTTATGTCGATTTTGTTATAGATTTTCTGTTTAGGTTCATAGTAGTGTTTCTGAGTCTCCTTCACAAGACCAGTCCCCCAGTGTGTAGTGAGTCGGGTGTACACCCAACTCCTCATAGAAAAAGCCTGGGGAGGATGCGGGAGGAATGCTTTAAATACCTAACCAGAGGTACTCATACCTAGTGAACCAAGAACACAGAGATTGAAATATACAGAATGCCTTCACTGTGGCCTTTGGGATGAAAATTCAAAAGTGAGGCTAAGCATATAGTTTAGTAGTCTTCTAAGCACATGAAGTGAGTTATTACTAATGATCATCAATCCTGTTCTGAGATACTTGCATATATTTAGCAAGGTGGCAGAAGCTGCCATATACTCTGTATTTAGGCTGCGTAATAAGCCGTCCTTCTGCAATAATCAATGTCTTGGAGATAGAAGCTAATAGCTTAAGGCAGTCAGGACTCAAGAGTTCAGTGGAGCAACAGCCTGACATGTACATCATACTGTTTGAAAGCTGACCTTGGGGCTGTTGCTTGTGCTGGTTGGAACTGTTGTGTCTAGAATACAAAAGCCATAATGTTCACAGCCAGAAGGGAATACTTAATCCAAGTAAAGTTCAACTGCAACTTGAGCAATATGTTTTTAGTTATGATATGGAACACATTCATCCCTAAAATCACAATATAGCACCTGAGAGGATGAATAAACTTGTCTCATATGACAAAAAGCAATCAGTTCAGAGATGCTCAAAATATATAGTGATAACATTCCTGGTGTTCAATGGGAGAAACCTTTCTTTCAATCAAGGCGTGTGTGCCATCTTCATGTCATCTACCATTTTTTGGTGACCCCAGGAATTTCATAGGTGTACACCCAATGCCTCATAGAAGCAACTGGGGAAGATGTGGGAGGATGTTGGGGACATCAGTGAAATGTCATGGGAAGGTATCCCTTGACCAACCACAGTAAGGGGATAATATGTTATAATGCCTCATTGTAATGAAAAAGTTCCAATCCTTGTAAAGACCATGCATGGACAGCAACTGGATCTCACGAAGTTTATTGAAAGTATAACACCTTTGATGCCAGAATTGGCATCACAGGAACAAACACAGCCCACACACAAAACACACCCCCATCACCTGTCCATCATCCCAAAAGCCCAACCCCCCTGACATGCAATGCCCAGCAGAGGCTGCATCACATCCCCTCCGACCCAGTTTCACAATGTCCAGTGGATATTTCCTCATATCCCCCCTGAGTCAGCAATGTTCATGCCGGTGCCCCCCATGTTGGTGTGGTGTGGCCCAAGCCTCCCAAGGCCAACACCTGGAGATATCCCATCTCGTGAGCAGAGTCAAGAGACCAGAACAAATGCAGGCAGGTCAGGAAATCAGAGCAACACCAGCTCAGATCCCATGATCCTGACAAAATCCTCCCTCCCCTCCCCCTGTGGGAAAAGAGGACTCAAAACGCTATTCTACTCTTATCATCTAAATTCTATCCCAGCACCCACCAAAGTCACAACCAGCTCTATAACTCACAAAGCTCACCTCAGCCTTACCCCAGTTGAACACACACTGGGACAAAGCTACTCTCCACACACCACTCTGAACTCCTACACACTCAGATCAGCAGACATTCCTCTTATCACAAACGCTCAGCTTGTTCAAGGCCAATTTCTATCCTTAACCATCTCTCAATACTCTTCACATGCTACTCTTCTATTACCATGCCCATCATTCTACAACTGCATGGTCCAAAACTCCAAACCTCCATTTGAACACCCTTTGGGCTAAACTATATATTCCATAATCACCATCAACCAGGACACACTCGGCTCCCACACTCAGCTTCCCAAACATGTGGGCCTTGTGCACCTTAACCTCACCATGCACACTCATGTAGTCTTCCACTACCGATCACCATAATCTAATTCCCTAGACTCCATAACTCTCACAAAGGAACTCCAATAACAATACCCAAACCAACCTTCCACTACACTTCTCTCTTGCCACTATCAAAACCTCTAAACAACCTCATCCCTCTACTGCAATAGCAGGAGGTACACCCACAAAACTACGCTTCCCATGTAACCATCGACTACTACAAAACCTATCAAACTCTCTTAGCTAACCAAATTGACAACTCATCACACAGGACTAAATCAACTGCGCTTCCTTCCAGGAAAACCCAAAATTACACAATCAAGAATCCAAGCCTCATAACTCCCAAAACCTTCCACTGCAAAAGCAGGAGGTACCAAGTACAAAACTACAATTCCCCAAACAGCCAAAACACATCCGTGCCTATTCAACCCATAACTCAATCTAAATCTCCACACAATTCCGACCTCATCCACAAGCTGCACAAGACTAACTTAACTGTGTCAAGCTAACCATACCAGAGAAATCCAATACCCTTGCCACCTTGGCAAAAGGCACATACCAATCTCTCATGCAACAAAACACAGCTATCTAAGCTACCTAGCCATCACATACATCCACACATCCATTTCAATTCCAACACACCATCCTAGTACTCTATTCCTCTGAACAAACCACTACACCCCCCTCACTTGGGGAAAAGCGCCTAGGAAAACTACAATTCCCTCTACTGCGATGGCAGGAGGCACTAATCAAACTACAACTCTCCATACAGCCATCAACCCCTATATAATCTGTCATACGCCACCACTATAACCACAAGGTACTAACAACACCATAACTTCTAAACTGACCCTAAAATCTATCCTCCCAACGCAGGTATAGCCATCTGCGTATAACCAACACCTACACATCTTAACTTATACTATATCCCAAATCACCTCTTCTCCTGGCAAATTCAACAGGAGATAATATCATTTCTAAACTGACTCTGTAGCCTATCTTCTAACCAGAGCATTCCCACAAACTCCTAAATACTTGCTTCCCTCCATATCCAACAAGTCATCAATCCATGTGACACATATCCCCCCTTAACCTCATCTGCACATAAAAACTATCATCCTTAACTACATAGAGGCAATTCTAACATGTCTAACAATAAATGCAATATATGATGTTCACAAAACCCCCATTACACTTTCTCCAATGATAAACTGCCTAAGCATGTAATTACATTCTACAAACATGGATAAACAGCTACATATTTAACTCTGCAATTTACACAATCCATGGAATATCAGAAGCACACTTAGAAATACATTAGGCACATTACTCTATATTATATCACAAAATCCCAGCGTCATACAATCCCAGTTCTACACCATCAATACCTGTCTCATCTAAGCATAGGATTTCGTTCATGTCACATCTGATTTCCAGAACACTTTCTTTCCCCAAGAAAACACAATTAGGCAAAGCATATACATTTCTTTCATCATGCCACCCCCAAAGTCAACTCAGCCGTTACCAAAATGCTGGAATGCAGTTCAACTTTAGGAAGCCTCAAGTTCAGTACATTGCAAAGTTCCCCTTAATTCAGCAGGGGTTTGCACCCATAGTTCAGGCACCAAAATCTTCTTCGGAGTAACGTTTCCAAACATCCCTTTATTCCATCCTCCCCCCGAGTGACCAAATAACCCTGAGGTTTTATTCAGAACAGGATCAGCCAGCACCACCTCCAAGGACTCTGATTCAGCATTCCTTCTCGAACTCAGGACCTCACTGCACTGGAAATCTTTGTTCAAGATAGGATCAGCCATCATGGATCTCGCCAACTGCTCGTTCTCTTCGTCCACAGCTGACTCGCACTGGAAATCTCCGCTCCGCTGCACCATGGCCGACTCTCTCTCTCTTTCAAGAGGAAAAGCCTCCAACGGCAAGGCCCTTCCTGCAGCTTTCTCCCCCGTAGCCAGCTCCAAACTGCTCTCCCCATTCTCTTCAGGGAGCTCACCAACTTGTTGGGAATTTCCACTCACATACAGCCAGTCTTCACTTCCTCCTTCAGCGACAGGGACTTCAAGACTACCAGGCAGTTGACTCTCCAACTCAACAGGCAGCTTCCCCTCAGCTTCTGCCACACCGAGAGGCTTCCCAGGCACGTCTCCCGTCTCCTCTTTTCTGGGTCCCCAGGCATAAAGAATTCCAACCCATACGAGGGCAGCACTCAAGGAAAGCAACAACTGGCTGTCCTCTTTGCTTTCTTTGGATCCCTGCAACTCCTCTCCAAAGGGAAAGCTGTAACCTGGTTTCTCTAAAGCACATTCGGCCTCTCTTGCTTTCACTCTCTGAGCTGCCGGCATTCCAGGCTTATCTTCCCTTGTCTCCACGGCAACTTGCTCTCCTGCGAGCCCTCCTTCACACTTTGGAAGCTGTGAAACTTTCTCCACACAGTTTCTAGGCACACAATCATGGCCAAAGAGTTTCTTTTCTACGGCCAAAACATTTTTACTTTCCTCTGCCCCTTCTCTCCCAGGAAGCTCGGGTTCCAACACAACTGACTGGGCCTCCCTCTCCAGGGCAAAGCTGTCTTCCTCAAAAGCATCATCACAACGGCCTTCCTCCTCGGCTGGGAGACATACCATCATTTCTTGAAGCCTTCGGACTCTCTCCTCCAAAGCGTCCATTTTTTTCATCAGTACACTCACGTCATGCCTCCCGCAGTAAAAAGCTTTCTTTAACTCTTGCAGCACCAAATAACTTCGTTGCAACTCCTGGACCAGCTCACTTCTGTTCCAAACAGAGGACTGCACAGCACCTTCCTTGCTGCAGCCCGGTCCACCTTGAGCCAGCACCGGGTCCACCTGAGCAAACGGGCTTCTGTTCCACGTTGCTTCTCTGGTCCCTCTGGCTCCCCGGAAATCCACCTGAATGGGAGCACCCCGTACTCCCATTTCTCTGGATTCACCTTTAGCCAGCACCAGGTCCACCTGAGATCCCACTCGAGCCCCAACTCTTCTGGGATCTTCTCTGGTCCCTCTGGCTTCATAGCCCACCTGAACAGACCCCTGGCCATTTGCTTCCCTGGGCGACGGCCCCTCTTGGGCCCCACGGGATCCCACCTGAACGGAGGCAACTCCAACCGCTTCTCTGGGTTCCACTCTTTCCTCCTTCTTCTCCCAAGAAGGGGCACCATCCGACGATCCTTCCATCACCCAGTGAGGGAACAGCCGGTGCAGGATCAGCCAAGCCTGCTGCTGCTCCACCTCACTCGGGGCTCTCGAATCGTCTTGGCTCTCACCAACTTTGGCAAGTTTGCCTCTGCTACGCCTTTCTCCACGGCGGCGGCGGCTCTTGGCCCCTGGCTGCTTCAGTCCAGCCCCATCCTCATCACTCTCCTTCCAGGAAGGCTGGGACAAACCAACTTCCGTCCTCACCTTCCCATACGGTCCGCAGAGCTCGTAGGCAGACATGCTCCATGGTGCATCACGGCACCGTCTTCATCCGCGTCCCAGAACTGCTCAGGACTCACCCACTCCACTCCTATGAAGGGTTTCAACATCGCGGATGGCTACACAAGCCCTCTGCAGAATCATCTACGGTAGGCAGTATAGAAATTCTGGCATTCTGTAATGAAAACGTTCCAATCCTTGTAAAGACCATGCATGGACAGCAACTGGATCTCACGAAGTTTATTGAAAGTATAACACCTTTGATGCCAGAATTGGCATCACAGGAACAAACGCAGCCCACACACAAAACACACCCCCATCACCTGTCCATCATCCCAAAAGCCCAACCCCCCTGACATGCAATGCCCAGCAGAGGCTGCATCACATCCCCTCCGACCCAGTTTCACAATGTCCAGTGGATATTTCCTCATATCCAACACCTGGAGATATCCCATCTCGTGAGCAGAGTCAAGAGACCAGAACAAATGCAGGCAGGTCAGGAAATCAGAGCAACACCAGCTCAGATCCCATGATCCTGACACTCATGGTTCCCCTCACTGTTCCTTGGCTTCTTGGTCTCAATGTGATAAGGTTCATAGAATTCTGAACTGTTTCACTTTACAAAGCCTAAAGTTTTCTTTGTTTTCTTGGACTCCAAAATCCTATTCTAACCAACGATGTTAGCTTGCAGAGATCATCACTGTGCACCCTGCTGAATGATGTAGTGACTGCTAAGCTCTCCAGTTGTATGCCAGAAGCAGGCCATTCAGTTCATTTTGTTACTCTAAATTAAACTTAACATTAATGTTAAACCCAAGGATCTTTCATGCAAAACCTCTGTCCCCTTTGCAATTGTACCATTTGTTGTGGCTAAGCAATTTTTAATAATGAGGAAAGGAAAGGAATTCATGTGGTGTAATGTGGTTTGAAAGTTAATCCCTTGGCCATAAAGATCAGAAATAACTATATTGAAAATATATATCTAAAAATAAGATATGGACCAGTTTTAAACCAGCCCCTCTTTTAACAAAATGAAGGACATACAGTTTAAGGATTATATTTAATGGAAATGTACTCTACAAACATTAATGGAAAGCCTCTGCCATTCATGTGAGCTGAAGATACTATCCACTTCTGTGGTTTGCAGCTATCACCTTTCTCCATCTAATCCTCTCCCTGCTTTGATAGTGTCATATAGGGATGTGGCAGATGCTGAGACAGCAGTACAAGGAGCCAGCAGAGCAGCTGGATGTACTGCTGAGAGGGAGAAATATTCTGCAACAAACAGCTATGAATTTGTCCTGTGTGGGAAAGAGAGTTTGGAGCATTGAGCACTGAGAAAGACCAGAAATGTGGGGAGGGGTGGGGGTGGAGGGGGTGGTAAGAAAACAGGGAGTTTGAAAGAGAGTAAAAACAGAGCTAAATGCTAAGGAGCAGAGCTAATTCAACAGCCACAAGCCAGAGTATTTTTTTAGAACATTGCTTCTTAAACTGTGGGTCCTGACCCCAAATGAGGTCCCCTTATCTCAGTTTTGGGGTCATGAAAAATTTAGCAACAGTAAAGGGTCTATAAAATACCACCTAGTGGCTGTTTTAGACATTACAGGTACTGTAATGTTGTTTACTGTGCAATGTTTAAAGTAAGAAAATGCTTCAACTGTACTTCATAAAAAGAAAAAAATAGCTTGTTTAGCAAAGCTTGCAAATCCTGACCAGCAAATGTTTGATTTTATACCTATTTTATATACCTATATACCTGGGGGAATCACGTAAATGCTTATGGGACAGGAAGGGGCTGTGAGCAGAAAAAGTTTAAGAAGTCCTGTTCTGCAGTAAGAATGAGCAGACTTTGGGTGTACTGGATCAACTTTGATTTTCAATAAGTACTCAAAGCAATTAGTTGCAAATCAAGGGCTCCAGAAAGTGGATATGCAGAAGGAGGTGCCTGAGAAGATATCACAGCTAAATTTGTTAGATTAATCCCAAAATTACCCAGTCCCACAAAACTGATGGGCAAAAGCCATCAATAGGTCCCAATCCCACAATGTTCACATTATCTACCTTGGTGCAGTAGATCTGTTCTGCTTCTGTAGTAAAGTGACATCATGCAGCAGGATGTGCCCCCCCCCTTCACAAACTGTCTGGTTTGTTCTCTCTTTTTTTTTTAACTTTGCCATTATATTTGCTTTTTTGGTTTTTCATTGCTGGGATTGAGAAATTATTTTTAAAATAATAAAACGCAAACATTACAGAGCAGCAGAAATGTGCAAATATGAAGTTATGCTGAAAATGTGGAGGTACAACCGTGGGACCATGGATTTTTTAAGTGGAGGAAATGAAGAAAGGTGCAATGTCAAAGGTAGTCATCCCAGTATGTATCCACAATATATGATAGTGCAAATGCTGTGGAATGGCGACTTCAAGTAATGAAGTTATTAATATATCTCATGACCATTTTTTACACTTTACCTTGTATGTCTTTGCAATGTCATCAATGAAGATGCTCTTAGCAAACAGCAGCAGTCCCTAAACACCTTCCACTGCACAACACTCAAAGATCTCAGGTAAAGGCCATCAACCTCGAGAAGATCTTGGGAAATTTGCTTAGTTACATACTTAGTTACAAAGTGAAAAACAACTGGCTTTGTTTTTCACTTTGTAGAGAAATGTCCCCGAGGAAGCAGCTATATTGTCATTTGAAAGAACATTCTGGGTATACTATAGAATAGTCAGAAGCAGATGAATGCAATACTGTCCTGATGTGCCACTTTGGATTGTTTATTTTCAAGTCAAGTTAAAGACATTTCAAAACAGTAAGAAAATACATTTTACAAATGGTAACATTTTCCCAAAGAGGAAGGAGAAAACACCTTTTGATTTAAATCAAGAAGTTAGCAGTTGGAAGTACATCTCAGCAAGCAGGGAAACTTGGACTGCAAATTAACACTCCCCACTTCCATGATTACTCAAAATGTGGGAACAGTGATATGTCATTGCTGAAATATAATTTGAAGGTTTACCACATAATGGATAAAATATGGCTTTATTTTGATAATCAATTCAAAGAAGTGTAGAAAAAGCATGATGTACATTCCTTCTGCATGTCTTCCAGCATTTCATATCTGAAAATTAGGAAACAACATCAGAGTGTTGTCAAGCTGGCAAAGGTTATCACTGAGGAAGGGCACACAAGATAGGAGGCTGCAGCAGTTCATTTTTGCCTGAACCTACTGGGAATGGCAATATTCTGTCCGTTCCCCCCCCCCCCCTCCAGTTGAGTGCTATTTTGGCACTTTGAAGTAAGCTGTGGACAAAGGAGGAAAATGGGAATAAGACATAGGAGCTGTGCCATAAAAGAAGCTGCAAAAATGGGGCAGGGGGAGATATTAATCAAGATTGTTCCTACCAAATTGGGCAGTTGGAGGGTATGCTTCTGGGACTGGATCACTTTGGATTTCAAGCAATGGAGGGGTAGAAGCAATGGTGGATGAACCACTGGAGAGTGGAATTATCAGGATATCAGTAATTATTCTTAAAGGAAGGATTTGCAAAGTGGTCCGGAACTTTTCACCTACAATTCTATGTACTTCACTTCCTTCCACTTCTCTTCCCGACCACCTGACATTCAGTTCACTCCTCATCTTACTTCTGGAGCCAATCTTCAGGCAGCCTTTCCTGCTCAGTCTTCATTGGGATAGGTTTTGTGCCCTCTCCATTAGGGGTGTTGTTTTAGAAAGATGTTCAGCAAACCTTGGCAGTACTCATGTTTCTTCTTGTTTAATACATAACCACAGGTACTCACAGCTAGTGAACCAAGAATACAGAGATTAAAATATACAGAATGCTTTCACTGTGGCCTTTGAGAATGAAAATGCAATAGTGGGGCTAAGCATATAGCATGCTTCAGTAGTCTTCTAAGTACATGAAGTGAGTTATTACTAATGATCATCAATCCTGTTCTGAAGTACCGGCACATATTTAGCAAGCTGGCAGAAGCTGACGTACGCTCTGTATTTGGGCTGCGTAATAAGCCGTCCTTCTGCAATAATCAATGTCTTGGAGATAGAAGATAACAGCTTGAGGCAGGCAGGACTCAAGAGTTCAGTAGAGCAACAGCCTGATGTGTACATCATACTGTTTGAAAGCTGACCTTGGGGCTGTTGCTTGTGCTGTTTGGAACTGTTTTGTCTAGAATACTAAAACCATAATGTTGTTCACAGCCAGAAGGGAATACTTAATCCAAGTAAAGTTCCACTGCACTTGAGCAATCAATATGTCTTTAATTGTGATATGAAAAGCATTCATCCCCTATAATCATAACATAGCACCTGAGAGGATAAATAAACTTTTCATGGTCTCATATGACAAAAAGACAATCAGTTCAGAGATGCTCAAAATATATAGTGATAACTTTCCTGGTGTTCAATGGGATAAATTTTTCTTTCAATCATGGCATGTATGTGTGCCTTTATCTCATCTACAAAATTTTAAAGGTAAGGAATACTCAGGTGGTTTGGCCAGTTCCTTCCTCTAGAGCGGGGGGGAGAGGTGTCCCATTGACTTCTTGGCCACTCAGAGGAAAACCACAGACCCCTTCTCAGAATGTAGTAGTTTTCTGACACTCCATATTAGCATGTCTTTAAATTACATTTTAAGATCACTCAAAAATATGTTTTACAGCTTTTTCAAAGTATGAATGAGTGTGATTTTAGAGATATGTAACAACTGTAATGTGATATGAAATAAATACTGCTGTAATTTATTGCATAGATTCATAAGTGAAGGAAAGGCCAGATTTCAGTTATAGGTCAGAAAAATATATGTACTAAGTTGGTTTTTTTCCAATTCAAGCCCACAGATACCCTGAAAACCTTTAATGGACCTCTGGTTAAGGCCCCAGTAAGGATATTCTAATAAAGGGATGGGAGGGGGATATGGATGGAACAAACATCTGCACCCACTTCATCTAAATTTATATTTCTTCTTTATACTAAGCTTTTCTGGTCACTGAACAGCATGTGCAGTGAGGAACATACATGTTGTTGTTTGTGCACTCAGGGTTGGTTGCTCCATAGAAACCCAAGAACATGGCTCATCCAGGGCCGGACTAAGGTAATTTAAAATGGTAAGCGAACATTATTTTGGTGCCCCCTCGCTCTCCGGCCTCGTGGAGTGTGCGCATGCACGCCGGGCGCGCATGCGCTGGGCCAGGTAGTTCTGCACGTGCGCCATTGCTGCGGAGGGACTCCAGATGGACCGAGATACCAATCGCCCTAAGTGAGGCCGAAAAGGAGGAACTTTTTGCAGCCGGGACGGAGCCGGAGGTTTTTGGGCGATTGGCGTCTCAGTCCAGCTGGAGTCCCTTTGCAGCAATGGCACATGCGTGGAACCTGGCGGCCAGATGCGCCCCTGACTATGTGGCGTCCTAAGCGGGTGGTTACTTTGCTTAATGGTAAATCCGCCCCTGGGCTCATCTGATCAACATTGCTTAAATTGAAATGACCAAAAATGAGCTTTAGATTTGCCCTTTAACCTAAGAAAAAAACTCTGCAGTCTAGAGAAAACTGAAATTTATCTATGTCAGCAGAAGGAGGCATCACTCTTGCATATTACTAGTCTTGGGACTATTTGTGGTAAACTGCCAATACTTCCTACTTGTAAGGATAATGTATTCAGAATCCAGTGAAACGGTCTGGTAAGAAAAGAAAAGAAAAAAGAACTGATAATTGTGCAGAATGAATGTGATAGAATGTTATTGCAGTTCTTTTTTCACAGGGTAAAGCATTATTCAAAGTGCGTCCTTTATATTACTGCTGGGAACACATGGTGATAGCTTGCTATTAGCAAATATTTTAGGACTTCCCATGGAGTGAAAATCAGTCTACCAGATTATTATTATTATTATTATTATTATTATTAAAAACTAGTCTCCAAAGCTCCATACTCATTTGGACTGTTATATGTCAACAACCTGATGTAAGGGGTGCATACTTTAAAATTCATTTTCCCATGGCACGTGGCTTAGTACAATACTACATGCTGCATTCAGAGACCAAAATTTCCACACTCCTAAAATCCCCTGAGCTTTTGTTCCCATCTATCAGTCATCAGCTTGAGAAATCTTCCTACTCAAGGCAATTTAGATCTTCTCAATAGCCCACTTGAGCTTTAAGCATCCTTTTAAAAGTATCTTTAAAGATAAGATACTTGATGAAAGGAATAAAAAAATTCCCATTTCTTTCTTTCTCTCTCTTGATATCTCTATCTCTTTGTTTGAGAGCTATCTGGTTTTCAAGTAATGTGCTTGTAGGGTTAGGCATACTTGCTTCTCTAAAAAGCTGTGAGGATAGGTCAAACAATGCAAATAAGTGAGTTTGCCATTTATTGCGAGATTTGTGAAGGGAAATGGGAGGGGGAATATTTTATCAATAATGAGTGAGAGAAGATCGCTTCCAATTCAGCTTCAGTTGGTACTTTTAACAATTTTCTTTCTACTGGATGTCTTCAAAAACTATGTGGACTTAAAAGATTATTCACAATATAGGTGAGTCATACACTTTCAGTCCCAGGAAATGTCATGATAGGTTTGCCTTAGGGTAGCCATATGTCAGAAATGACTTGAAGGCACACAACAACCACCAAAATTCTCATCAGTGTAAGATTCTTCTTTACAGGGTTTCTCAATTGTTAAGAATTATTACCAGTATTGTCATTTGCCCAACCTCCTATCACTAGCAGAATGGGACTCTGCTAAAGGAAATAGCATTGTGTGTGTGTCTCTGTGTGTGTGTGTGATATGATCATAGCAATTATCTATACCCAGTTACAACTGTGATGTTGTTGTAACTCCCTCACCCAAATCTCATATTTCCCCAGAAGATGTACTGCTGAGTTGGAAAAATGAGTCCCCCTTTACCAGATTCTGGCCACAATTATAGTTTTTTCTCCCACTTGGAGCATAACACTTAAATGAAAGCTTGGGGCACATCTATGCTGACCACTTAAATGTGAAAAGCACCCAAATCAACTCAATTATGTGCAAACTAAACATTAAGCTGATCTGATTTAATGTGCAAAACACAATCTTGACACATGTTAACGAAAGTTGTGGGGGGCTGTTCTGAATTCTACCCCAGAATTTGGAGTAATCCCCAACATGGTCCCACGTAAACAGTTGGGCTGATTCTAAAACAGAAATAGCTGTATCTGTTTACAAGGCCATCCTGTGTTCACTGTGCTTGGGCAGCCCAGGGACATGAGATAGCATTCAGTGTGCCCTGAGTCCCTCTGCAGAGGTTGAGATAGGACGGTATATAAATGCCCTAAATAAATACATACATACTTACATACAGTACATACCTACATTCTCCTTTTTATGGATGTCTCCAGGTATGACATGGGTCCTTCTGGTTGTTTGTCATCTGGAGAGATGTCAGCCAAAGTGAGGAAGGGGTCAGAGAGAACATAATTTCTCCTCTTCCACATCCCTCATCACTCTGATGCTCCAACCAACATTGTTCCAGGCAATTATTGACTAGCAGGACTCATGTCTTGCCTGGGGACCACTGCAACAAGGAGAAAGGGAGGAGATTAAGAATTTTAAACTATCTTGTTAATTAATACTTTCAGATAGCACTGTTTTATATAGTTTCTCAAAATCCATACTAAAACTTCTGACACCTTCCCCAATTTTTAGATAGTGCATATGTCACTTAGAGAATCATAGCTGAAAACACTGGGTACCTTACTCGATAGCAGAAACACAAATACAAGGGGGGGGGGGGCCCTTGGCCCATTTCGCCGAGGCCAGAAGTGCTGAAACATAACCTTGTATTTACGTACCCTGTCGGCCTGTGGTTGAACCACATCTACTATTCTATATAACTTTATAAAACGTTTGATACTCCACTTGGAACTCTGGTGCTGTCTTTTTGGGCGTTGCGACATTATATACCATCAATTTTCCAGCATTTACATTTACTATTGACTTTGGGCACCTTTTCCTTACATATAGTCAACATCTATAGCTTAATCCAGATTTCCAGAAATTACCATCTCTCCGAACGACGCTGACATATACTTGGCGGCTCACTGCTAATAGAGTCTTTGGCTCCTTCCACTGCTTCTCGTCCTGCCCGCAACCTTCCGATCACAATTTTTCACTTATTTTTTCACTCATTTGTATACAGAGTGGCACCCCTCCAGTCTCCGACTGGGGCTTGATTTCTTTCCCCACCATATCTATATTATTTAGTGCTATTAGCGGTAAGCCGCTAACTCATAGAGTCATTTCTTTATCGATCTTCTGGGTCATCGATTGTTAGAACTACAACACAGGCCTCCTACGTCATTACACTTTTACGGCCCAGGCCATCGAGCTAGCCAGCGGTCATTTTGGCATGGGATTTGACGTGCCATGTTCCAGCGTTTGCCGTCCCTAGAGCTAGATACACCGGATCACATGTTTACTGGAACATTAATTCCTTTATATTTTGGAAACAGACAATAATTATACAAGACACTTCGTGTATTGCTTCTTGCATTGGAGGTTCTTATTTCCTTTTGATTATTAGTTTGGGATATTACCAGGGCATAGTCCCACTTGTACCATTTACCTTGAAGCTGTTGTTGCCCTCTAAATGTATATTTAACATGATTATTGATTCATGTAATTAGCTTTGCCCAATACACCCTAGGTGTATACTCTTATCAAAACAGGGTAACAAACATATTGTCTCTAAGTTACCTCTTTGCTGTGTTTCTACTTAGAGAATCATGGTGGTAAAAACCAGTCTTTAAATCTGTTAAAGTAAGCCTATATGTTTTGTCAGAATTTCTGTTTTTCACTGAGGTCCTTGGATTATATCTCTAAGGAAAAGTGTGAGAACTACATGATCTGAATGCGCAGAGCTGAACTCCAGGATATTAAGCAACTCCTAGCCCTAAAGGCAAAGGATTCATGTTATATTAAAAACCACAATTTTAATGACCTAAGATGCAAATAATATACAGTATGGAGATCATTTAAGATCTGAGATCTGACTCCTACTTTGTGATGAGAATGGGCATATATAGAAAGCACCGTACCATTCTCATCTTTATAATTTCTAACCATGTGAACTGGATGGTAAGTAGCTAATTAAAACACAATTTTAAGCATGGCCATTTCTAATAGAATCTTTTGCTTGGTACAATGAAAGCTAAATGCAATTAGTTGGTCACTCTAATTAAGACAGCAGGTTCATGATCCTTATTATAGGTATGTTCTACATAGTGTTTGGTGGTGCACAAGTACACAATACCACTTTCATTTACCTTTAACATTATTAGGTCAGAATTTGATGCTGATCCCTAGCCTGTATAATCTAGGGATCCAAGTAGTCTCTTTAGATGTCCCTAGCTGGGACTCTTGAAATTGCTTGTTGTGTAAAAGTTCTCTCCATGATGAAATCTTATTTTGTCTGGCTTCTTCTTCCTTTATAGTTTTGCAGGTTCCTTCTGTTTCTTGTAATAGCTAGAAGTTTTATATAACCAATATAATTCCAAAGGGAGCATGGTCTTCCGGATTTGTAACAACCTTTATGCACCACTGAATCCATTCCAAGGTGCGGAACCCCTCACGTGGTTGGATTCATGACATTTAGTAGCCTATAGATTGGTGGGTCGGGAGTCTGGGATTTGAGTAAGCTATCTGGTCTGAATTGGCCTTCTCATGCAGATGTGTAGCTTGTGAATAGTCCTAGATCCATCTCTGTCATTGGAAGCCTAAATAGACTCTAGATTTCACCAAGTGAAGCTTTCTGGGTAATAAAGAAAGAAGACAAGGAGAAATGGACAAGATACAAGAAGATACCCAAGTTCATAAGTTCATAAACCTATGCTAAAATTAAGAGAAGAACTGAAGCAAGAAGGGTTAAATATTGGATGGTTCACTTATGAGCAAGAAAAGTAGAAATTTAATTTAAACAGAATTTAAACAAGATCTCCAGAAATGACTGAGCTGGAAAAAATATTATGGTCAGAAAGAAATATCAGAAGGATTTATCAATTTTGTTGAAATATGAGACAAGTGAAGAACTAGTAAAATTTGTATGGTAAACTGGGCAAAAGATGTGGGTCATGAAATAAATATGAATATATGGGAAGGAACATGGAACAAAGGCCTTAAATTTTTAAAAAGCAAGCAAATTGAAGGAAAGCTTTTATAAAAAGTTTCACAGATGGTACATCACTCCAGTAAAACTTTTCAAGATGAATAAAAACATAAGAATGGATAATAAATGTTGGAAATGTAAGAGAAAAGAAGGGACTTTTCTCCACATGTGGTGGACCTGTCATAAAGCCCATACATATTAGAAAGATATTAAAAAGAAATAATCCAAATAATTTTACAACAGGACATACTGTTCTCACCAGAAATATTTTTGGGACTGGTAATGATATTATCAACAAGAAAAATATTCTTTTCTTTCAAAATGCTGTAACAGCTGCTTGAATGGTTTATGCCAGACACTGGAAAGAATTATTCCATTTGTAAATCAACAGTTGACTAAACTGCCAAATTTTGCAGAATTTGATAAACTTGTCTTCTTAGGAATAAAACAATACAATGTTTTCAAAATAATTAGATGCCTTTCACACAATAAGTAGAATATTTAAACACTGGTCTATATTAGTGCTGAGTGATTAAAAATACATAGTTAGAAAGAAGATCAAGATTATGATAAATGTACAATTTGTCATTACTGAATATTTTTTTGTAAAATTTACACATATATAAATATATACCGTAAATAAGATGATTCCCATCCACTTACCCTCCTCATGGGATGAGGTCCTAACATCTGAAGCACCAAAATGTGTGTTGGCCAGAGTCATATATTTATACAGTCAGAATAATCAATCCTGAAAACGTATTAATAAAAAGATGGTGAAACAGTTGTAAGCCCCTCAAACTAGCTAGGAAAGAACTATTTATATATTAATACACACGGAGAAGGAGCAAGAGAGCAAAGACATAGAAATTCACAGAGGTGATGATATGATCAAAGGCCTTATTGGCTTATGGAAGAACAGTAATTGATTTTGAAACCATAGGCCTTGCTTCATATGCGTAGTTCAAACTTGCCTTGATTGTCATCGTTTATAATTAATTTTGGGACTATAGAACATTTGAGGTGCTTTCCTTTGTGAAAACAAAACTAATCTCACTTCTAGATCTAACGTATATGGGCTTATGCCATAAATAATAATCACAATATCCTGCATTCTATCTAAATGATTACAAATCAAGGATGATTATTGGATTTTATGTAAAACTTAAAAGTCTTTTTACAGAGAATTTGAAAAAATATTTAAAAGAAAGCATAAATACACCTTCCATGACAATCTGTATTAAAGAATACTTAATAAAGGTAGACTACAAGATGGAAATGCTGGATGCAGGATGGCCTGAACATGGGGTATAACCTATATAATCCTAATAATTGAAGGCTTGAGAATTATAATTGTACTACAGCTGCCATAATTAACCATCACTGACCATGCTGGTTATAGGGGATGTATTGACTACCTATACAACAACTCAACATGCACTCATTGCCTCTTCATCTATATTTTTGACCAAGTGAATGATATAAAAGTCTGCCATTCAAAGGCTCTTGTGGAACTAATATGCAGTACATTTTTCCTGCTTTAATAATCTGAGAAGGTCATTTGGATTAGCTTCTGCCAAAATGAGTCATGGAATTGAATATTGTGGAACAGCATTCATAAGACAGCAAGTGTTTACTTTCTGGGGGACTAAATTGTAAATCTGCCATGATTGAAAGAGTCAGAGACAACTTTTAAAACCTTTATTCATTTGACAGAAGTTTGAAAGTCTATACTTGAGGGTGTGTGTGTGTGTGTGTGTGTGTGCGCATTTTCCTTTTCAGTGAAAAAGGGATGTTCTTATGCTTAGCATTGTATCTGTGCAGCAGGGCTTCTGAAACTGTGGGTCCCATCCCCAAATGGGGTACCCTAAGCTTGATGTTGGGTTCACAAAAAACTGAGAACAGTGCAAGGTTTCTGAAGGTCATAGCAACAATGTGCAGCGTTTACAGAGAAAGGGAGTGTTGAAGAAAAGAGTCAGGTTCTGGGTGTTGAAAAAAGAGAGTTAGGTTCTGGGTGTTGAAGAAAAGAGTCAGGTTCTGGGTGTTGAAGAAGACAAACAAACAGGTGAAAAGAGCTTAGGACTGTATAAAATATTATAATAAAGCCGTGGAGAGTAAATGATATGTACATATGTGCAGCATACACAATATACAAAGTCGCAGAAGGTGGAGATTCATTGATGGAATCAGTTTCTAAGAGTGACAATGGTCAGTCCATGGGGAAGATAGAGTTCACAAAGAGTTCCGTAAATCCCGAATCAAAGTGTCCCAGTCTTTCAGTGGTAAATCCACATTAAAGATATTGTTCAAAATAATCCATGGGTCTCCAGATAAGACAGTTCCACAAACTACATGTAGTATATCAAAAAAGTAAGTGGTTCAAATTTGGATTTGCGCCTCCCACTTTTTCTGCATGGTTCAAAATTGCTTCGGAAGCCCAAAATTGGTAGGTTTTTACGACTTTTAGGTTTTTTCGAACTGAACCTACCCAACCCTAGTAAGTACATTTCTCAGCCAGAGAGCTTCAGTGCCTCACTACAAACCCTAAGATTCCACAGGATTGAAATTGTAACTGTTATGATTGTGCAGTGCAGAAGAACCTCTGATAATGGCAGTTTTTGCTGCAATGGGTCCTCCTCCCCTTCTGTTGTTGCAGTATTGGCACTCTTCTGCTCTACCATTGCCCCCTCTTTCCAATGTCGTTACAAAGCAAAAATTAGGATCTTGGAAATTAGATTTGTTCCTCATCAATGACTACGGCAAAACAGAATACAAATATAGTTCTTATGCAAGCCAGATCATACATTCAAGCATGCAGAATTAAGCAAAGGAAATAACTTTTCCAGTCTCTGCCTCAAATGCCCTTTGTCAATAATAATGTAATAATCAGCTGCTAGTCCCATTGGTTTCTGCGTGTGGAAAGGCTAGGGGGGCATTATTGCCTGAAACAGCAAAACACTACATATTTCAAAACTATCTCAAAATACCTTTGTTTCTGCAAATCGGTTTGACAAGATCACCTCGCTTGACTTTTCAAAATTGTAAATATTCTCCTCCCTGACTTCATTCTATACATCTTTTTGTCAGCTGCTGGTTAGCAATGCTGTTGAGAAAGAGGGCAAACTGTAACCACTCTATAGCAGTCAATTTTCAGTTCCTGAGACTCCACAGGCTGTATGGATCACAAATAATTACCAAAAACAAAGTCGATTTCCACTTTTAGTGATGTATATTCATGTGGCTTATTATAACAAACCAAGCAAATGTGCCCACCCCATATATAGCCATTGAATCATATCACATTTGATGTGATGTGACCATTTAGGTGATAGTGTTTATTTCAGGCTAGCAAGCTGTCATCAAGCAACAAACACTTGAACTCACTATAACACCTCACAAAGCAGGCAGATCCCTTGGAGGCAGAAATTGCCAGCAGCTGTAGTTAACTATTTAAGAGTGCTAATGAGACCTTCCATTCTGCTTGTTGCTTGGTGGCCTCTGATAGTGTTTCTTAATTGTTTATTTTTAAAATACACATATGGAAAACAGGAATTAATCTTTGGTTAAAGCTATACAGCTGGAATTTATGCCACTCATCTGTCCCCATCCCTGTTCCATGGGGCAAATATACAGCTGTCGGTGAAGAGGGACAGAAAAAAGTTCTGAAAACACGCCGTTTTTGAAAACATTTCTGCAACAGAATTTGTTTAAATTACTCATTTCTTGCCTGTGAGAATGAATAAGTAATCACATTTCCACAACACACTTGCCATGGAAGCAGTTTGTGAGTGAAGTCTACTCCCAAAATGATGAGTAATTTTTAAAATAAAAAAAATAGGCTATTCGGAAATTATTATACTCTGAGTAGCTAGGGCTTAGGTAGGAAGGATACTTCAGTTAATGCCACATTTCAGATTGTACTTAGTGGAAATGGCTGGAGCTCAATTGAAAGAGTATGTGCTTTTCTCAAGACTCAGTCATTAGTATTTCCAGATTGAGTTGCCTGAAACCGTGGATTGCTGAGTGCTCACAAATCTGTATTGACACTAACTAGTGGCTAAATGGACCATTGGAAGTTTTCTATTCTCTTTGGACAATTTAATTGTCCTGCACTTTTTGCTCCTCTCAGAACATGTCCATTGAAACTTCATTGCAGAGAGTTTCAATCAGATATGAGACATGACTAATATATTTGGTTTCTGAATATAATTGAGAGTCTTTTCCTTGAAGATATTGAAGAATAATGTGAAAGCAAAAAATGAGAAGCAGTGAAAACATTACAAATAGGTTGTGTCTTCTTCACGCTGTGTGGTATTGATCTTGCTCTTTTGTTGGTAATTTCTATGACAACAGTGAGTAGAGTCAATCAAATGTACCAAAATAATATTTCCACATAAGATTGAGCTGCACAAAAACAGGGCTACAACAAAGGGGAAACCCTTTCATCTTTCTTAAAATGGTCTGCTGTTATTGTGAATTATAGCTACTGGTTTCAACATGCTCCTTTGCAGGTACAAAGATGATATTGAAAGTTCTTAAAGGAAACACAAGTAAACTCTTAAGAAAAATACCTGCTTATCAGGTAGTCTAAACGGGACCCAGGTTTGGACTTTTGCAAACCAGTGGCTCAGGGGATAAAAAACAACTAGTATCTGGGAAAACCATACTACCGTGTTTCCCCGAAAGTAAGACAGCGTCTTACTTTCTTTTGACCCCCAAAATCCCCACTACGGCTTACTTACGTTTCCCCGAAAGTAAGACAGCGTCTTACTTTCTTTTGACCCCCAAAATCCCCACTACGGCTTACACTGAAGGGAGATGGGGCGGAGCCGCCGCCAGCGAGAGGGAGAAGGCGCGGCGGGAAGTCCCGCCCGCACGGCGACTCAGGCGCTTTTGCCGCCGCCCGCTCGTGTTTGGAGCGCGGGCGCGGGGCGGCGGCGGGAAAGACGCCTGAGTCGCCGTGCAGGCGGGACTTCCGCCGGCGCTTTCTTCCCTCTCGCCGGCGGTGGCTCCGCCCCTCCTCCCTTCACTGAAGGGAGGGGGGCGGAACCGGCGAGAGGGAAAGGCGCCGCTGGGAGGAAGAGGAGGAGGATGGAAGGCGCCGCTGGAAGGAAGAGGAGGACGATTCCGGGCCCCTTTTGAGCCCCTCTGGGAGCCTCTCGTCGCCCAGCCAGGAAGCCACGCCATGCCGCCCGCGGTACGTCTTACTTTCGGGGTACGGCTTATATAAGCCGACCCCTCTGACACCCCCGATACGTCTTACAATCGGGGGTGTCATACTTTCGGGGAAACACGGTAATTATGATACACACAGAAAGTAATGCTCTTGTTTTTGTTTTTTAAAAAATTAATATGATTGAAGAAATGCAAGATCATAGGGATATATTTAACAAAATTTTAAAAGTGAGCCTAATAACATTATCTTTTGCATTATGAGTTTTACTCGAAGAAAAGAAATTAAAAGGAAAGAAAGCAGTTATTTTTTAAATTAGCAGGGCAATAATGGCCATGGATTACCTCTCAAATACTGCAATGAATAATGGAATAAATCATGGTAATAATAAAACTTTGCTGTCAAAAATTGACCCCCCCTTCCCAGAAGAATAAATTAAAACCTTATTTATATCATTTATTTATCTAGCCCCTGGTGGTACAGTGGGTTAAACCACTGAGCTGCTGAACTTGCTGACCGAAAGGTCACAGGTTCTAATCCGGGGAGCAGTGTGTGCTCCTGCTGTTAGCCCCAGCTTTTGCCAACCTAGCAGTTCTAAAATATGCAAATGTGAGTAGATCAACAGGTATTGCTGCAGCAGGAAGGTAACGGCATTCTATGCAGTCATGCTGGCCACATTACCTTGGAGGTGTCTATGGACAACACCACCTCTTTGGCTTAGAAATGGGGATGGGCACCCCCAGAGTCAGACACAACTGGACTTAATGTCAGGGGAAAACCTTTACTTATCATCTGTCCGTCCGTCCATCCATCCATCCATCCATCCATCCATCCATCTATCTATCTGCAGTTGCAAAAGACCAATGGCTCAGTATTTTGTAACACTTCCTTTCTGACATCGGTTGTGAGGCTGCTATGAATTTCTTTTGGGGTTAAAAGGGAGGGATACATGATAAATAAATAATAAATAAATTAGGATTAGGCTCCGGAGAACATCCAAGTATTTCAGAAACACTAGATATGAACTGTTCCTCAATAGGATTAGTATTGTTCTGTATACTTTCCATTGAGTTGCCTATATTTACTAAGCCTTTTCACTGCCCCAGCGACCGGTTGCTTTTGTATATTCACATAAGCCCATCACAGACGATTTACCTTGCATAAACCCAAATGATTAAGACCAAATCTGAACAGCTTCACCTTCAAATGAACAAATGACAACTCCTCATTTTTTCCACCTCTGATATCATAAGGAGTCCCCAGCCAACAAAAACTCAGGTACTGCTTGACAATTTCTGAGCCAATCAGGAGAGGGAATGGGTCTTTTGAATGGCTGTCAAAGGGGATAAAATGTATTGCACTGTAACACATGGTTATGTCTGATTCCTTTTGAGCAGATACTCTGTATCAGACATCTTTTCAGGCCTGAAAGAAAATTCAACTTCTGTTATTGCCTTCAAACCTGGTCTACATTTATTTTGGCTGTCAAACAAGTATGGCATACTGGGCGATGGATTCACACTACCCCTTATTAAGTGGTTAGCTGACTTTAGCAACAACTTTATAAGTTCTGATACACAGTTGATTGTGATGATTGGTGTGGGAGAGTTATGGGACCTTCTTTCCAGACACTGCAGAGACATTTTTTTCACTTGCGGGCACTCATTGATCTTTATAGGCAATGTTACTAACAAGAAGCATAGTGTGAGAGTAGACATCCCACACTGCCTAACATGTAGCTCTGTAATATGCAACTGAAAGAGTGGTCCTTCCTGGATTCAAAATGAAGGAAAGAGTTTCCACATAAACATTAGGAAGAACTTCCTGATGGTAAGAGCTGTTAGGTAGTGAAATATGCTGCTGCATCAGAGTGGTGGAGTCTCCTCCTCTGGAGCAGAGGCTGAATGGACATCTGCCAGGAATGCTTTGATTGTACTTTTCCTTCATGTCAGGGGGATGGATTTGGGGTCTCTTCTAACTCTATGATTCTATAAGGCAATTACTGGTCTAGACTTGTGTTACTAGTCTTTGCTTACAATGTCAGAAGTGGTTGTTATTGTTGGGTGCAGAGAATACACAGTCAGTACTTGCTGTTGAGTTGGAAAAGATAGTGTACATTGAGGGAGAAGGAATAGGGAGATTATCCTGGACATCCTGGTCCAATATAAACTCAATGTTAAATGAATGCTTTAATTAAAAATACAATCTTCCTTATAACAATCTCTTCTTGATCTAATATTTAGATCAATGAATTAAAATGCTTGTTTATAGAGCCTTAAATATACATCGGAAGGTAATGTCTTGATGTGCTCTTGTAGACAGCGGTTTTTAAAAGTCTATCTGAAGCAAACCTCAAAGCACACTGTGAAATTTGTATGTCTAAAGACACTTCCTTAGCAATTATTTTCAGTCTGCAGAAATGCCACAGGATTTGATTTGCTATAAAAAGTTGACGTCATAAGACTCCCCTGTTTGATTTATATATTTCCCCTCTCATGTTCTCCCTTTGCAAATCATCATTTTTGTAGCTTCACTTGGAAAGATCTTTGGAGTTTGATTTCTGTCTGATCAAATTTAATAGCATGGCAAAATGCTTTTTGTTTTAGCTACACTGTCACAGAGTTTGAACAATATAAAACAGGAAGCATTTCCTTCTCATCTCCTTCTGTTCCTAATATTTTGTTATTCAAAAGCCAAGTTTAATTTTGAAATATAGAAAGATAAGCTGGTGTGTGTAAACTGTTATCTTCTACTTTGACAAGAACAGATTCCTGAACACATATCTGATCTCAGGGCTTGTAATTTAAGATTGACTTTAAATAAAATTGTTTTTCAGCCACCTGGTGTTGAGATGGTTAAAAGAAACAAAACTAGACACTATTAGGTAGAAACATATGATCAAATACACTTTGATTTATCCTTTTTGGAATACACATGTTATTTTCTGTTGCTGAAAATAACACAAAGTCCTAAGTAAAAACAGGAAAAATATACAAATGAATATTTATTCATTTTTATATTGTTCATGGTTTTCTCAGGACTTCGGATTTTTTAAAAAAATAAAATTTATTCAAATGGAATAACCATTTTTTCCATGCTATTATGAGTTTATGAACAAAAAAGTTCAATGGAAATTGCAGACAAAAATATATAGCGGAAAACCTTTTTCTTCACTCACTTGAAAAAAGAATGAGATTCATTTTCAACAATTTTTGCCATGTATTGTATGTTTCCCCCCCACTGGCATCACTGAAAGGGGCTTTTGCAAAGAAGTAATGGCACCAAATGATGATCAAATCTGTCTGCAGTCATTTGGAATATTTTCTTACAAAAATATATCTGTAGTTACCTCCAACCACACAAAGCTTTATTTGTAAGCCCTGTTTTACATGCACTGTTTCAATATGCAGAACTAAAACTCGATGTGAATTTACTTTCTGAATCTTCTGATGCTCATGAACTCCAGTCAGAGCTATCACTAATACCCAATTACAATGATACTTTGAATCATGTGGTAAAAGCAATGAAGGGAACGTTGAGAGAGTTCGAGAGGCAGTCAGGGCTTAGGGTGAATATGGAAAAGTCGGAGATAATGTTCATAAACACAGGCCCAAGGGAACAGATTGAGGTAAGGAAAGAGACAGGGTTAAAATTAGGAATAAAGAGAATGAAATATCTAGGAGTGTGGATTTATAAGAATGAGGAGAAAATAGTAGATGTAAACTATGGACAGATCTGGAAAAAAGTCCTGAAACAAATTAAAAGTTGGAAACACAAAAGTCTGAGGAGAATGGCAAAAATAAGAGCGGTTAAAATGATGATATTGCCTAAATTCCTGTATTTAGCCCAGGCTTTGCCAGGAGCTCTTTCAGGAGTTAAGATAAAAGAATGGGACAGAAAAGTGAACCAGTGGGTGGAAGGAGACAAGAAACCACGGATAAGGAAAAATGGTTGATAGCGAGTGAGAAGGAAGGAGGCTGGGGAATTCCAAGCTTAGAGCTAGAGAGAGATGTGTTTCAGATAGACAGGCTGAGAGAGTTACAGGTGGAAGATACCCAATGGGTGAAACTGGAGAGAGAAGTGAATGCAATTGGATCGGAGGAACTGATATTCAGGAGATGGGGAAAAGGTGAGGTGGATAAACTGACAGGGCCTATGAGAGCCACTTTGGAGGTGTGGAGAAGGTGGCAAGGGAGGATGGCACCGGGAGTCTCAAAGGTAGCCTCGCTACAGGTAATGAACCCTAAAAAGGAGGAAAATCTAAGCAGAGTAATAAGGGAATTGAGAGGAAAGGGGGTCACAAGATTGGAGCAATTAGTGGATGAAGGGGGTAGAATTAGGAGAGATAAGTTAGAGAACTGGTTGGGACAAAGGCGGTGGCTGCAAATCTGGGCAATATGTGAATTTCTTATGCAGAGGGAGGTTAGAGAGGCAATGCAAAGAGAGGACACTGCTTTTGAGAGGCTGGTAAGGGAATGGAAGGAAGGGAAAAGGACTCAGGTGGGAAAGATATATAAGCTGTTAGTAGTGTCAGGAGAAAGCCCGGTACAAGAATTAACCAAATTGTGGGAGAGGGAAGTACAAGTATCAGAATTAGAGATGGAAAGGATAATGGGAAATATCGCAAAAATTAAAAACACAAGAGTGAGGGAAATGAGAAGGAAACTCCTGCATAAGTGGTATCGGACTCCGGCCCAATTGACATACTTCTCTCAAAACGTGAGCAGTCAATGTTGGCACGGGTGCAAAGTGAAAGGGGTATACATGCACCTGATTTGGGAATGTGCAGTAGTGCAGAGATTTTGGAAAGAGGTACAAGGGGAAATTAATAAGGCACTGAACATAAATTGGGTAATTACAAAGGAGATTGCGATATTGGTGAGAAAAAGTGACTTGGGCTAATATGGAGGAATCAAGGAGGCCATGATTGAAAGTGCACAGTCTGTTATAGTTCTGGGTTGGAAGGACCCCTCCAAATGGACAATTAAGAATTGGCTGCGATACCTGGTAGAACACATTCAATTTGAAATTATGGAGATTAGGGTTAATGAGATGGAGGAGAATAAATTGCAGGAACTGTTGGGGCGATGGGACCGGGTAAGACAATATATTGTTTGGAAAACCCGAGATCAAGATACGAGGAATAAGTTGGATCTACTGTTTAATTTGTAACGTAAACTGTCCAAAGGCTTGAAGGCTTGAAGGGAAAGAAGAATGGCGACGAAACCCTCAGAAGGGGTGGAGGGGTGTGGATGATTGTGAGGGTGGAAGGGGCACTTTCACAGTGCACTGTTTTGTTATGTTTTGTTGTTTGGATATGGTTTTTATTCTGTATGTAAAAAATCAATAAAAATATTCATTAAAAAAAAGAATCATGTGGTTTAATCTGCCTGCACTACAAGCACATGCTGTTGTTTTTGTTTCTGCTGGGTTTTTTTTAATATAGCTGTGATGTCCTCAAATTTTAAGGTATGGGGTATTGTGGTCTGGTCTGGTATGGGGATGGCATCATATGTTAGGGCACCAGGTGACACCAAACCTAGGGTGCATGTACACCAGTGGTTCCCAATCTGTGGTCTGTGGACCACCAGTGGTAACCAAGAACTAAAATAGGGTCCATAGCCTCTCCATTACTGCACAGTTGCAACGAGAGTGACTGGTCTTGTGAAACCAAAGCAACAGGGATGTTGGGAGGGGAGAGGCTGACTACCCATGAAGCAGCCTCCTGACTGCTGCTTCTCCTCCTCTTCCCTCCCCAAGTGGAGGTGTTCAGTGTGATGTCTGGAAGCAGGGAAACCCTGGTGTCTTTGTTTTTAGGCCCATTCCTGGGGTTATTTGGGGTGCTGACTCAGATTATTACATTGGATAAACCACATCAGCTCTAGATTATTAAATATAGTTTTCTGTGTGCGAATAGATGGCTACTACTGGCTGGCATATGTTCTGTATCGGAAACTAGAGCTGATGTGGTTTATCCAATGCAATTTCCTGAAGAGCACCCCAAATAACCAAACTAAATCTAAAGTTGACCAAAAACTGATTTGTAACCCTTTTGGCACTACTGTTGGAAAGTGTTCAAAGCGATCCCTGGTCAAAAAAAGGTTGGAAACCACTGATCTATGTTATAGAATTAATGCAGCTTGATAACACTTTAACCTCCATAGCACGATGCTGCAGAATTATAGGAGTTGTAGTTTTACAATGTCTTCATTGCTTCTCTGCCAAAAAAGCTATTGCCTCACCTAACAACAACTTCCATGATTCCATAGCATTGGCCCATTAAAGTGGAGCCAAACTGCATTAATTCTACAGTGTAGATGCACCTGTACTTCAGCCACTGCCTTGCTCCCCTCTTTTCATGTTGAATCCTGAACTTCCTTATCCTCTACCGATCACAGGGCATGCTCCCTTCAACATGTCACACTTGTATGGCAAACTTAATAGTTGCATTTGGATTCTTTTTTCTATCAAGCAAATGACTCGAGTGCATCAGCATCAGAAGATTCCTCCACAGGGGGGCGGAGCCGGGCAAGATGGCGGCAGGACGGGTGGCTTGAGAGCTCCTCAGGCCACCAACCGAACCCATCGATCGGGGGGTGTATTGAGCCCTCCCCTCAGGCTGCGCGGAGCGGCCAGGAGGCAGCGAAGTCGGGGGAACGTGTCGCTGGCCCCAGAAGTCACCCCCTCCCCAAGAGGGGGAGACTGAGAGGGCCCGACAGTACTCCCCCCTGGCGAGCGGATCGAGGGCCGGGAAGCGGGCGCCAGCCCGCAGCAACTGCCAGCCCGACCCGGCGAGGGAAAGGGACAGAGCGTCCCCCCAGCGAAAGGGAAGAAAAAGGAGAGTAAGTGGAGAGGAAGGGGACCCCAGCAAGGGAAGAATACCCAAAGCAAGAAGGGAAAGGCAGAGCCCCGGGAAGAGCAGAGGGGAAAGAACGACAGCACTGAGATAGGACAGAAGAAGGGGGGGAAAATCTAGCGAAAGGGAAGAAAAGGAGGGTAAAAGAAGAAGGGGAGAGCCTACCTGAGCGGAGGAGAAGAGGAGAAGGGACACAAGATGGCGGCCCGCCGAAGGTAGGGGGAGGAAGACGACAGCCGGCCATCTTGGCCGTCTCCTTCCCGCTGCCAGAAAGAAAAGGGCGCGAAAGTGGTGCGGGCGGAAGTGCTCCCGCCCGGAAGGAAGAGGGTGCCGGACCCGGACCGGAAGTGCGCCGGAGGACAGGGAGACCGGACCAGAAGAAGGAAGGGAAGCTCCGCAGCAGCATAGCAAGGGGAAAGGAAGGGCCCTGAACTGTTGAGGGCGAAAAGGAGGAGGTGGAAGAAGCGGCTTGGGGGATTGAGGAGGGCTGAGGGAGAAAAAGCGGCAAGAGGACGAACATAGGCCCAGGAGGAGGAGGAGAGCCAAGAGGGAAACAGGACCAAGAGGGAGAAAAAGTGAGGCCCATCCAAACCCCTCACCCCCCCCCCCCCACCAGAAAACAACCTCAAGACAGGAAAAGGGAAAAAATAAATATAAAAATAACAATAAAAACAAATAAAATAAAACAAATAAACAAACAAATCCCACCACACGCCAGCAGGGACAGGACAGCTCCCCAGGACCCCTCAAGCCTGCCCACAATACGAAGCAGATCTCCAGCAGGGGACGCCCAAGCAAAAACAACCACAATAGCACACCCGCAGCATCCAAAACAAAATCTAAACCGAAAAGTCTAATCAGCCCCTCCTTCCCACCAGTAAGCAACATCAAGCCAGAAAGCACGCCACGCCAGCAAGGTCAGGGTGCTGAATCAGCTACACTCCCCCCCAACAAAAGCAGCAGTAATAGAGCAATAGGAACCATGACCACCCCAAGGGCAATCAAGGATCCAAAGGGGGCCCAGAAGAGACAAGCCACTGGGGAGGACCCAACACTGAAGGGAATACTAAAAGAGCTGCAAAGAATATCGGAACAACAGGAGCAGACCCAGAGGAAGGTCGAGCAAGCGGCGGAGAGACAGGAGCTACAAAACAGATCAGTCCGAGAACAGCTCCAGGACATAAAGAAGGACCTGACCAAAGAATTGGCGACGATGAGGGAGGAGATAAAAAACATCAGGCTAGACAAAGAGGAAATAGTGGCGGTGCAGGGTAAGCTGCAGAAACGCATGGACTACCTGGAGGGGAAGAATATGAAGCTGGAGCAGGTGCAAGAAAGGATGGAACAGGCTTCCCTGGAAACTAGACTTCGGCTTCGAAATTTGCAGGAAGACCCTCAAGAGGATCTTCTAAAAGTCGTGGGCAAGTTGACAGCCTCAATCTTAGACACAAATGAAGGGGAAGCACAGCTAGAGATCGAAAGAGCATACAGAGTCCCCTCAGCGTATGCGAGACAGCACAATGTGGCCCGAGATGTGGTGGTCCACTTCACGAAAAAGAGGACCAGGGATGCGGTGCTTTTAAGGAAGAAAGAGAGGCAGACCACACACAAGGGGCCAAGGTGATCATCCTTAAGGAATTCACGCCAGCTGCAATCCTCAAACGAAAAAATTACAGGTTCCTCACAGAGGAGCTAAAAAATAGAAAAATTAGATTCCGCTGGGAGAGAAGTGAAGGAGTGATGGTCACCTATCAAGACCAAAAATATTGGTTGACCTCAGTGGACAAGGCCCAGGAGTTCTATAAAAAACTGCAAAGGGAACCGCTGCAGAGAACGCCCCCACACGAAGGTCAGACCGACCAACCGAAGCGGAGACGCTTCTCCTCCCCCCCCGAAAGATTCTACATGCCACAACAACGATCCACAAGCCATGGATAAGACCACCACGACCAGGAACATGGGATATAATGCTGACGCCCTGAGCCGCACAGAAGAGATGGCTGATGCTTGATTTCCATGTCCCGATATCGTGCTACTCGAACAACGTAAATGGAATGAACTCGGCCCAGAAGAGAAAAAGAGTGTTTAACCAATTACGGAAGAAAAAGTACGATATTGTGGCGCTACAAGAAGTCCACGTAAAGAAGACCCACGCAGGACATCTGGAAAGCAAAGGTATAGGAAATCTCTTCTGCTCGCTGGCGGAAGTAAAGAAGAGGGAGTGGCAATTTATACAAGTGAGAAACTATCGGCCAAGCTAGCATTCACGGATGCGGAAGGGAGGATAGTCGGAGTAAAAATAGAGCTAGGCACAGTGAGCCTTCTGCTCTGCAATATATACGTGCCGAACAGGCCCAAGACCACCTTCATCCGGACTCTTCTAAGTCTGATAGAAGACCAGGAGTACGATAGCCTGGTACTATTAGGAGACTTCAACGGGGTCCTAGTACCTCGGATGGATAAAACTCAGAGCGCCCCCCAACGGAAAAAAACGGAGATGGACACCTCTGGCATGCTCCCAAGAACTTTCCTGCGCCTCAAGGCGGATCTCTCCCTGACAGATGTCTGGCGTCTCCACAATCAAGGGGAGAGAGACTTCACCTTCTACTCCAACAGACATCGGAGCTGGTCCAGGATCGACATGGTCTGGGCGTCAAACTCGCTGACCCCGAAAATAACTCAAATAAAGATCCTGCCGAGGGACACATCAGACCATTGTCCGATTGAGTGGAGTTTCAATCATAGACCCCCCGCGAGGCGCTGGAGACTTAACGATAATCTCCTGAAGAAGGAAGAGGACATACTGAAATATAGGGAGATCACCAGGGACTATTTTAAGCTCAATGATAACCAAGAAACCAGCCCCGAAACAGTCTGGGACGCCTGTAAGGCGGTTCTCAGAGGTCACTTTATACAGCACAATGCGGTAAAGAACCGGGAGAGACGGAGAGCTCTAACTGACTTAACAACCAAAATAGTGACGGAAGAACAGAATCTGAAGGTCCACCCAGACAACCGAGGCACAATCAAAAGATTGGCAGAGTTGAGAAAACAAAAACAACGTCTGGAGCTTGATCAAATCGCTAAAGAACTGAAATTCATGAAACAAAAAGCGTTCCAGAACGCCAATAAGCCGGGCAGATGGTTAGCGAGAAAGATCAAACGCAAGAAGCAGGCGGGATACATAACCAGGGTCAGAGCGGGGGATGAAATGGTCACGGCAGAAGAAGCAATCAAAAAGGAGTTCCAGCGATTCTTTGCCAATCTATATGGGGCAGAGCCCGAAAATAAGGAGGGCATATGGAAGTACCTAGAGGATCAGAAGCTAGACAAGATCCCAGGGTACTACAGGGATATCCTTAATAGAGACATCTCGGAGAGAGAAATAGAGACAGCCATAAAGAAGCTAGACTCGAGCAAAGCCCCAGGACCGGATGGTCTGACAGCCCGGTTCTATAAAACCATGAGCCGCGAGATCACCACCTTTTTGAAAAAACTCTATAACAGGGTTCTTTCGGAGGGCACATCCCCTGACACATGGAAGGAGGCCAATATCGTCATTATCCACAAAGAAGGCACGGACGAGACCAATGTGTCTAATTATAGGCCCATCTCCCTACTGAACATTGACTATAAAATCCTGGCCTCCATCCTGGCGTCGAGGCTGAAGGTATGGTTGGGGGATTGGATAGCTCCAGACCAGACGGGTTTCCTGCCGGGAAGACAGGGCAAAGATAATGTTAGGGCTGTCATTAACCTGCTGGAATATTATGAAACACGCCCGCGAGAAGAAGTCGCCTTCCTTGTTCTGGACGCAGAGAAAGCATTCGACAATCTGCGGTGGGACTTCTTCAGGCAGCTCATGACAAAGTTGGATCTTGGTCCCAAATTCCAAAATGCCATCGGGGCGATATATCAGGAGCAATCGGCGAAGGTCTGGGTCAACGGGCAGCCGACAGAACGAATAAGCATCCAGAAAGGAGCCAGGCAGGGATGCCCTCTTTCGCCCCTGATCTTCGTGCTAGCCACAGAGATATTGCTGAGAGCCATAAGATCTAACACCCAGTTACGAGGCCCGAAAGTTGGAAGACACCAATACAAGGTGAAGGCATTCGCAGACGATCTAATCTGTTTCGTCGAAAGGCCTCTGGACTCCATACACTTGTGGCTGGAGGAGATTGAAAAATTTGGCGCATTAGTGGGACTAAAAATAAACAGGGGAAAGACAAAAATCTTAACGAAAAATATACCCAAGAGCCGGCAGGAAAAGCTGGGTTTCATGTCAGGAATGCAAATCTCCAAGTCGATCAAGTACCTGGGTATCCAGATAGCCGCCCAGAACAGCCTGCTAATCAAGAACAATTATGAGGCGCTCTGGAAAAAAATCCAGTCCGACCTAAGGAATTGGAGAAGCGCCAACCTCTCCCTCATGGGCAAGATAGCAGCCGTTAAGATGAACATTCTCCCTCGGATGCTATACTTGTTCCAAAACATCCCTGTCCTCAGGTCAGGTGCTGTCTTTGCGGCCTGGAAAAAAGACATCCTCAGCTTCCTGTGGGATTCAAAGAAAGCCAGGATCAAGTATACGGTCCTGATAGACAAGAAGGAAAGGGGCCTGGGGCTCCCGGATCTGAAGTTGTATCATGACGCGTGCGGGCTGATCTTCGTGAAGGACTGGATAGCTCTGGCTAGAGAGGATGTCTTGGCATTGGAAGGATGTGATCTCAAAATGGGCTGGCACGGCTACCTGTGGTACGGGAGCACAAGATCGGATCCCGCATTCAAGAAACATCCCCTGAGAGCGGCGCTCCTGCAGATATGGGAGAGATACAGGGAGAGGTTCTTTGTGAAGACCCCCCTCTGGGTTTCTCCCATGGAAGCACACCAAAAAAGTACTCTGGGATGGAGGGCATGGCCAAGATACGAAGAGCTCACCATCAAGGTGGCGGGGAGGAGGAGCCTCAAACCGCTAGCTCAAATGCAAACCCGATACGAACGGCTCACATGGCTACATTATCTCCAGGTCAGGTCCTGGTACAAAAAGGATATACAGATCGGGTTCGAGGAGAAGGAGACCTTTTGGACGGCCTTTCTACGAAAAGGAACGACAATTGGTCACGAGAGCCTACCAAAAGTTGCTGGAATGGGCCACGGAGACCGAAACGGTAAAAGCCTGTATGGTCAAATGGGCTCAGAATATAGGACGCCCCATCAGCCTATATGAATGGGAAAAGATCTGGAGGAAACAGCTGAAGATCACCTATGCCACAGATCTAACGGAAAACTGGTATAAGCTGTTTTACCGGTGGTATATGACACCACAGAAGTTGGGGGTGATGTACAAAGAGGCGAACTCGATGTGCTGGAAGTGTGGGAGGCACCCTGGAACTTTCTTTCATATGTGGTGGACCTGCACAGAAGCCACAGCCTATTGGAAAGACATCCACAATGGCATTCAGAAAGCTCTTGGCGTCACACTTGAAAGAAAACCGGAAAGCTACCTGCTGGGACTGATGTCAGAAGAGGAATTGCGGGAAGAGAACTCGGAACGCTTGTTTGTATACCTGACTACGGCAGCAAGGATGGTATACGCGAGGAGCTGGAAAGCCAAAAACGCACCACGCCTCGAGGACTGGGAGGCCAAAGTATGGGATGTCATGAGTATGGATAGGCTCTCTTACTATATGAGTGAGACGGCAGGTGGAACAATAAAAAGGACGGACTGGTCACCATTCCTGACATACATGAAGACCCGGGAGGATCCGACTTCTTCAAAGGCATGAAATCTACTAAAGGTCAACGCTCACCGCTCGGATCCAGAGACATTGGCCCTCTGCTCCCAAGATTTTTGACAGGGTGGAAAGAGACTAATAAAGACAAATTGGGCTAGGCCTCCAAAGAGGCCAATCGGCCCCCTCTACAACTACTGCTGAAAATGATTAACCCCCTCACCCCCCCCTCTTCTTTTTTCCTTCCCCCCTCTCTTCCCTTCACAAAGACAGTACTAATGAGACTATCCGGAAGCTTATAAACATTGCCCCCGCCTCCCCTCACCCCCTCCGGTATTACCCCCTTCCTTAATTTCCCCCCCCCCCCCCACCCCGAATCAACCCCCCAGCCTCCTCCCTGTCTCCTCTTTGTTCCTACTGTCCTATACCGAAAATTGTTCCCCCACTTTTCTTGTTCAAGATAAAATCCAATAAATATATTTAAAAAAAAAAAAAGAAGATTCCTCCACAAAAACCAATTAACTAGATAGCTGCTTTTCTGCACCTTCTGCCAGTGATAAAATTAAGCTACAGAACTGGGAGATGGCCTAGAAACTCACAAAGAAATGTAATATATAGTGTATTACATTTTGAAAAGAGTTTGTACGTAGCATGGTTAGTTGTCCTCCTTTAAATATTTATTCCTCAATTGCTGAATGAACTCATTTTTTTTCATACACACACACTTCCCACACAAAATTTGCAGTTAACTTTATAATATTGTTTGATTATATAGATAGCTGAATCAATTACAGAATCAAACTGTCATCAAATTGCTCAGATGATTACTTTTAAGTGATCTAGGACAGAACATGAGCTGCTTATGCTCTATAGTTTTAAATGATAACGTTTAATTTTGTTTCCAGTACATGCAATTTGTAGTCATTCATTCCTCCTCTTCATAGTTTATCTCCCTCAGCCTTGGCTAACCCCAGCTAAGGCAACTCAATCCTTATGCTGACAAGCTTTCAGTTGTAGACTGAAATGTCGTTATCAAAGCAGATTCCCCCAAATTTGAGCTTTCTTTCCCTTTACTGTTTTCAAAGGGGTTTCTTTCCATCAACTTTATCTGTGTGGAGGAAGTCTGATGAGTATTAAAAGATTTCTATAACTTTGTCACTTACTGCAGCATTATTATAGAAATCTCAAGAGGTATACAAATCCATATAAATATTAGATTCTGGGAGCGGAACTGTGCATGTGTCCATCAAGCTCATGCTGGAATTAAAGCAAAGGTAAAGTTATGCTTCCATCCACATTTATTAAAATGCAAGCGAGCCCCCGGTGGCACAATAAGTTGAACCCTTGTGCCGGCAGGACTGAAGACCAACAGTTCAGAGGTTCGAATCTGGGGAGAGTGTGAATGAGCTCCCTCTGCCAGCTCCAGCTCTCCATGTGGGGACATGAGAGAAGCCTTCCACAAGCATGGTAAAACATTAAAAACATCCGAGTGTCTCCTGGGCAACATCCTTGAAGACGGCCAATTATCTCACAGCAGAAGCAACTTGCAGTTTCTCAAGTTGCTGCTGACATGAAAACAAAATGCAAGCATAACTTTCCTCTCTCATACAGATACAAATGGGAAGAAAAACATTTCAGCTCTAAAAGCAGCAAACTGTTTTTGTAGGCTTGTAAGATAGTTTGTGTTTTATTGAGATAAGTTTAAGCTTGTCTTTTTGAAAAGGGTATCTGTATATTGCCACATAAAGCACTGTGTTACTTTTATGGAGTATAACTCCCAAACTCCTACACTAAGCCTGGACACTGTCCTTGCTGGCTGGCAGATTAAATCAGTTGTAATGAAACCAACCCCTAATAATTTTCCTTAGCTATTGTATCAAGGTGGCACACTCAATTAAAATCTTGAGTTGATTTACTGATATTTCTCTTTATTACATGTCAGGTCCTTCAAGTCACCTGTCGACCTATGGTGACCCCCATGGATTTCATAGGGTTTCTTTTTGCAAGGAATGGGGGCCATTTTGCTCATTCCTTCCTCGGCATTTGTCGTGGTCTCCCATGCAAGTACTTACCAGGAATGAATCTGGTTACCTTCCAAAATCAGATGAGATCTAGTGCTTTTCAAGTATTCAGCCCAGGTGCCTGGTATCTTCTCTAGTAATTCCAGAACACAGGTCTGTATAAATAGTTAATATACTGAAATATTAAGTGCAATTATCTTTCTGCACAATGTCTTCTTCAGCTTGCCAAAATGTTTTTAGAGAAAAAGAGAGAATAGACTGTGGAGCTTTGATAAAATTTGGCACAACCAAGAAAGAATAGCCCGAGGAGGAACATCAATAATAAAAAAATAGCTGTGTACAAGAGTGGGTGGCATGGGCATTTTTTTAAAGAACGACATTACTTGGAACAGGAAGCAACTAAAAACAATATCTTAGTAACCCATTCTATACAAGAAACAACTCTTGACTCCAAAGTGGGATTTGCAACTGGTAGTCGCAGGAAAATGAAGGTCTTAACACTTCTGTGGATGTTTCCTATTTGGTTGGAGACATTTAATTAGCTCTTCTGTATGGGGGGCACCTGTTTGCTTAGATACAACTTATGTCATTGGTGCTTTACAATTGCAAATAATTATGTGGGAAAGACTCATAATGTAGACTCATTCATGTTGAGGATTAATACATTGGGTTGTTATTATGTGCCTTCAAGTCATCTTGAACATATAGAAACCTCAACTCTTACAGGATTTTCTTGGCGAGATTTGTTCAGAGGGAGATTACCTTCACCTTTTTCCAAGGCTGAGAGAGTATGAGCTGTCCAAGGTCACCCACCACGTTTCATGGATGGATAGGAATTCAACACATAATCTCCAGAGTCTTAAACCAACATTCAAACCACTATGCCATGCTGACTCTTTATGTGAGCTTACTGTTGCTCAAAAATGTATACCAACGAAATTGGAGAGACAGTCATCATCAGTGGTTAAAATCTTTTTCCTTTAGATAACGATTAATGTTATATAAGATGCTGTAACTGAATATCTAATTATAATGTAAGTTTTGAATGTGTTTAATAATGTTGGTATATGGCAAGCGAAGGCCAGAGTTAGCTACGGCTGATTGGTTGGTGCATTGCCATAGTAGCAAAGCTCCTACAGTAGAAATGTATCCATTTTAGGAGAGCTAGGAGGAAAAAGGGGCAGAGCTAACCAACAACAGAAGAGTGGATATTTTAAAAATATGGGCCAGTCTTTAGTTGGGTGAGCTAAAGGGAAGATGTCTCTGGCTATGTGAGAGCTGCAGTAAGGAGGTTCCTATTATAAGTCAAAGTCTTCAGCCTTGATATTTAAAGGTTTAAAGGAACCAATTTTGAATTAGAGTCTAGCCTGTGAACTAGGGGAAAGGTATTCCCAGTATTATATTGTGCCTTCAGTAGCAGAACTGAAGTAAATAAAAGGATAATATTTGCATAAGCATCAGTCAGTGGGACTGAGGAGAAAAGTGTTATTTGAGAAATAAACTTACAGTTAAACTAACTAGAAGAAAAAGAAACTATAAGAATTAAAGTTACCCAGTCAAGAGATTGAGAAAGAATTACGTTTGAGAAGGAAGAAAGTTATTAATCCAAGTTGGCATAAGATAAACCATTCTGAATGTTATATAGTAACAATTTCATGTGTTCATAATAATAAAAGTCAACTGTAACAATATCCAGGAAGTACTACTGCGAAGAAAAATACTGTGTAACCATTACGCTTTATGTGCCTGAGAATCCTTAAATAAACATTTCTTTGTTCAATTCTTACAATAAAGACGTGTGTCAAGATACTGAGGTGAAGATATTATACAGGAAGACAACTGAAGATCATATTGGGGCTGCATACAGTGTATGGTATTGGGTTACACATATTAAAGAGACACATACAAACATTTTAAAACTCAAGCCTCTCTCAAACATAGCACAAACACACACACACACATTAATATAAAAGTGCTCAGCCACAACGACTCTTTTTTTCTCCTCACATATTTATTGGTGGTGGTGTCGTTCCAGATGCCGTCTTCAATAGAATGTATTTTGGGAAGCATTATGTTATTGTCTTACTTAACTCATATCTTATGTACAGTATTCCCTTCCTTGTTTCCATCTCTTTACCCCCTTCACTTTGTAATCATTCTTTAAATAATCCAAAATTATTTTAAAATCCAGGGCTCTGACTGTTGTAATGAATACTATAAATTATTAAAAAATTATGTTGCGGAGATTCGAATGTAACATTTGCAAGTCCTAGTTTTAATTGAGGTCCACTCCTTTGGGACATTACCTTTTCAATAATATACCATATTTTCCCAGACATTAAAAGAAAGGAATAACAGACTGTTTTTAAAGACATGAAGTGTTCCTTATGGTGGTAATGTATTGCCTAGCAACCAATTGGCTTCCTTTTCAAAGTAAGAACACAGCAGCTTTTTGACATTAAATTACTCTTCTGATAATGTATGCCTAAGTCTCTTGTTCACAATTACATAGCAGGCAAAAATGTAAGATACATTAAGCTATTGCTACGTAATACAAGACATTTTGCTGTTTTCTCATAATGTAGTAAAGCACAAGTAGTGCTGCATACTTTCAATAGATCTGCAGTAAAGAGGGTAATTGTAACAACTAGAGATAATGGTAAAGAGTTGGAAGAGTCAGTCCAACTCTCTGGCAATGTTTCTTGTTTTCGATTCTGTGAGGATAGGATTGGTAATCAATATATCTTCCTCGCTCTCCTCTACGAGACCAACGTTACCTCCCCACTCTCCCTCCCGTTGTACTCCGCTACTAGGAACACTGAAAGGACTGAACTGTGAGAAAGATAAGGACACGCAGAAAACAAAAACTCATCCACCCCCTCCCTTTTTTCTTTCCTCCTACCTCTCTAGCCCACACCGTTTTATTTCCCCTCCTTTCCACCCTCCCTCCCACCCCTCCCCTTGGTTTACCCCCCCCCCAGAATCTGTCCGTCCTCCCTCCCCCTCCCTTCTTCCTCCTCCTCCATTTCCTACTATGCTACACCAAAAATTGTTCTACCACTTTCATTGTCATCTGAAAAATCTTTAATAAATACATTTAATATATATATATATATATATATATATATATATATATATATATATCTGTTAATAAGTTTGCTATAAATACTTTTAGTTACTGATTTTAGTGTAAATAAATTGGTGTATATCCAATAGTGTAGAACAGATCTTGGAGGAGATTCTCATAGGGCACAACACAGACAGACATCTACCTTTGCTTCTTACTGTTTGATTTCCAGTGTTCATGTATCTATATTCCCTCATTTGTGCATGCATCACTAACTGTAGTCAAGTACATTTGGCTATGGACAGTGCAGGCTGGGCTAACTGCATGTACTTGATGACCTTCCAGTACTTTTTGTTCCCCACCAATTGTTATTGCTATGTGGGTCTGTTGGTTGTAGCACATCTGCAGTGACCAATATCTCTTTCCTGTTGATCATAAGAGGATGTCACGATGCAAGACCTTGGCCGGCCCCTTAATCACACACACAGAGACGGTAATCAGCTAACTACTTTATTGAAGAATAAGAAACAGTTGAAAAGGCAATTGTCCATAAAAGTATCAAAAGTAATCCAAAAGGTAAAAGGTAATGTCCAAAAGCAAACTTGGCATGGAAGTTTCCAAAGACTTGGCAGGGCTCCGCTCAACAAAAGCGGATCAGGGAACAAAGCAAAGTTGCAAGATCCAAGGCACTCCTTGGCAGGCCACTAGCCCAAACTTAGCTACGTGGTCTTGGCTCGCTACACATCTGCATAGGATAGACGTGGCCGAGGTACTGAGGATCCGTTCCCACGGATCCTATACTTAATCCCCTTGGCGAGGCCCCCGACGCTCTAGGCTTCTCCTCCACCAATCTGTGCTGCGGGACCTCGGCCGGTCTAGGCTGTGGAACCAGCCCCTCCTGCTAGCCTCAATGCTCCGTCTCCTATCAAAGGTTCGACCTTGCCTCCCAACACCTGGTTCCCTATCTTCATGAGAGCCGAACTCCCCATCTGCTTCCCGGGCCTCTCCCTCGGTTGTTTCCCACATTCTTTCCTGTAAACCTCGCCCCCCGGCCATTCATAATCTTCACTATCACTGCTTTCGAAATCCGTCTGGCCTTCCTGCATCTCGTAAGGATCAGGCCGGCCGTCATCCCAGGCCAGGCTTTCTGTGGGGGAAGAAGGCCCAGCTACCTCAAAATCCCCTTCTTCCAGTCCCTCCAAATCCTCCTCAGAATCAGCTGGCTCCAATGCAAGTGGGACCCCCGGTGCTGCCCCCTGCCCTCCAGGCACGAAAGAGAACTGGGGTGCTACAGAGGAAAGCTGGATCTACATTACCCTATAATCCAGTTTCTGAATCCAGATTATCTGCTTTGAACTGGACTATATGGGTCTACACTGACATATAATCAAGTTCAAAGATCTGAATTCAGAAACTGGATTATATGGCAGTGTGCATGAGGCCAAAGAATAGTGCAATTGTCTGCCTCCACCCCATTGCATCTGCCCTAGGATTGAACTATAAAATGCATGTCCAGTTAAACACATATAGGAATGACCTGTTAATTGCTACCCCAATGGAGGGGAGAAAAGTATTCTCAAATAAAACCATACAGCAACATGTATCAACTCATCAGTTTAGTTCAGAGGAATGTGAATCTTCAGCCACAGGGAGTCGGGAAGAAAAACAGAGAGTGTGAAGGCATATAACCTAAATGCAGTTTGTTTCTTAATAGAATTAAATTTAATTTGGTGAGATTCACCCATGACCCAGAATAATACATTCCTCAGAGCTTTAATATGGGTTAAGTGCTTTGAGTTCAATAATAGAAGTCCTATCTTTGGAGCAGCCTTCTGGTGAAGAAAGCCTCATTGAAGCTTTTGGGGTTTCTAGCAGCTAAATGCCCAGAATGCAAAACTGAAGGCTTAATTAACTGAGTTGTGAATTCCACATAAGTAAAAACCCTGCTAGACTTGACCATGATTACTCTTCTCCAGCCATTCTTTGTATGTTGGAAGAAATGTATAACATTTAATCATAGCCATCATTCTTGATGGATAAGAATTAAGATGGGCTAAACTATTACATACTCTGCTTTTTATATCCTTACATACATGACTAAATCCTCTGAGGAACTGGAATATTTAATCCCAGTTTACCCCAACATTCAGTTCCCACCCCCACCCCAAATTTTAGGCTTTCCCAAAAGGGTGGCTACATGTCTTCTCTGGCTTCCCATTTAGCCCCTGAACTTACCTGAGGGGCTGGCTGCATGCTCAGGCTCCTCTGTCCAGAGCCCCCAGTGCATCAAAACGAGGGCTAAAGGGGAGACTGGGAGGGGAGGGTGGGGGCGCCACCCTACTCCTTTGGGTTTTGGGAGTCCAAAGAACCAGGATTACTGTGGGGATTGACCCCTGGAATTGCAAAAGCAATCCCTCGAGTCAATCTCCACAGGGCCCACACCTGGAAAGATTCAGATCTTACATTACATTCTAGATCTTTCCAGGTGTTTAATTAATCTGAAATAAACTGGGAAATCCGGATTAATTCAAGTTTTCCTGAGGTGTCATTTGGTCATCCTAGGTAAACTTGGGACAGGTCCCGCATTTTGGGCCTGACTAGATGGGCCCATTGTCCCAACAATTGCTTTGAGCAACCAAGATGAAATTGAAAAGCAAAGATAAATTTCTACACATGGAGCCTAGAGAAAGGCAATTCAACCTTCTTCAGTGACAACAGTTGTGTAAATAAAGGAAAGAAGCAGTAAGTTCTATCATACTTACTGCTTCCCTCAAAAATGTGGTTGTGGGGAATAGGGGTTGAACAACTTGTTTAGGCTGCTGTTTCCCTTGCCTGTTAACTGTATTTAACAAAATTATGTTATTTCCTCTAATCATTTAAACAAAAGATGCTCTTATGTTTTAATCTGGCTGAATCTTGAAAAGGAATCCTGTAGTTAAAATCTAATTTGGTAGTAAATACCATGGATGGTTGAGAGTGTAATAGTAAAGAACAGTTTTATTCTAAAGTTAAATATGGGGTATGATAGTAAGAAAACTGTAGCATGAATGCTGTGGTCCCCGCATGATTGCCAGCAGGATTGTGGGGAGATGCCATTGTTTAATAACTTAAGTGAACATTTAAATTCATTGTGTAATAATGTAGGATTACTGTGCAGGTAGGAATAGAACGGATATCTGTTACATCCATATTTCCCAGGGGTATGACATTACCTAGCTTGTGAACATGGATTCAAGTGCAATTTAGATGAGATCTGCATATTTCCGAGGTAGCAATGTGGGCACAACACACATGTGTTCAAGAGATGAATGGATTTGAAAAAAATTACATTCCTAGATAGTGTGTACAGTTGCACAGTGTACCAATCTCATTTCAGTCAAGTGGAAAATCAGTACAAAAATGGTTAAGTATGAACAATGTGAAATAAAATATACATGGGAAGATGTAAGAATTACTAAAACAAACAGACTTGGGCCCCCGGGCGAGGCTATGCTGATTTGGTGTAGAAGGAGTTTGATTATTGATAAAGGAAAGATTCAATGAAATTCAGTTTGTAGTTTCTCAAGTTGCTCCTGACAAACACACACACAAAAAGCTTCACACATCTCTGCAATATTATATAATATGACTCCTCCATATTTGTTAAATATGTCTCCAGATTTCACATAGTTATGTGAAACTGTGGATAATTATTAACTCTATAGAAATGAATACCATAGAGTTGTTCTGCAGGACTTTGTAAATGTCTAGAGTGTACTGTACACATTTTGTCAGATATAAATGAACCTGTGGATACCAGTCATGTGGAATTAGGAGTTGTACTGCATGTGGAATGCTTTTACTGCTCTAAAATATTATATAAAGTAAGCAATATTGACTCATTCAGGTGTGATGATCTTTTTTGTGGAGCTGATAATTTAGGTTTATTGTCACCAATTGTGGCTTCACTCTTTCATTAAATAGCTTCAGGAATTATGTAGTTTCAATTTGTCATTAAACAGATTCAAATACTTAATCTGGTCACTCAATTTGTTGACAGATTTTGACTCAAAGAACAACATGAAACATGGTATTCATGCAGTAAAGGGCCCCAAATTCTTCCTTTCCATCTTTGTTTTTACATCTTCATGTTGCTATGTCTGAGTTCCCATGAAATATATGGAAGAGAATCCTGACCTTCTACATGCAAGGACAACTAAGGTCTTCTGTATTCTCAGAAGTTCTGGGAAATGGTTAATAGATAATCAGTTTTTTTAAAAAAAAGAAGCTTACCAACCCAACCTAAATTTACCTTCATTTTGTCCACCACTGGTCAGTCAACCTTGAATGCATTCCATTTTTCTTTTCCCAATTTTTGCATGCATAAGTCAACACATGATGGATAATGTCATATTTCTTGCTCATCTATCAAGAATTATTCATTACCTTAGTTACATTGTCTCTTCCTGTCACCTTGATCCATGTGTGATCTCATTGCAGAGCTGCAACCTTGATACCCGAAGGGCCCTTGTAAATGGAAGACATTTTGGTGCTTGCAATAGAACATGCATATCTGTTTTCCAACCCTTCATGTCAACCAAAATTGGAGATAGGCAAGACTAGAGGGAGCAGAGATTAATTTTTGCCTTTACACCCTACCATGGGTAGCACCAGCATACATACTCCAGAGGTCCTCTGGTTTAATTTCAACTAGATGGGAGGCTTTTTTATTTTGGAGTTATGTGGGAGGCTTTGCGTGTAGGGTGGACAAACCCAGTGTGCTCTGCAGCACCTTTGAGCCATGAGGAGGATTGAGGACAAGAAACTGTCTGCAATTTTAAATGTGATATTAAAGGGCCACAAGTTGGGGTTCCTAGAGTCGCCCACCTTAAGACCAACTTTTTAAAAAGTAAGGATTCATGTGACACCTTAAAGATCAGAAAGTTTTGTTTCACATAGATTTGTATGGGAAGGGAACAGGGGGCAAAACCAGAAGTGGACAGAATAAAAGTCAGCTTTTTAGTTTGAAATATGAGTTCTACTTCCTATAGAATGCCAGGATTGGGAAGAGGTGTCCAGGAGCTACACAAACCGTGTTGGAAAAACTTGGTGATATGGCCTATGGCCACATTATTCCATCCCTCCTTTAACTCCATTCTAGGTAAATAAAGCAAGTATCCTACAGGAGTTTCTAAGTGCTCTTCACAGATTCTTCTAGACATGAGTTTTTGTTCTTGCTGTTAGGCTGTCCCAATGGATTGAGGAGAAAACATTAAAATACAGCGCATATTATATAACATATACTAGAGTTGCATGGACACATTACAATTTAACTATTAGAACCCCTATGGGTAAAAGTATGACAACCGGGACCCAGTGCTGGTAGCACTATGCTGGTTGCATAACGCGGCTCTGAATTAGAGAAGGGAACACGTGCATGAGACAGCGAATTGAGTGAGAGACACAGCTGCGGCAGGATACCAGTGAAGTAATGTAAAGTAGATGGGACAGGATAACAGTGAGGTAATGTAGCAGTTACTGGATTTAATTCATTTTTTCACCACTTCTTCCCTTCTTTTTATCCTTCCTTCCAATGCAACAATGTTTGTGAACATGTTTGGATAGGATCTCTGGATATGCTACATGACTATGTCTGGCTGTTTCCCCTCCCCCTTTCCAGCAAACGACTGTACCTTGTCGACTCTGTCATAGCTGTGTCTCTCCCTGTGTGCGGTCTCTGGTGCACGTGGTGCTGTCTCGCGAGCACGTGTTCTCTTCTCTAATTCAGAGTCACATTATGCAACCAGCATAATGCTACCAGCACTGGGTCCCAGCTATCATACTTTACCCCCCCAATGCATTTGTCTGGATTTTATATTAGAAGTTTTTCATAGAGCAGTCCTTATTTACCTAAGTGCCCCCTGCCAAAATGAATTTAATTCAGTACTGGTAGGAATGGGAGAATAGATTCTTTGTATATGTTTTGGATGCGGAAATTGTTGCAGAATCTAGTCCAACAAAGACACAGTAGCTTCACACAGATGAAAGAAGAAACATAAATTTATTCTTTTCCAGCAGAATCAAGAACATAAACTTGTGGCATTGCATCAAGAATGAATCCTTCAGAAAAAACAAAATGTACATAGTCCTTGTATGCATCACATAAACACAGAGAGAATGGTTTCACCAACTCTCATCACCCCAGTGTGGGGTTCCAGCCTAGTAGTCAGGGTCAGGCACCAGGGGTCCCAGGGGATCAGGGGCAGCTTGAAGAGGATGAATGGTCAGATGGGTTTGGGTCTCCCAATGAGAGTTTGCAATGGGACAATGAAGGGTTGGATGGGAGTTCAGATGAGCTCAATATAGATTTCATGGGAGAAGAGTCTGATTTAGATTATGAAATACCAGGTGGCTTTGGTTCCCAGGAAAGGGTTTCCACTCCTTTCCCAGATCAGCATTCCTTAGAAAGGGAGTTAACTGGTTCTCATTATGATAGTGAGCCAGCTGTGTCAGCTAATGAGCCGATGTTTGATAGAAGGGGGAGCATCCGGGATTCTAGGAGTTCGTGGAGCCTGGGAAAGGGGGTGAGATGGATACCCCGAGATTAGCTTCCTTATTAGTGCTTGCGGTGTGAACTTTTGCTCAGATCTGAAGCCACGTTTAGCTTGATCACGTCTCTTTGCCAAGTCTCCAAGTTCTAGGAGGGCCGTTGGAACGGCCTGGTTTCCCAGCTCAAAGAAGCCGCCGCTACGGTTTGTTTCAAGTGCCTCGTTTGGCTGCTGGAGCAGTCTGCCTTGCTAAAGAACTTTGTCTTTTGGAACTGAAGCCTTTGGGCTTGCAACTATAGAACTTCCTTGGACTATTTAGATTGCTTTATTTCTACTTCCTTGGATATTATTCTTTCTTTATTCTTAATAAAAGAACATTTATTGCATCTGCCTGTGTGTGTGTGATCTAGGGGGGGTTAGCCGAGTTCTGAGGTGCAACACCCAGAGAGTGAGCAAGGGAGAGCACAGCATGTATTCCAAAGAACACCCAGTTATATTCCACCAGGTGTGATTTAAACTTACTGGCCTTAATGAGCACCTGCATATAATGATCACCAGAATGAGTTTTTTTCTTAACACATACTGTATATACTCCAACCTTGGTGTTGATCCTTTCAAAACTCAAACCCTTCTGTATACCATAACAGAAATTTGGGCCAGGAAAATGAAATCACACACATTAAAGACTTCCTTAAACCCTTATATGATTTGTAAAAGAATGATCAGTCTTTTGTTTTATTTTTTCTTATGCAGCTAGCTAGAACAATTGATCAGCCTGTGCTATGAAGCTCAGCTTGATATCTCTGTAGTGGGAAAATGGTGGATTAAATTGATGATGTGCCAGCATGGTGTAGTGATTTCAGTGTTGGGCTGTAACTCTGGAGATCCGAGTTCAATTCTCCACTAGACCATGGAAACCTATTGATGAATCTTAAGATTCAAGTAAAAATCAAAGATCCTGCAAGCTTGAAGAGTGTCCACTGCTAGACTAAACCAGAGCTCAGAAATATACTTTTTGTACTATTGCAAGTCCCAGAATCATCATCGTGGTGGCAGGGTCATACTAGCTCAGGCATTCTGGGAGCTGTGCTTCAAAAGTTCCCAAAGTTCTGTCCGAAACTCATATGTGAATGCATACTCAAACCAATTATCAACTCCAGTCAGAAGGGTATTTTTAAAGCTCCTTCTCCTTCTTGTCCTTTGCTAATTTCCAGATTTGTGTAAAGTTTCAGAGAAATGTTCTCTTTAAACTGGCAGCCTGAGGTCATAGATGAAAATCACCTGGTACACCGGGGTGCCTGGTATCTCAAAGGAGAGTAATTGTCGGTGTAAAAAATTCACACAAATGGAAATGTGAGATTAGACTTACCCTCAAGCCAATCAATCTGTCACAGTGCCAGTTCTGAAAGGTTTCAAAATGCCTTTCCCTTGCTAGACTTCTCCTTTGTTAGATACACTAGGTAACACATCAGGCAAGCAAACTTTGTGATTGCTTTAAGGATTCCTATTTTTTCCTTCTAAACCATGTAATTTAAAAAATAAACATAGGGTGGAGATTTTTTCTTCTTGCTGCAGTTTCCCCCTCCCATTCCAGTCCATCAAGTAGTTATATTCTTAAAACAATTTGAAATGTTGTTTTGATTCTGCTTTTTAATCAACTGCAATTCACTGCTGGGTGTTAATGGCATAATTTGATGGTGTACATACTTTGCAAAATAATAATTATGAGTTCAGAGAAGTTTTCCTAGAACAGGTGATTTAGAATGAAATTCTTGAAACTAAGCCTTATAGTATTCATGGGTATCTAGTCCTTGAGACCCTAAGGTCCGGTGTAAACAAATGGTGTTTCTTTTCTTTCAGATAAAAACGTAACTGAGAATAAACAAATGGATAATTTGCTGTGAAATACCAAAGTTCAGAATGTTACAATTTCTGAATTAATGGATTTAAACAGCTGCACATAAATGTACAAGGAAAACATTTGCAGTATAATTAGGCATTTTGATATCAGCTATAGGCAATGTAGCAGAAAACCGATAACAATCAAAAGGAGAATTGCAAGTGAATAAAATGTTGAGGAATTGATGCCTTAGTTTTGGACTAGAGTTCCAGTGCCTCACCAAACTACAAATCCCAGGATGTCACACCACTGAACCATGAAGTTTAAATGGCATCAAACTGCATTAATTCTACAATGTTGAGATAGCTTCAGACACCAGGGGACTAGGGCTGAAATCCCTGTTCAGACATGGGAACCCAAGAGGAGATATGGGAACCCAACAATTCAGATTATTTAAGTTTCAAAGGAAGTTAATAATAAACCTAATCTGAATAAATCTTGCTGAAAAAAACCCTAGCATTGCCATAAGCATATATGAAGGCACATAGCAGCAACAGCAGCAGCAGCAGCAACAACAACAGAATATTATTAAACCATATACCTCCATGATTATATGTAAATTGTGAGATGCAAAATTGTTGCATCTCAGAGAACTATATTTTGGGCACACATGTTTTGTTTGTTTTGTTCAATAGTGAGCAGAACTGTTATGGTTGCATAGGACCATCAGTCAATTTGATGAACAGTCAAACTAGATCCAGAATCTTGACGTTTGTAAACAGATCCTCCATATGACTGTGAATGTCTGTGTTTTTGTCAGGAACCAGGGCTCTGCCAGTAGACATGCAGAGGTTAACCAAAACAACATCCAGCTTGTGTCAAAACTATTTTACTTAAAACAGTAATATAAACACTTGACCATTTCCAGGTATGGGTTCAAACATAAAGACAGCACATAGCTGAAGTCACAAAGCAAAGTCTCATTAACATTGGGAGTTCTACAAACACTAGTTTAGGATCAAGAATTAACAGTAGCCAAGGTTGCAGTCCAAGAGTCAACCACTGCAGATCCTTGAGAGTATTACAAATGCCAGTTCAGGACCAAGAATTAACAGTAGTCAAGGTTGCAGTCCAAAAGTAAAATACCAAGGGTTCACTGAGTACAGTTCCAAGGTTTAGAAGTGCAAAGCATAGTTGTAGCTCCAAAGGTCAAGCCAGATAATTGAGGGGAAATCCCAAATCTATAGTCAAGAATCAGTCCAGGGATTCAAATTACACCAAGTTCCACAACAGGATACAAGAGCAACACAGTCCACATCAAGATTATCACCACAGTTCAAAGTTCAGGATACATGTCAGGATATCATCCACCAACATGGGGGAAAGCCACCAGCATCCACACCCATGTACTTTATAACAAATACTTTTCTCCCCAAAGAGCAATCTCGAGTTATGCTCTTTTCTGCAGCTGACCACAGCTACATCCTATCTCTGCCGGCTTCCTCCTTGATCACTGTGACCTGTGAGTTTTTAAAGATAGATCTCTCTGACCTTTAGGATCAGGAGGGGGATTAACCCCTTCCATCACCATCATGTTTAGCACCACCAACCTGCTAAGCATGATACTATATTAACCATCATCAGACTGTCAGGCATTATAGATACTAACCACCACCAACTGTGGATATGACAGTCCCAGACCATTTGGAGAGGCCTTCATGTATATTACTGATGTGTGCAGAAGAAATCCTGTTTATACCTTCTTGATCTTCTCTGCTTGAGATGCAAACGTCCAACACACATAGTCAAAGATGGTGGTGATGCTATTGTTGTTGTTGCAATTTTATTAAAAGCTTTTATTTTCTTCATCCTAACCACTATCTCCATCACACCAATATCTCCTGTTATACCTCCTCATTTTCAGGAGAAACTCTATAAGTGCAGTCATAAGTGGCAGAACTACTATGTAGCAATGCACAAGAACAAGTGAATAAAATAGACAAGAGACAAAGGACCTCAGAAAGGAACAGATAGGAAGGGAACAGGGAAGTTAACATCTGGATAATAATAATATACTTCATTTCAGATTTAGGTGAACTATCAGACATTTAGATTCTCCCCTTTTTTTGTAAAACGTTGTGCTCCCATGTATATGCAATTGCAGAGAGAGACAACATGCAGCTTCTCCCCATGGGCTGAACTTCTACTTCCCAATAACTTTTGACTCCAATTTTTGTTGGAAGTTCAGCCATGGATTGGGGATTTAGCTGGGGTCTCCACTGAACCAACCGTTTAAGATATTTAGAAATAGTTTTTAGGTGAAAACTGCCTGAAAGCAGGCATTTCAGGGGGTAGGGTTAGGAAAATGGCGGCAATAAGTTTTAGATTCTAGAAAAATGGATTTTGGAGACTGAATATGGTTACAGGCCACACTTTCCACAATTTTGGCTTAGATACAAGATACATATTGAAATAGATCTCACCATTCTGGCAATTTAGCACCCTCACAAGCTGAGGACAGAGGTTTTGCGTACAGTGATGACCATGTTACTTGCTCCTGAGCTTCAGATAGTTACACTTTATACTACAGCCTCCAGAATTTTGAGGGTGGGCTTGTAGTTTGAGAAGGTAACATTTCCTATCTTTGCCAGATCCCTGTATGTGATTCCAGATCACAAGTGGCATTACATCAGTTTCATTTGAATCTTCAGGAACAGATTCTGTTTGCATTATATATTTTTTACTTTTTCACTTGAATTTAATTGAAGTGCAACTGTGAGAGACTAATCAGAAGTCTTTTCAAAATTTGAAGAGACATTTTTGATTACAATATCAACCTATTGCAAAACAATTATGACACCAATGCTTTGTGACTGGTGTGGTCCCTTCCAATTCTATATTTGTATGTTTTAAAATAAATAAACATAAAGGGTTTCCCATTTGGCTACTTCACCGACATGATCTCTCTGTGTGACAGTTTCTGTAGAAGTGTTGGCCCAAATCACAGTTTGGACAGTTACAGATCTGCTGGAGACCACTTTCTGAGAAATACAATTATGAGCAAACAATAGAAATGTGACTAATCTTTCTATTAGGGTAACTATTCATGCAAGTTGCCATAGTAGAAATAGTAACCACTTGCTGGTAATTCAGCTCACATTCTTGATCATATTGGTAAGTTTCATAGAACAAGGACATAAAACAAGTCCAGCCCAAAATAAAGTCCCATCAATGCCAACCACCACGGCTACGTATTGTGTTTTTACTGTATGTTTTATTGTATGTTTTTACCGTTTTATCGCATGTTTATTGTATGCTTGTATTTTGTGATCCGCCCCGAGCCTACTGGGAGGAGCGGAATATAAAACCGAATAATAAATAATAAATAATAAATAAATAAACGGCAACACTCTTCAACCAATTGGAAGCAGTTGGAAATAGATGCATTTTGCCAGAAACATAGCAGATGCATTTGCTCTCTGTGTGATTTACTTTCAGCTGAATGAAAGCATTGCATTGATATTGACTCACCACCTCACCCAACTACAATGGAAACTTCATTTGAGGGCTACTCTTCAAGTAAATTGTTATGTTCCACAATGAACATGCATATGGGTTTGCGGAGGGGCAACTGCCAAGTTAAAAAATAATATTATAATAACTTAAGTTTTATACCCTGCCTTCATCTCCCCGAAGTGACTCAGGGCGGCTTACAGAGGGACATGCCCAACAAAACAAGTTAAAATAAGCATCAAAAAGCATGCAATATCAAACATCAATAAACATAAAACCAGACAACATTATAAAAATGATTAAACACTATCATGGCTGAGCAAATAAAGTGTTGGGTTTAGTTCATAATTATTAAGTGCAATGAATTCTAAGAAGACCCATGGAAAGTGCATCAATCGGAGGGCTGGGCTAGGAGGCAAATATCCTTAGGCTATTAAAGTGTTGGAAGTGCAAGAAAGGGACCATGTTAAAGTGCAGGAGATGGCTAGGTTGGGAAATTCTGTGGTGAATTGCCTAATCAAAGGCTCAATGGAACAGCCAAGTTTTTAATTCCTTGGGGAAAATGGAGAGAATGGGAGCCTGTCTGATCTCCCTGAGGAGGGAGTTCTAGAGCCAAGGGGCCACAACAGAGAAGGCCCTTTCCCTCATCCCCACCAACTGAGTTTGCAAGGGTGGTGAAAGCGAGAGAAGGGCCTCGCCAGATGATCTTAAAGTATGTGCCGGTTCATAAGGGAAGATAGAATCATGAAGAAAGGCAAGTCCCGAACCGTTTAGGGCTTTATGGGTGATAACCTGCACTTTGTATTGGGACCGGAAACTTATTGGAAGACAATGGAGCTGTTTGAACAGGGAAGTTGACCGCTCTCAGTAACTAGCTCCAGTTAGTAGTCTGGCTGTGGAGCTTTGAACCAACTGTAGTTTCCGGGCCATCTTCAGTAGAGTGAATTACAGTAATCCAATCTGGAGGTAATTAGGGCATGGACCATCATGGCCAAGTCAGAATTTCATGAGATACGGGTGCAGCTGGCATACAAGCTTTAATTGCAGAAAGGCCCTCCCAGCCACCGCCAACACCTGGGCATCAAGTGTCAAAGCTGAGTCCAGAAGGAACCCCAGACTGCGGACCTGTGTTCTCAGGGGAGGTGTAACCCCGTTGAGCACAGGTTGCCATCCTATATCCCGATCGGCCCCACGACTGACCTGGAGGATCTCCGTTTTGACAGGATTAAGCTTCAGTTTGTTAGCCCTCATCCAGCCCATAAAGTTTTAGCAATACAATCTATATCAGGGCTGTCCAACTGCCGACCCTGCAGGTGTTTTGGACTTCAACTCCCAGAAATCCTAGCCAGTTTACCAGCTGTTAGGATTTCTGGGATTTGAAGGCCAAAACACCTGCAGGGCCGGAAGTCGGACAGCCCTGATCTATGTAATATAAATATTGCTTTTGTTCATTTGGCGCAATGGCATTGGATCTCACTGAAAGGCAGTGCTGTTAAACTATAAAGACTATAAAGGTTAAGTAGTGTGACCAAGAAAGGGTTTATCCCTACTTGTCTTGCTTCAGGGAATTAAAAGTAGATACTATGGAATTAATAGGTGCATTCTGAAATCCTCGTTCACTGAAAAACCAATGCAGGCATATAATAATTTTTATATTCAAACATAGCATTCACAATGTGTAATTTTATGTCTACAACCTTTCAGATAAATATGCTGAAGAGTGTTTTAAATGTGCATAATAAAGACTCCTAGAACAGCCAAAGAATTCAAGAGTGATAAGAATGTTTTCAGGTTTTTTGTTGTCCTCATTTGAAGTTAAAAGTAATTAATATTTCTAAGTCAATAATTAATTTTGATTTTTCCCCAAGGCTTGAGCCACATTCATGTGTGTCATTCAGTATGTCCTTCTCTTTCCTTTGCTCCTCCACATCTAGCATGCGGAATAAAACTGACAAGGGTTTGTTGATCTGCCTGAATGTCTTTTCTAGCCGTAACTTGTGTGGGTTCAAATGCTAAAATATATTTTTCTCTCTAAATTAATAGTGAAAGAAAAAAAACTTTCACTAATTCTATCAGTATCATTTGAAAGTGAAGGTGTAGCTGTGGTGGCAGGTAATTAGGACATTAATGACTCACCCCTGAGAATTTTGCTGTTGAATGTTGAGAGGTAACTCAACACTCCAGTTGATAACTGTCAAATTTGGCTCAAATACTTGGAAAATTGAATTCCTATGCAAAGTGTGAAAGGGTTCAGTGATAGCTCTAAAGAAGTAAAGATAAACTGAAAGTGACTCTAGAATTAATGCTATTTGACACCACGCAATGGTATGGAATGATGGAAGTTGTACTTTGGTGAGGCACCAGCAATATTTGGGAGAGAAGGCCAAATATATGAATGTATGTCTACCATGTTTCCATAGCATTTAACCATGGCAGTTAAAGTAGTGTCAAGCTGCAATAATTCTACAGTGTGGATGTACCCTGATGCTCAGGACTATAACTAGACAATTTTCAATATTTCCATCTTATGGGATTTGTAGTATGGTGAGTTCTTCGGAATTATTTGCTAGGGCAACCTAATGTTACAGTTCAGAGAAGTATAGAATTCCAAGCACCTCTAAAATTACAAATCCCTGGGTTCTCTAAGATAGAGTTGTGGAAGTTAAAGTGGTATTAAACCATTATCATAGTGATGTGTGAATACAGTCTTTGGGATTTCAGACATTTGCAGATTTCCTTTTGTGTCTGTCAACATTTTCATGTGAAATATTATTGTTGATTAGAAATCAGACATAACATATTATGGGTTCCAGCAATACATGAAGGGAGATGTGGGACCATGTCAACTAATTCTGTTCTCTTGCATATATTCATTATCTACAGTATATCTATATTGATACAACCTTTGCACATAGAAAGCTTTCCATTTTGCCTGGAACTCTTTATGTGTGGAGCTTTTGGTTTTTTGTTTGCATGCAAGTTATTGTACTTACAGCTGTATGGAGAGAGGTTTTCTCCTTGTAGCTTCTTGTAGAAGGCTTGTCTAAAGGTCTTAATAGCTGGTACTCACTATGCAGTTGCTCCCATCTGTCTTCATGATGTTCTATCACTCTCAGTGCTTATTGTGGGGTTAATTCTGTTTAGCCCTGTGATTTAGCCCTGTGATAAGAAATGTTGGGGTGGGGGTTGTCATGCAATTTGACCAAAACTCCAGAACAGCCCCATGGCTGTGGAAAAGTGTGGACATTGGTGCAGGAAAAAAAGGATAGATCAGATCCATTTCACTGCAGTGTCAATTGCTGGACAGCTGTAGAGCTCTGTGAGAATTCCTACCCATCAGCAGAGGTTGGGCATGACATATTCCTATTTCTTCTCACTTCTCATGCAGCCATCTCTACTAATGTCAGAATTGAGAGCCTGCAATGACTAGGAACTCTCACATAGCTCTGAAGCTGTCTGGCAGCGGAAATGATGACATGGATCATAAGGTGACAGTCCAACAAGACTTAAGTGATGTTGGACTGGATTGACTCCATTCCACTGCTTCCAGAGTTTGGAGATAAGTTGTGTGGCTACTTCTGAGGCCTATAATGCTCTGAACTATCCTCACATTAAGCAGTCTGTGTAGGTAAGCCCAGAGTATAGGATCTACAGTGAATATATTCTGAAGGCACAAGATCCCATCTGATTTTGGAAACTCAGCAGGGTAAGGCTGAGTTAGCTCTTGAATGGGAGATCATCAATGAATTCCAGGTATAGCATATAATGGAACTAGCAAAACCACATTTGAGTAGATCTTGCCTAAGAAAGCGCTATGAAATTCATAGGATCTCACTAGGTGACAGGTATATACACACAACTTGAAGACCCGTATAGACAGACTACCTTTTAGAGGACATCAATATGACTCTCCACCCTTGCACTCTGATAGAACATCAGAGGTGTTCTTCTGAAGAGGACTACTATGACATGGATGACAAAGGTAAAGTGAAATCTGAGGGAACAGACTGAAATTAGCCCTCCTTGCAGAGCTTTCACTTAAAAGGTGTAAGGTAAAGTTCTGAGAATTTTAACTGATTCTCCCAAATACCTTTTTAGGTTATTTCCTAGTAGATACCAGAGAACAAAAGGCACTCAAAAAATCACCAATTAGCATTAATTGCTATAAAATTAAAATGAAGTAAAACCAAACAGAGAAGTTTACTTTCATAACAACTTTTATGCAGACACATTTTTTAAGGGGCGTTACTGTAAGAAAGGTGTTTTGTATGAATAAATAGTAAGAACCTGATGGTAATTTCCTTGCAAATAGAACAACATCTAATAGTATGTAGAACTCAAAATTATATGTAATACTTATGGATGTCAATGAACCAAAACAAGCAGCACTAAAATTAGAAAACCATAAACGGTTATAATGAGTAGTGATTTCACTTTGGTGAGTTATATGCTCTCTGATCCATTTATCAAACTGCAATATATTCATGAGAAAAGAAAAGTCTGCTCTCCTGTTTCAAAAGGAAATTAAACAGCAGCACACAGGATTTAGCATGAAAATATCTCCATGTTGAATGCACAATGCTCAAATGATAAACGGAGATGCTTTGAATTAAAAGCTCTCTGTAGGGTTAATGACAATAAAACCTAATTTTATGAACAATTTAGTAATTATGAAATGTGTGCATAAAAATTATAACAGTTGATGTGAAAAATCTGTACAGAGAGCATAACATCTTCAAGTAGGAACTTGATTGTGTTTTGACAGTTTAGTATGTGCATTTTTGATGATTCTTTGTAAAATATAAAGTATACAGGAGTCAATTGCTGACATATATTTCCATTTGAACTACTCTGCAACTTCCAAACTTGACTTTGTAAATGCTACTGAGGGACTGAAACAGTTGCAGGAAGCTTACTTTGCCAAAGATTTCTGACAAAATGCATAGAATGAATTCTGCCACTTAGCATTTTGTTAAGACAGAAAATAAAGCATATAGCCACAAATAGCCATTTTTAAAAAGAAAAGAAATCAAAACAAATATTGCATAAAATCCTTGATAAGGCCAATCATAGTCTTCCAGAAAGTGCATGAAAAAGGTAAGAAGTCCATAGCTATTTCTGTGCTGGCCCATCCATTAGGCAAAGTTATATAGAGTGTGTTATTGTAAATGTGTGGGTTCAGTTACAAGACCTTGTGTGGGTATGGAAAAAAAGTGAAAAAATGGAAAAATAATGTCCCGTATTAAGAAACAGTGGTGACACGATATCCCATGTTCCAACATGTCATCATTCATATTGCCACCATTTGCTAATATGAGTCTTGGCAATCCACAGTCTCTGGAAATCATGCTACCAGATTCAAGGGATCCGAAAGACCCATTTTACTTGTTTGAAATGTTGGGGAATTAAGATGGTAAATTGGAACACCTCCCCTCTCCTTTTGGGAAGGTTCCATGATCACTTCAGTTCCATGACTTCTTTCTCTCCATAATAAGTAGATTGATTGAGTCTTCAAAGTAAAAGAAAGGCAGACCATGAAGAGGCGTGGCAACTGGTTGCTCAGCCAGTGTGTAGCTTTCTGGAACCAGTCAGGCCCCAAATGACTACTGCAGGGATCCTTCCTGCATAGCTTCGCAGAACAAGACACTGTGGACTAGATGCTCTTGGATATTACCTCATTCTCTGTGGTACAGACAGGCTTCAAGAATGTATTGCTAAAATGTCAGAGTCCAGGAAGGGACACCTGGGAGTTCAGCATTTGCGTCTGGACAGCTTTATAGAGAACCAAAATGATGGCTTTGTATAGTGCAAAATGGGCTGTGCATATCTGCAGGGAAGCCTTTATCATGGATATCTTCCTAGCACAAACAAAACAACAGCTTGGACCGTCACTTTGTGCACCAGATCTTGAATAATGCTCTTACATCCAAAGTGGAAAAAGGTGTGCATATGTGTGATTATTGGTGTCCTCAAATGGCCTGTGCTAGAAAATTTCAGTTTGGATGTGAAATATTTATATCAGTCTTGGTTTTAAATAAACTCCAGCTGGCAAAAGCAATTTCTTTTGATCTCTTTCCCTAACTTCCTTTCAAAAATTGTTTTTTTAAAATAAAAAAACACAAATAAATAAGAGTTTTATAGTGTTTGGTCTTTATTTTTTAAGTATATCAATATCAGTTCTGGAGCCATTTGTCTTCCAAAGTCACATAACAACCTTTGGAATGATGTATTCTCCTCTTAATTTTGTGTCAATGAAGCAGAGACTGTAATTCCTCCACCTGCTGTTCTCACTCCCTTTGAATTTAGTTGTGTTGTTGCTGCTTTTTATGTAATGTTGTCCACACTTTGCATTATTTTTTTAAAAAAATCTTTTTAACCAATTTTCATTTTCCCACCATTTATTTAGAAAGTTAAGCCTTGCAGAACTGAATCTAACCATATGGTCAATTTCCTGGGCCATTTCCTGTACATGTGCATGTGTCAAATTTGATATAGTTATATTTAGTGTTTCTGAGGAATATGTCAACATATTATGCATCAGATCCTGAGTACAGCTCAAGAAGCCTAAATTCTCTTGCATGCCCTCCAGATGTTTGGGATCACAGTTGGCCCTCTGTATTCACAGGTTCTGCATCAACCAACCTTAGCTTGAATATATTTGGGGGGAAAATGTCCAAACAGCAAATCTGGATTTTGCCATGACTTGAGTGGTACCCCGATGTGCACACCCTGCTGTAGCTTCTTGCCATTTTTCATATCTTGAGGCTGTCTTCAGTCATCATTTGAGTTGTTTACCATTTTGCATATCCACTGTACTTTGCTATGGAGCTGCTGAAATTTCCAAACAGTTTCCAAAAGCAGCCCCATGTAGAGTGTGTTACAGTAATCTAAATGGGGAGTAATCAAGACATCCCTCACAGTTGCCAGAAGCAACATCTCAAGATAAAGGCACAGGCAGTGAACCAATTTTAGCTGTATAAGTGCATTTCTGGCCACAGCTGAAATGTGGGTATCCAGGCTCTGCACTGAGTCTAGGAAATCATTCAAGTTGCAAGCCTAACATTTCAAGGTGAGTGCAACTTCATATTGCATGGGTGGAATCCCTATTCCTTTATGTGTCTTTTGACTTACCATAGGTACAGTGTTCCTTCACCACTTTGTGGTTCACATTTAACAGACTCACTGTTTTGCGGATTTTAAAAAAATAATTTAAAATAAATATCATGGGTTTTTCACTGTTTTGTGAGTTTTTGCCACCTCTGCTCTCCGAGGTGCTTTCCCTCCTTAGTCCTCCCTCCCTTTCTCCAGCCTTGAATGTCCTTTCCTTCTTTTCCTTCACTTTATTTTAAGACTTTAAAGGCTTAAAATAGTGTGTACTTGCTAAAATAATGCATAAATATTGAAATAAATGGAGCGTCCCTACTTTGTAGATTTTTGCTTATTGCGGGAGGTCCTGGAACGTAACCCCCATGATAAGTGAGGGAACACTGTAATTCGGTCTTTTTTTGGATTAAATTTCAATTAGTTCCCTCACTTATTGCGGGTGTTATGTTCCAGAACCACCTGCAAAAAGTGAAAATCCACAAAGTAGGGATGCTATATATGAATATCAAGTTCTGAGGGTGAGGCAGAAGCGAGGAGAGACACCACACACCTTTTTTTGCTAGCTATCTCTGCTTTGCTTTGCAATCTCTCTTGATCGGCTGCCTCTGGGCAACAGCAACCATTCATAAACTGGGAGGCCAAAACCCACAAATTAGTAAGTCCGCAAAAATTAAACCATGAAGTAGTGAGGGAACACTGTACTAATAAACCCTCCTTATATGGAAAGTAGAAGTAGAGTTGGGTGTCATCAGCATATTGGTGACATTGAATCCCCAAACTCTGAAAGTATTAGTTTCACAATAGATGTTATACAGGCAAAAGAAGAGGCTAGTCTTCATGTGCTTATACATGTTCTACGTTTTATTATTTGAAAAGCCATTCTGATTATTCTATTTTATTACAATCATGTTTCGGCCTTTACATTTTACCTTCTTGAGGGACTACCCTAGGAAGAAAAATAAATATCAATAATATCCAGGAATACAAAGTCAGACTTTAAAAGATTAATAACAGAAAATCAGAGGCCCGAATGAAGGAATATATCAGTTTTGCTTTCTCCATGATTGTAATGTTTTATTCTCAAATTTTCCCACCCTGAATACAAAGTTATTTTGGGAATTCAGTTTATTACGCACCACAATTGAAATGAAATTCTCAGTCATCACACATGTGAATAGAATTTGAAAAGGCACACAAGGGGATGGCTCACTTTCCATCCAGATTTCAGGCTTTCCACCTTCTGTCATCCCATAGATCACTGGGCAATGTTCAAAGCATGCTTAGAGCAAAAGACTTTCCTGCTCAATCCTTTTGTATCTTCCTTCCATTCCTGCAAGTTCTCTTTTGCACAGCGCTGGGGAAACAAGCAGAACTGCTTGTTTTCCCTTCTACCTTCATTCTGAACCAAATGCTTGCCTGGGGGCATTTTTTGAATATTTCATTTCCCTTCCTGATCCAGGCTTTGATGCTACAGAGTCTTCTTGTAATTGGCTTATTTCTCCTGCTTCTTCTGTGATGATCGTATCTGTGAGATCAAATTCCAACAGTTAGGTGGTGTAGGTCCATAAATGCTTTGTGGGATTCTCTACTGTACATGTTCCTCTTTTCGAGGAGCAAGCCAGAAAACTCCACAAGTGCCTATGTTTCCCTTTTATCCTTTGCTGGTTCCATACCACTGACTGCTGCCATGTTGTGTAGTTTTGGATAGTGGAGAATCAGTGCTGCAGGGAACATTTTGATGCTCTCTAGTACATGCCTCCCTCCAAAAACGGAGATCCTCTGGCCTGGCCGACCCGACCCTCACTCACCACTACCATTCTTTGAAGGTGAGCCCCTGTCCTCGGTTCCGGCGGTGAAGAGCCTGGGAGTGATTCTGGACGAGAGACTGACGATGGAAGCCCAGATCCAGGCTGCAGCCAAGGGCGCCTTCTTTCATCTTCGCAGGGCCCGACGGCTGGCCCCCTACCTACCATCAGAGGCGTTGAAGACTGTGATACATGCCACTGTGGTCTCTCGACTCGACTATTGTAATGCCCTGTATGCGGGTCTACCGCTGTCCACGACTCGGAGGTTGAGACTTGTTCAGAATGCAGCAGCCAGACTCATTTCCGGGGCATCGGCTAGGAACCATATCTCACCAATCCTAAAAGTTCTTCATTGGCTGCCTACAGAGTTCAGAGTGATCTATAAACTCATGGCGCTAACCTTCAAAGCACGGCAAAGAACCGGACCAGCCTATCTGGGCGATCGGCTGACAGACCAACGCAGTGAAAGACCAGCGCGTGCAATAAATGGTGACCGTATAGCTATCCCAGGGGTGAGAGAGGCCCGGCTGACAAAGACCCGACGGAGAGCCTTCTCTGTGGTGGCCCCTGTGATCTGGAATACACTTCCGCCTGCTCTCAGGGCCACATCGGCCCCAGCCAGATTCCTGTCCGACTTGAAAACTTGGCTCTTCTGCCAGGCGTTTGGGGATTGACTAGATAACCTGGAGGCTGGGCCCTTTATGGTTCTCTATACCTGTGTTTTTAATTGATGTACCTGTGTTTTTTAAATGATGTAAGTCGCCCGGAGCACCAACGGTGGAGGGCGACTCACAAGAAATAAAGTTATTATTATTATTATTATTATCTTTCGGTTCCTGGTACCAGCATTCTAGCAGCTTGCCAACAAGAAGTGATAGCTCATTCCACACAAGGTTTCTTCTAGCTGAAGGGAAGGACTAAATCCCTTGCCAGACTCCTTCAGTCTTATCATGATGAGGCAACTTCAAGTCTTCTAGCTTTCCCCAAATGATGTTGTTAAGGTGTTCTTTTTAACAACTTCTTTGGAATCAAATTCCTGTTACCTTATGAATTTGTGTATCTCTAGGCTACACTTATGTGGAATGCCAATATAGATAATAACGAAATTTTAGTTAATATCCCTTCAATACTGTTATGCATGGTTGAGTCAATTGTACCCTGTGAAGACAAATGATTTACTGGGGTAGCTGGAGCCGCTCTTTTTCACTTCTTTAGGCAACAATCCACAAGTGGATGATGAATGTATAATGCTTCTGTAGGATTTATAAATGTAAGTGTTTTACAGATTTCCAGGAATGCTACTGCTCCTTCTTTTCAATCACTGAGGCTGGGGTCCTTCCAGAGAGATCCTATATCCCAGGATCTGATCCCAGGTTTTCTTTTTATCCCAGATTAATTGGCAGTGGGGACTCCTACAATCCAGTTTAATGCAGAAAGCTTGGGATCAGATCCTGGGATATAGCGCCTGTCCGGAAGGGCCCTGGATTTATACTGTCCTATATCCTAGAAGCTGATCTCAGATTATCTGCCTTGAATTGAATTATATGAGTCTTCATTGCCAGATAATCTGGGATAATCAGAAAATCTTCTATCAGATCCTGGGATATAGGGCAGTGTAGATCTAGCCTGAAGTCACTTCTGCTATCACATGGGACTCAGTAGGGAAAGTTTTGAGGTCTAGGTATCATGTACTATTATACAAAGGTGATAGAAACAGAACTTGGGAAGTACTTTTAAAATTAATTAATTCAAGTTATCATTTCTAGGCCATAAAGTAGTGAGTTACTTTCTAAATTACACAAACACATTTCTTTTTTTCAAAAATAATTATAGTTGTTGACAAAACTAAATTGGAAGGCTTCAGACCTCTAGCTTATCATAGGAACACTTAGGTAGCATGGCTAAACAATTATTATCCTGGATCTGTTACATAGTTAAGCATACTTAACTAAATAACTGATCCAATATATTTAGCTAAGTAATCTCACCTAGTTTGACTCCACCAAATCTGACAAAAACATCATTTATACAAGCTCCATTTATTCACTTGTACCAGCAGAACAGCTATTCCACTCTCCATGCAGGTGATGCCTAGTAAAATAGGTTTTTTGATGGGTGGATAGGTGATGATAATGTAACAAACAGTGATCCCCAATACAAAACAGACCTATGTATTTCAAATGGAAGAAGCATTCGTTTGCATGAGCAATATCTCCACACACACTCCTCCAGGCCTGTAATTCCTAGACTGCATTACATGGAAATCAGAAATCTTCTGCATCCTGAAATGTGTGTCTGTGTTTGTACAGGTCCCTCCCCACTCTGCCACTTTGCTTAGCATCTAATATGGCCTTGAGACTGGAAAAAAGGTTGTGAATCACACTGTACTGTATTTTCCAATTGCATCTGAACTGGGCAAAGAAGGTGCAAACTAACTTTTCTAATCTGTCAAAGCTTTAGAGATGCTGCCAGAATGACTGTGAGTTTTACTTGTCTAATTTTATTTCTGGGATCGCATTTACTATGTTTTCCTAATTATTTACATTTTAAATGGTTCCATTCTTTTTCATGAGCTGACCACATCTCCTTGATGGATGGCCAAACTACAAATCCCAGGATTCCATAGAAAGAGGCATTATCATGCTCATAAATAGAAAAGGACCCAAGAACTTCAGATATGTTGGTCTCTAAGTAATGTACCCTCACTGACTCCAAGGCTAGCCATCCAGGGGAATCTACAATTCACTCAATCTGCAGGTCAATCTGCTCTTCTGCAGAAATATTTCAGTTTATATGGGTGGTTCTTCAGTTTGAGTATAGCCTGGAGCTATCCCTGCTGCTACCTGCTAAGCGTGTCTTATCAGAATACAACCTCCGCTGTAGGCAACTTGGCTATATGGAGACTTGAAGTTTGATTTGCTTGGTGCTGCCTTGCTAAAACCTCTACTAATGTCTAGCATTTGTTGTATTTGGACTAGGAATCCATTTGGCTGAAACTGGCCCTTATGCCAATGCTGTCATTTGTGCCACTTGTCTCATTTTCAAAGTGTTGGAGAAGGATTCAACCACATGGTCCCAGCATGAGTTCCAGTACTATCATTTAGCTGGTATCATGAAAAAAGAAAGAAGAAGCAGACATTTCTGGAAACATTTTTCTTTATTTTTACAAACCTAAGCCCACTAATGAACAAATCAATGTCTTATGTGTGTGAGAGAAGTTGCCAGAGGGAGGCCTTATGAAGAATTAAATGAGGGAAACTTATGCTAATACGAACTTTCCATTTCACATGCTAATGAAGATTGATTAGGAGCACTAGGGAAGATTGAATGGAGGATACTTGACACTCAGAGGAACTGGCTGTCCAGCAATTAGGAAATTTCTCAAAAGAAGAGATGGCTGAATAGGTAGGTGTTGATCAGGCTGGAAAGCAGATGAAGGATGAAGAATCCTTGCTGGAGTGCCAGTCCGAAATATGATACACGGAACTACTCTGTAATGTAGGCTGATTCCAAAATGGAGAGCTTGGGGTTTTAAAACATGGATGCCAGTAATGCAAATCTCACCAAAACCTATAATCAAAATGAATGAAGTTGGTCAGAATCTGTTCATAAACATTTACGTCTTTATGTTTATGACCTCTTACAACTTTCATTTTGGATATATAACATTGTGACAAGGAGAATTACTATAGTTTGGGGGCTTAATCTCAGAAATATGCTCCCTTAGTAGGATATCAGTGCTTACTGAACTTATATGGTCTAAGAGATGAAGAAGCAATTGGTTGGAGAGATGCTAAAGTCTAGTTGGTATTGTGTGAGATTTGTAGGACAGCTGTGGTGAAACTATGGCCTTCCAGATATTTATGAGTGGCAGCTCCTGTTATCTTCAGCATTATGGAAATTGGTTGTGACTGGTGAGAGTTGAACTTCAACATCATCAGAAAGGTCACAGATTCTCACTTCTGTCTATCTTATTTATTTATTTCCTCTGGTATTGGATCAAAGACAGTAAATTAAAACAAAGCAGAAATAAAATTGGTACGATACAAAGATTTCAGAAAAATTAAATAGGCAATTCTTTATAAAAACCTGCTTGAAGTCAATTTAAATTCATATTGGAATATGATAGCCAGAATATTCTATGACAGTTATGAATGTATAACCTAAAGCTACACACTCATCACTGTTATATATTCACAATCTCTACATAGCCAAAGCATGAGGGGAATTGTAATAGGAATCCTGCTTCCGTCTTTCACCCTGGAGATCACGCATGGGAGGGCTGGGTCATAAGTGACAGAGAACAGACTCCTGCAAATTGCAATAGGGATAGGAAGGCCTGGCTGGGATTTGCCATCTAACAATATTTTTTTCGTGTGAGGAGTGACTTGAGAAACTGCAAGTTACTTCTAGTATGAGAGAATTGACCGTCTGCAAAGATGTTGCCTAGGACACACCCGGGTGTTTTTTAAATTTTACTATCCTTGTGGGAGGCTTCTCTCATGTTCTCGCATGGAGAGCTGGAGCTGACAGAGGGAGCTCAACCCATTCTCCCTGGATTCGAACCTCTGACCTGTCAATCAGCAGTACTGTCGGTGCAAGGGTTTAATCCATTGCACTATCAATATCAATATTGATTAAGCATGCATAAATAATGTACAGGATTCTAACCAACAAAATGAAAGTATTAATATCCCAAGAAGAGATCCTTCTGTTGTGGTAAATTAAGAACTAAAATCTTGCCTAAACAAAATAACCTTTGACCATGGATAAAAGGGAGTAGACAGGATGCCAGTTGAGCTTCTTACAACTTGAAAGCAGCACTAAGAAGGCTCCCCCCCCCCATCTTTTACCAAATGCACTGGGATGGTGATGTGCAGGAGAAAGACAATGTACAATCACTTCCCATCAGGGCCGTAGCCAGGATTTTGATTCGGGGGGGGGGGGTGAGACTGGGTGGAAGAGGGTCTACCCTAGCAAACCTTTTGTATTGTTATCCCAATAACCCCATTAATGTGGGATATAATGAGCATGGTGATCAGATCATGATATGAATAAACATAACAGTTTAAATAATGTACCAGTAAGGCCTTTTCGCGGACCACCCTGAGAATGGGGGGGGGCTGAAGCCCCCTTAGCCCCCCCTGGCTACATGCCTGCTTCCCATTAACATATGTGAACAAAGGAGACATGCAGATAAGCCATAAAACAAAGTTTTTCTATATTATTGCTGGACTGAAATGGTGCACCTTGGCATCCTTCAGGGATAATATGTGATGCTTCAAAAGTATGATTGTTGGAGCCATAGGATTCACATTCAGATTTACGCTCTGGATAGGAGGCCACTATCAGGACAGAATCTGGAAAAACAAGAATGTCAGACAAGGGTATATTTTATCGCCCTATCTGTTTAATTTATATGCAGTACATTTCATATGGAGAATGGGATTAGAGGAAGGAGGTCTGAAAATTGGAGGAAGAAACATCAATAATGTAAGATATGCAAATAGCACCACACTAGCTAGCAGAAAATAGCAAAAATGTGGAATGATATTGATGAAAGTTAAAGAAGAAAGTGCAAAGGCAAGGTTACTGATGAATATTCCCTGATCTGCTTTATGACTGACTGAAAGCACCACAGTCTTGGCTGAGTTAAGCTTCAATTCATTTTTCCTTGTCCAGTTCATTATTGACAACAGGAACTGATTAGGTGCTTATATACCTTTCTTGGAGAAACAATATTGGTGAAATTCCATTCTTAAATAATCCTGAACTTTCCGTAGAGCAAGGATGACTAACCTGAAACTATTACATTTTGGATGTAATATGAATAATATGACTCATTCAAAAGACTCTACTATTAGATAAACCAGAAAGCTATAGGGAAAGAAATTAAGACACATTACAAATGGTATTCATAGCACTGAGGCCCCTTCTACACTGCCATATAAAATCCAGATTATCTGCTTTGAACTGGATTATATGGAAGTGTTGAGTTATATAATCTAGTTAAAAACAGATAATGTGGATTTTTTAATTTATTGTGTCAGAAGTGAATTGAAAATACAGTTATAATGTATAAAAAACCACAAAGATAAAAACTTGGCATTTGCTACATTTCCTTTGACCAGAAGCTGGCCATTTTGAATGCCTCTGGTGTTGCTGTAAGAAGGTTCTTCTTTGTGCATGAGGCAGGGCTCATGTTGCATTGTAATAGGTGGTTTGTGGTTTGCTCTCCTCCACACTCACATGTTGTGGACTCCATTTTGTAGCCCCATTTCTTAAGATTGGCTCTTCTACACAGCTGAATAAAATCCCACATTATCTGCTTTGAACTGAGTTATATGAGAGTGTGGACTCAGATAACCCAGTTCAAAACAGATATTGTGGATTATCTGCCTTGATATTCTGGGATATATGGCTGTGTGGAAAGGCCCTATGACAGTGGTATTTTTGTGATCATATTTGGTCCTAGAGCAAATCAAGTCTGAACTCTAAGTAGAAACAAATCAAGCTTGAATTCTTCCTAGAAGCCAAGATGACTCAACAAAAACTGTTGTACTTTGGTTGTATCATGAAAAGATATTATGACTAACCAAAAAAAGCACTGATGTTTGGTAAAGGTAGGCAGTAGGAAATAGAGAAAGATAGCAATATACAGTAGATGGGTTGACTCACTTAAGGAAGCCAGGACTGTGAGTCTCTAAGATAGGAACAAGACTATGGCGATCTGTCACAGCAAATGTATGCCAACAGCTTATTTTAAAAGTATTGATTTGTCTTGAATTTTATGATTTTTAAAATAATTTTAATGTGTGGTGTATATAATAGTATTTGTATGTTTGTGAGTTGTTGCCAACCTGGAAGTTGCTCTGAGTCCACTTCTGTCATTGTTTTGTCTGCATACTGATGGCGGTCTCCTGTTCATCTGGAATCAATCAGATAAATCAGGTAACAGTACTAGCAGGTGTTATTTTGTTTAATATCACAGGCCCTGCTCATCAGAGTGACTGTCTTTCCAAGTGATACAGTGTCGGAATCCCAAGAGGATGATCGAGGAGAGTTGATGTCTCAGTTGTTTTGAGGACAGATCTTATCATTGATCTTTGTAAAATTGATGGGTAGCAGAAAGCTATAAGGGGGGACTTGGTGTTTTGGAGATGCAGGAAACAGATATCTATCTTCTTTGAAATACCTCATGGACTGTTGTTTCACAGTATATTTTTTGTGGAGAAACTGTTCTCCCAAAGTGATGACTGCTCTCTTGATGTTGTAAGCTGTGAAGCAGCTGTTTCTTAAGTTGATTGGTTTTTTTAACAGTAATTTTCACTGCTATTACAGATGTGTCTAAATTTCATAGCCAAAATGTAGATCATATTTCTTTGAAAATATCTATACGTGCTTATGTGTATGTTTGTTTGTGCCAGTGTGGTGTGGTGCTTTGAGCAATGAACTACAACTGTGGAGTGCAAATCCCTGCTCAGACATGTAAGCCCATTGATAGCCTTATCACACTGGGGCTGTAACACAGGCAGCCACCTTCTTCTGGCACGAGCAGAATTCTAGGAAATTTTGGGAAGGCAGAGTATTCAAAAAGGAAAGGGCGTATAGCCAGAGTAAAAGTGAAAGGAAAATATAAGGAAGATTGAATTAGACAATATTCTTGATCGAAGAAATAAATAATACAAAGAGCAGAGATACAATTGTTCCCGAAAAAGGGGGGTGGGATGAAGAGGGAAAGGAAAAATTGGATATGTATAAGCAGTAGATAAGTATAGAAATGTAAAGGATAGGAAAATAGGAATCATCAGAATGTTATGAGAATATATTGATTTTTTTTTGTAAAGGGATTGTGACAATGCTATAATTTACTTATATAAACATTTTTTTAAAAAAATAGATAAAAAGTAATTCCATGAATGTAATCTTATGTGCCATCTCCTCAGTGTAAGACTGAATGCTTCATCTTCAGGCAACAGGAACACAGAAGAACCACTATTCCTTTAAGTCTGAACTATTATGGAACTCCTCAAATCTACCAGAGAGCATGGACAATGAATAGCTGTAGTCCAAAAGAGCAAACTTTCCATGTGATACTTTATTCTTCAAATGCCCAATAAAGCACATTTAGATTGTATTTTATGCAAGAATTTGATAAAGTTTAGTATCTGCATATTTGCACTTGAATTTCCACCATTATTTCTGGCCCTGATTTCCAAGTAGAATTTTTGCAATATTAAGGGAACCTCTACTTCCATAAATACAATGGTCCCCTGGCTTAGTTTCTTTTACCTACATTCACACATTTTTTTCTCATCTGCTATGATTAAGAAAAACAAGTAAAGAGTCTGTTTTGCTTGCTTACACTTGATGGAGAAATTGCACAGAATAACAGACAATTTCATCCAATTACAGTGAAGGGAGACCAGGCAGAAAATGGTCTTTCTTGCCTGTCAGGTCACCTGTTATTCTAAGAGGACAAGAAGGATGAAGGCCTGGCTGGATGGGAAGAGAACTGAACTTGGACAACTCTTGATAGATTAACTGGGCATGATCATTTTCTGAATTTGCTCCATTTTCTGTGTTGCATCTGCATTATCAGAGACATACTAATTTGGTTTGTCAAATATAACCTATGGCAGGGGTCCCCAAACTTTTTAAACAGAGGGCCAGGTCACAGTCCCTCAAACTGTTGGAGGGCCGGATTGTAATTTGGAAAAAGCATGAATGAATTCCTATGCACACTGCACATATCTTATTTGTAGTGCAAAAAAGCTCACTTAAAAACAATACAATAATTAAAATGGAGAACGATTTTAACAAATATAAGTATTGGCCTGCTTTATTTATTTATTTCACAATAATGCTTTTGGTTGATGAGACAGTATTGTTGTTGTTGCTGCTGCTGTGTGCTTTCAAGTTTTTTCAGACTTAGGTTGACTCTGAGTGAGGGCCGGGTAAATGACCTTGGAGGGCCGTATCATCAGGCCTTAGTTTGAGGACCCCTGACCTAAGGTCCTGTCTACATAACAAAAATTAAGAAATTTGAGCCCATCTACTTGGGTACCTCATCCATCACCTATAAAAAATAATAAATCCTGAATTTACAATCTTCTTTTTGCTGCCCTTCCATCTGGCACCAGAAGAGCAGTCCTCATCCAATGTGAGATTTGAGTTAGCGTGTTAATGCAAGAGGAGCTGTAAATGTACTCCATTCTCCTTTTTGGTTCTGATGAACCCAGCATAGGTACAACAAGGCACTTGTTTGTCCTTAAGACTACTCATACATCCTAAAGTAGAGTGGGTCACCAGCCTTTTCCAAGTGATCCTGCTTCCTCCAATCTGCCAGAGGACTGCAGACAGGCAAAGCTGATTCTGGGTTGTTGTAGGTTTTTCAGGCTATATGAAATCTGTTTGGATCAAAGAAATCTATCGTGGTTTAAAAAACTGTATTAATTTTTTTAAAGGTAACACTGTTTGATTGTTTGTTTTTGGCAGGGTCCAGTAAAACTATTTTAATTTTGGGCAAGGTCTCGAAAATCTGTATTAATTCCTGGCTGCCGTCCTTAAGGCAACCTCGAAACATAATTATTCAAAGCTGAATTTTACCGAAAAGCTTCATTTGGAAGACAGTGAAATTAAACTTTGCTGCCAGCATCCCTTTTTTAAAAAAGGAGCTGTGCACCTAAGTGTATAAAATTGGCAGAGGAGGTGCAATTAACTCCTCTCCCCTGCAATCACAGGTTCATATGTGAACAAACCTAAAGCTTCTGAATCAAGATAACATATCACTTAAACTTTTAGAAATTGATAAAGTGCACTTCGATCTTGCATGTGAATGTCTGGTTGGATTGTCTATAGCACTGCATTGGTTCCAAAACTATTAATCAATCTTTGCTTCGGTAGCAGCAGTGGGCACCCAATGGCCCTGGGCATATCCCATTCTGCCGACCATTATCGATGGTACAACATTTCACACTTTACTGCTAGTGTCTATTTGGTGGTGGTGGGGGACTGCAAAAGGACCAAGTTTTGGCCATGTGCTGCTGGCCATGCCACCTGTTCTATCTTAACTCTCCTGATTTGGCAGGAACAATCACAATTGCCCTGTAGTCTCAGGCAAAAGCAAACTCCTACAACCTCTAACCTCTGAGTATTTTTTTCTCATTTATAATATTTGTCATCTTGACTACTTGGCTTGGTTGATTTAAAAAAGGGTTCAAGACTCATTTCAGATGTAGCGGGCACTAGTGGTTCGATTCTAAAGTCACTTCCATTTTTTAAAATTGAAACTTTCTGAAACTTCCAAATTACTTTGTTAATGGCAGACATGCATGCACTGTAGGAAAAAAACAGCACAGGCACTGGGGAAATTTCAGGGGATTTTCCCTCCCTCATTTTTTGACCAATCCTGATGAAACTTGCTACAGTGGTAGAACACATGGACCACTGTTAGCTCACCAAATTTCATAACCTTTGATTTATCCATGGATTTTTGGTGAATTTTATATGCACGATTGATGTTGTTTCTCAAGCCAGACTCCCTAGAACAAGGCTGTTCAACAGGCAGCCCGCGGGCTGTACACGGCCCCCCAGCCTGTTGGACACGGCCCCCGCTACCCTCCTGAAAGAATTTTTTTTAAAAATTTTTTTTAAAAAAAAATGGCGGCCGGGGGAGAGGGGAGGAGGAGGCGGGGCAGGAAGATGGAAGGGAGCCAGCTCCTCCTTCCTGCACCGCCCCCTTCTTCCCTCTCTCGCCAGTGCCGATGCGATCCGGTTTGCATCGGCACCAGCGAGAGAGGGACAAGGGGGCGGTACAGGGAGGAGGAAGAGAGCCAGCTCCTCCTCCCTGCACTGCCCCCTTCTTCCCCTCTCTCGCCGGCGCCGATGCGATCAGGTTTGCATCGGCACCAGCGAGAGAGGGACAAGGGGGTGGTACAGGGAGGAGGAAGAGAGCCAGCTCCTCCTCCCTGCACTGCCCCCTTCTTCCCTCTCTCACCGGCGCCGATGCGATCCGGTTTGCATCGGCGCCGGCAAGAGAGGGACAAGGGGGTGGTACAGGGAGGAGGAAGAGAGCCAGCTCCTCCTCCCTGCACCGCCCCCTTGTCCCTCTCTCGCCGGCGCCGATGCAAACCGCTGCGAACCGGAGGGTGGGGCGTCCGTTCCTGCTTCTCCAGTGCTCCAGATCCATCATTATTTGAGTCCACAGTACTCTCTGGATGGAGGTGAACTACCACTCCACAACTCAAGGTAAATGCCCATCAAAGCCTTCCAGTATTTCTTGTTGGTCATGGGAGTTCTGTTTGCCAAGATTGGTTAATTCCATCATTGGTGGGGTTTAGAATGCTCTTTGATTGTAGGCGAACTACCAATCCCAGCAACTACAACTCCCAAATGTTCTGGGCTAGGGGATATAATATTAAATGGATTGCTTCATTAGTATAATTGTGTTCTGGGATGTCTAATATTAAATGGATTCCTTCATTAATATAATTGTGTTCTGGGATATCTAATATTAAATGGATTGCTTCATTAATATAATTTTGTTCTAGGGATATAATATTAAATATCCAACCTTCCACCTTTCTGTTACAATTATATTTAATTGTGTTTTAATCCCTCCCTAATTTATTCCCAACCTCCAACCTTCCACCTTTCTGTTATAATTATATTTAATTGTATTTTAATTAGGGGGTGGAGCCGGGGCGGAAATATAATAATGTATTTATATGGGGCAGAAATATAATAATGTATTTAATTTGGAACTGAGGGCTGTTTTGCTGGGGTGGGCTCCTTTCTTCCTTTCTTCCTTGCTTTAATTCTTGCTTTTATGTTATTTATTTATATTTATTTCCCTCCGATATATATTCCCTTCCTCAATCCATCTCTCTTTGTGTGTTTCTGATATTTATTTATATTTATTTCCCTCCCATATATATTCCCTTCCTCAATCCATCTCTCTTTGTGTGTTTCTAATATTTATTTATATTTATTTCCCTCCCATATATATTCCCTTCCTCAATCCATCTCTCTTCTGATATTTATTTATATTTATTTCATTCAGTTCCATTTTTTTAATTTCATAATTAATAATGCAACTAGTAATTGTAAGTAAATTGGAGCCCGGGGAGGGGGCGGAGCTGGTGGAGGGGGTGGGGCCAGAGCGGGGCAGAGCCGGGGCAGGGGCGGAGCCAGACCCTAAGGCCCCCCAGGTGATCAGTGACCGGAATTCAGGCCCCCGGTCCGGTAGAAGTTGGACAGCCCTGCCCTAGAACATCAATCCTAGGGGACTCTAAAGGGAGGGATGAAGGATGGAATATTTTCAAGTTTTGGGAGAATTGGGGCCGGAACAGCCCTGCTAGAAGGAAAAGAAGAACCTACTTCTCGCTGGGAAGTGAAGAAGTATAGGTTCCAAATTGCTATTGCTACAGAGCAGTCGGTGGCTGCCTGAGAGAGCACAACACCCCCAGAACCGAGAGGTCACGAGTTCGATCCCTGCCAGAGAAAAATGGCAAAAAGGAAAAATCATGGCAAATGGTGGCAAATAATGACAAACATTGGCAGGCAGGGCATGGGGAGCCAAGGCACACATTTTGCAAGAAAGGAATGTGTGGGTAGACATGGAGGCTCCCCTTTAGTGATGGACACGTATCTTTATTGCAGGGATGACAGAAAAAGAAAGGGTTAGGGTTGCTTATTGCTTTGCTGCCTTCTCTTTAGACACCTTTGTAGATTCAGTTTATTTTATATTTAGATGAAGACTGCTACAAACAGCTGTTGAGCTATAGGGGTCCTTCAGCCATTTTGACTAATGAACAGCAAGACAGTTTGGGAAATGTAGTTTAACAGCAAGACCTTTTGCAATCTCTTCCCTAACATTGGGGGCCTGGCCTTCACAAACTACAACAATGGCTGTGCTTAGCGACACCGGCCTCTTTCCTCCTTGCCTCGCTGATGGAAAGCATGAGATTTAAAAACTTTTTAGGCTTTACCAAAGCTCCTCAATGGTTGTGAAAATTAAAATAACCTCAGGAGACATCTGAACGTTATGGAATATTTCTTTTTTAAAAAGGTAAGTGGTTGAAATTCGGATTTGCCCCTCCCACCTTTCCTGCATGTTTCAAAACTGATTTGACAGTCAAAATATGGAAGAGACTTTTAAGCTCTTCCGAATGAACCTATCCAACCCTATTGATTGGTTTAATCTGTGCAATATTGGCGGGTATGTACCACCTCATTTTCAGACAGAAATGTTCCAAGGAAGTGAATGGAGTTCTGTATCTACTATGGACTTTATTGCACAAAGCTACTATTCAGTTATGTGATCACTGATGCCTGATACATAGCAACATAAGAACCTTTTTCCTGCTGCACCTATGTTCATTCATGCAGTTGTGCCAGCTCACTGATCTAGACTCCCATCATAGTACTTCTGCATAACTTTGCAACCTCCCTGCACTTCTGCTGCACCATTTAAAATATTTAAAGTGACTTGGATGTTCCTGCATTTTTTAAAAAAAAAATCCAAATATTACTGGGAAAATCCCATCTTCTTGAATGCTGACATGCTAGCACCAAATGGAGAGTCTTCTTTGCACTGGGTCTGTGATGGGGACACTGCAGGATTGACAGTTTTGATGGGTTTATCATTGAGAAGAATCTGACAGATAGCAAGATCTGCACAACATAATGTGATACAGACCATCACTGAAATGGTTTTATTGTTTTTATGTAACCGTTGCGTTTTATGCAATTTTAACCTTGCTGAACGACTGTTATCTCGGCTGTATGTAAACCGCCCCGAGCCTGCTGGAAGGAGTGGTATACAAGATTGAGGAAATAAATAAATAAATAAATAAATAAATAAAATGACTGCATGACTTCAATGCTTGTTGACCTTCAGTGTGCAATAAAGTCCTATATATCACTTCCTAGTTTTTCAGCTGATTTGGAGAGTTTTGACAGTCAAAGTGGTTGTTAAGAGGGAAAGCATTTTACAATTGGGCAGCATTTTGGGTGATTTTACCATTGAAATAAAAAGAAAATTGAGGGCTAGGATGATGTTTACAAAAATGTGTTGTGAGGGATGTGGTCTGTAGGACGTTCTTTCTCCAGCTCTGCTCTATACTCAACGAGATATAAAAAGCAGTAGAATGGTAGCTTGTTGATTTTGTGCTGAAGGTGCTCCTCCCTGCTGTGGCATAATAACAAGCAGTTTTTTTCTTGAATATGAGTAGACTGGCTATCCCAATCCTCTGTTGTTCTATATTGCAACCTATTCTGCCCTGTCCTACTGCTGTACCTTTCCTGAGTCCATTCTTGTAAGTCACACCAGAGCCAGCTGCTTTTAATCCTTTTATATTGAAACATTTCTAAAGCTTTTTGTACAAATCCTGCCAATGCACATATTTTTGGCACCTTGCACCATTCAATTTAGTCTTCCAAGGAGCAGGACTGCTTGTTGTTTCCATTTGGCATTATATTCCCTTTTCTGGCTCCTTCCGAGTTCATTTATATGCTGAACACCTCACATGGATTTTTCTTCTTCGTTACTATACCCATTAGAATACTTACCTGCTGAGTTAAGATCGAAGCAACATACTTAACTAAACCTTAGATTAGAACTTTGTCCAGTCCAAGTAATTTTTTCTTCACCAGCTGTTAACATTTCTTTAGTGTTCAACTCCCACTTCACAATAAAGAAAAAAATTGCTTTGCTTTTTCTCCCTCCAAATGTGTCAGATGAGAAGCAGGGAATTTTAAATAGTCCACTTACATCAAACTAATCTAATTGATTTGCAAATGGAATTCAGGCAGTGAGAAACATGTAAATATGCATTCAGGAAAATTAAAAGACAAATATTGCTTCACGTATCCCATTGATTGTCACTCATTCTACATTATCAATGGAGCTCTTCAAAGTTAAAAAGGGAACCATTTTGATGTGCTGTGACTAATACATCAGTCACCCCAACAAATGCAATGACTGTTGACAAATCAGGACTGATAAAAGATACTAGTTAGTTAGTATTTCATCACACTAGAGAATGAATTCACTTTAAATCCAGTTGCTGCCTCCTGCAGCCTTCTGGGGTTTGTAGTTTAGGGAGGAGCCTTTAACAGCCTCACTAAACTACAAACCCCAGAATTCTACATGAGGCAGAAACCAAATTTAAAGTGATTCAATCTCTAGTGTTATGGGGTCCTATAAACTGATCTAGAATCTCAGTCAAGACGTTGTGATTTCTGAATACCAAAACCAACAATCTCGACTAAATTTACCAGCATGTGGGAAGTTTCTTTTTTTGTACTATTATTCTCAAAAAACTCAAGACAACACAGCCATTTTTTCCAAAAAAACAAAACAAAAAACTAAAAGTCACAAGGATTGAAAGAGCCTCCTCTCTACTGCCTGTTAAATTCCTGGATACTGATAGTAGCAGCAAGCCAAGTCAAATGGCCCTTGAGGTTAAGGCAAGGAGAAGATTGTCAGGGAAGGAAAGAAATATTAATGTGAGTCTGAACATCACAGATTGCCATGGCTATTTTCTGCTTGATAGGGTTCCGTTCAGTTAATAATTATGCCCAAGCTGTGGGATGATAGTTTATGCCACTATTAGAGTGAGAACATGGTTTTTCTGTTCCAAAGTCTCAGTTTTGATTTCCAAGGTCAGAAAAAATAAAAAAAAGGGGGGGGGGGGAAATAAGAATTTTATAGAAATTATAAAGTTATCTTGTTTTGAAGACATATTGCTTTTATACATAGAAACAGACATCACGCTGAAACCTGTGTGTGTGTGTGTGTGTGTGTGTTGGAAAAAGTTAAATAAAACACTACTGTGCATTGTTGTAGGTTTTTTCGGGCTACATGGCCATGTTCTAAAGGCATTCTCTCCTGACGTTTCGCCTGCATCTATGGCAAGCATCCTCAGAGCTTGTGAGGTCTGTTGGAAACTAGGAAAATTGGGTTTATATGTGGAAAGTCCAGGCTGGGTGAAAGAAGTCTTGCCTGTTGGAGCTAGGTGTGAATGTTTTAGTTGGCCACCTTGATTAGCATTAACCTCTGAGGATCCTTGCCATAGATATAGGTGAAACGTCAAGAGAGAATGCCTCTAAAAATGGCCATATAGCCCAAAAAACCCTACAACGCAGTGATTCCAGCCATGAAAGCCTTCAACAATACTTAAAACAGTACTGTAAGATGTTAACCAAGCTAGAGGATTTATTTATTTATTTACAACATTTCTACCCCGCTCTTCTCACCCCCACAGGGGGAGTCAGAGCGGCTAACAATGGCAACAATTCGATGCTGCAAATAATTACAATTATAACAGCAAGATAAAATCATACAATAGATTAAAAACAAACATTAGTTGTACAATCATAAAGCCATTTCCATTATAACAATCATATAGTTCGATTCAATGTTCAAGTGTCGTTGTGTCCACTAGCCAAAAGCCTGGTTCCAAAAACACGTCTTCAGTCTTTTCCTGAAAGAAAGGAGGGAGGACACCGATCTAATTTCGCTGGGGAGCGAATTCCTGTTAGTTTTCCTGTTAATTGCTGTTAGTTTTCCAGGCTGTATGACCATGTTCCAGAAACATTCTCCCCTGATGTTTTGCCCACATCTATGACAGGCATCCGTCTGTTGGAAACTAAGTAAGTGAGGTTTATATATCTGTCAAATGTCCAGGGTGGGAGAAACTACTCTTGTCTCCATGTGAATGTTGCAATTTGCCACCTTGATTAGCATTTAATGGCCTTCAGTTTCAAGGCCTGGCTCGTGGCTGCCCAGGGGGAATTATTTGTTGGGAGTTCTTAACTGGCCCTGATTGATTCTTGTCTGGAAATCACCTGCTTTTTGAATCTTGCTCCTTATTTACTGTTTTGATTTTAGAGTTTGTTAAATACTAGTAGCCAGATTTTGCTCATTTTTACAGTTTCCTCCTTTCTCTTGAAATTGTACACAAACTTGTGGATTTCAATGGCTTCTCTGTGTAGTTTGACATGGTGGATGTTAGAGTGCTCCAGTGTTCTCAAATAATATGCTGTCTCCAGGTTGGTTCATCAGGTGCTCTGCTATGGCTGACTTCTCTGATTGAATTCGTCTGCAGTGCCTTTCATGTTCCTTGATTCGTGTTTGGGCACTATGTTTGGTAGTCCCTATGTAGACTTGTCCATAGTTGAATGGTATACAACCATAGCAGAGCACCTGATGAACCAACCTGGGCACATCATATGTGCTTCTTCACATGTGCCTCTAGCAGACAAGAGTTATTTCTCCCACCCTGGACATTCCACAGATATATAAACCTAACTTACTTCATTTCCAACAGACCCCTCAACCTCGGAGGATGCCTGTCATAGATGTGGGCGAAACATCAGGAGATAATGCTTCTGGAACGTGGCCATACAACCCAGAAAACTCACAGCTATACAGTGATTCTGGCCATGAAAGCCTTCGACAACACCAAGATATAGGGTTTATTAGCACAGTTTACTTACTTAGAAGGACTTCAGTGCACAGAGAAAATAGTATTTACTTTCACCTTGATTCACACATTTGTCATATTCATTATTTAAGTAAGATCTTTTAATGTGAAACAGATTTTTACATACTCTAAAGGGCTATTTTCTTGAATCAGCTACATCCAACTTGATACCCAATTAGCTGATTACTTCCAAATTAATCATTAAACTACAGAGATTAGCACCCCCTATAGATTTCTGCATAATGATTTTTGTTCCTTGTACCAGGCTCCACCTTTCTATGTGTTAGGAATACTATTTAGTGTCATTGCAGCAAACCTTTCAGACAATCTAATATTACAATAGATGTTTCAAATGTGTAAAGAAAACCGAAGGAAATTGACAAAACACAGGATTTCCTGGAAGTAAGCTGATTTATGTGACAGAGCTATTTATAATTTTATGTGTGTGGTTTGATTTGTTTTCATGTTGACAATAGTTTAATTCAATTTTAATGTTAACTTTCTACAAGTTTTCAGATACCACTCTTAATTTGTATTTATTGTTGTATTCGTGTTAATCAAAGATCTCCCCAAACCTCTTTGTTCTACTACGTATAGAGGCTTTAGCAGATGGCTTGGCAATAGCCATCCCATTAAAAAACCTGACAAAGGTATTTGGCAGGGAAACCCCCAAAGAAGCTCAGAAATGGAAGGAACAGTGTAACACCAGCCAATTGTTTTTGAGTATTTTGTGTGTGATTCTATCTTGCAAACATTCATTGATGAAGACTGAAAGTCCACAGTGCTTGTTATCAAATGTTTGCTGAAGATGAGATCCAGGGAAACTAATTTAGAAACAAGATCGTCAACGCAATTCTAATTATTAACTTGTGGAGCAATATATTAAGCATCATAATCCTGGTTTCAATGCTTTATTTATTTATTTATTTATTCGATTTCTTGGCCACCACTCCCAAGGTGGCTCGGGGCGGCTCACAAATCAGGCAGAGCGCAGCGCATAGTACATAAAAACATTTACAACATTAACAGCAATATTTTTAAAAAATGCTCAAGGCTACTGCTCCACTGGACCTTACTTCCCATTAAAACCAAAAGGGTATGTGTTAGTTTTAAAGCTTCATGTTAATGCTGTTTACCATGTCAGTCATGACTGGATGCCTTTCTGCTGGCAATATCAACAGAGCCGAACCATTGCTGAAGTCTTGCAATGTTTGCAAGCAACTGTCATACCAGGTTCTTCAGGTCACCAAACTCATTTCTATTCTGTCCATTAGATTCCTGCCTGGCAGATGAAAACTGGAGCTGACACCCATTGCTTAAGGTATTGCTTTGCTCCCATGCGGGAAACGTTATTGGAAGCGATCAAAAGGAATGTCAGTTTGCTCAAAGTGAGCTTGGGGAGAGAACAGTGATGTTCCTGAGGCTTACTACATGTAGAGTGCCACTGTGTTTGATCATTCCAGTGGATGTCTTGCGCAGGGTCCATACGAAAGCACAATAATAACTGACAAACTGTTATCATAGTGGCATTGCACTGTGAAGAAAAACCTGGATAAAGGCAAAAACAAACACTAATGGCCAAATTTTTATCATGGTGTTTTTAGATAACTCGTTGTAGAATTCAATGCTAGTAGAGATGCAATCCTAAGTATGTCCTGCTCATAGCTTGGAAACGTTACCACTTCAAATTATAATTCACAGAATTCTTGGGGAAGATCTGAGAGTTGTAATGCAAAAAGTAACTTTTCTAAGCTCTAGTCTTGCTTAAATATAACGTGTGCTGTGTTATTAAAATTGTCAGTGTTTCACACTCTTATCGCTAAGTGAAATGCATGTGCATGTTTGTAATCATGTGCATGTTCATAAGGAATTAAATTTCATTAAACCCTCTGACCCTTAATTCTGATCAGGTGTGTCTTGGCTTACACAGCGTGTCTCTGTCACACATGTTTGATAGCAGCCATAATGGTTCTGATACCATGCATGGTTCTATCGGGTTTACACTTAACAACACATTCTGGCTGGGATGTTGTGAGTTGAGAAATGGGAGTAGAATGAGTTGTGGGATTATTGATGGGAATAGTTGGACTGATGTGGTTTTGCAAGAGTGGATGTGGCTTTTATGTCTTCCAACTCTGTGATGTTGTAATACTTTGCCTCCTTTTCAAAGTTTCATGTCTTCCAACTTGAAACATTATAGCCACTTCCCTCTGTTTTGTTACATGATCCATCTAGAAATAATTTCTCTGAACTCTTGTTAGGAGATGAGAAATGACAGGATGAAAAGACCAGTGATAGATGGTAGCCTTTATATCAATCAGGCACAGGCAGTGAATCTGAAGTCTGAATACAAGAGGAATTATCCAACGTACGGAACCTATTTGGGTTATAGAGTTCAACATCTCTGATAGCTCCTTTAAAGTTAAGTCCAAAAACCATATTCTCAATCCACTGAAATGGGATTCATCAGCCACCACTAGAGAAGACAATCCTGAATGATTTTGGATCTACATTTTCCTGAATGAAAAATAATGTAGCATAATGCTTTTGTTATTTGAATGATGATATTGATGCTTTCTCTGTTTCTCGCTCTCTGCTAAATTCATTATTTTATATTTATTGTGAGCAAACTGCAATAAAACAGTAATATTATACTCACGGATATATTGCTCATTTTGTTGTTCAGTTTCAGTATGCATTGGGTCACACATTTTAACGGGCAACATTGCCAATCAACAGCACAAAGGTTGCAAAGTATAACCAATGCTTAACTGTGCCTATGGAGCTTTATGCTATGGAATCCAGATGTGGGATTTCTTGCAGTCCTTCTATTGTCAGAAGAAGACTTTTTGTTTTTATCCTGGCTGGTTTTTAAAGGAAAATGTTCTAATTGTTCTGTTTTTAAATGGCTCTTTAATCATTTTAGGTACAGTATATGTTTTAAATTGTTTTGTTAATAGTTTAATTCTGTTTACATTTTAACTTTTTGCATGTCTTTAACTACATAGTAATTATTGTAATGTGTAAGCTGCCTTGATTAACAATTTTGAGGGATAGGCAGGGTATGAATAAAGTTGATCATCATAATCTCAGACATAGTTATACTGATTGTTTTGCTAGTTTTCATCACATTAAAAAGTGTGATTCATCAGAGAATAAAAATAACAGAGGAAAATAGCTAGACAATGTTGTGTGTTACAGCAGTGTAGCTTTTTAGCTATGTGGTATGTTACTATTGAAATGGGTGTTTGTTACATCATATTCACCTCCATAAATTTATTTATTTATTTATTTATTTGCTATGCTTCTATACTGCCTCTCTCAGCCTGAAAGTGACTCGAGGCAGTGAACAAGCGGCAGCAAGTGCCCACATACAAAACACGTCATAATATAATAAAAACAGCCATATAAAAACCATACAAATTAACAGTTAAAAACTACAAAATACAAATCTCAGCACCTCATTCTTAAAATCGGTTTCCGTTGCATCGTTATAATAATCCGTTGGTCTCGATTAAAGTTCGTCTGCGAATGCCTGCTTGAACAGCCAAGTCTTGACTTTCTTACGAAATGTCAGGAGGGAGGGGGCCGATCTGATGTCACTAGGAAGGGCATTCCAAAGCCAAGGAGCCACCACTGAGAAGGCCCTAGCACATTGAACTATGGGACATGTAATTCATGACTTCAAAGTTCATTTTAAAGAGTGCTTTCCCCCTTGGAACCAGGCTGTTATGATAGTTGTTGATGTGCATATATCATCAGCTTCTTGTTGTCTTCTTCAATATACTGTTGCATGAAAAGCTCCACACTAAACAATAATGGCTGGCATTCTGTATTGCAGTTATTTATTTATTTATTTGCAGTATTTATATTCTGTCCTTCTCACCCAGCAGGGGACTCAGGACGGATTACAATGTACATATACATGGCAAACATTCGATGCCATAGACACACAACATATATATAGACAGACACTCAGAGGCTATTTAACATTCCAGCTTCTGGCCCCCAGGGGAGCTGTCGCTTCCTCATTCTTTGCATACTTCCTGGAGATTTTTATGGCCTCATAAAGCAGTTAAATCAGTTTTAGATATGTCACCTATAGTTATGGATGTGCAGCTACTCCTTATTAAGTAAGACTACTGTTATAGATACTGTAGGATTATGTAAGTATTCCCCTTTCCAGCCCACCTTAACAATCTGCATCTGCAGTGGCCAAGCAGTACTTTTCTGCTGCCAACTGGGGTGCAAAGGAGATCAAGGAACTCTTTAGATATGCCACTGGAATTGCTGTGGATCCTAGAAATTCTGGTGGTTTACTTACTTACTTTACTTAGGCAATTCCTCATTGTCCAAGTAAGAGTGTCCTCCAACTTTGGTGTCTTGGCAGTGGGTATATAGGTGACTGTGGAACCCTATTCTTGACCTGCATGTTCTCCCACAGTGAGGGCATCAGTTTCTAGGTGGAAGGCGGTCCCAGTCGGGGTTGGCTTGATGCGCCTTCTTCTTGGAACATTTCTCTCTTTTGCCCTCCATTCATGCCTCTTCAAATTCTACAGCACTGCTGGTCACAGCTGACCTCCAGCTAGAGCGCTTAAGGGCCAGGGCTTCCCAGTTATTGGTGTCTATGCCACAGTTTTTAAGGTTGGCTTTGAGACCATCTTTAAATCTCTTTTCCTGTCCTCCAATATTCCATTTTTGAGTTTGGAGTAGAACAACTGCTTTGGGAGATGGTGATCAGGCATTCGGACAATGTGGCTGGTCCAGCAGAGTTGATGGCGGAGGACCACTGCTTCAATGCTGAGTCACCTGTGGGCTGAGAGGGGTGGTATATAAATAAAGCAAATAAACAAATAAATACATTCTTCCAGAAGAGATTTGCAGGATTTTTCAGAGGCAACACTGATGGAATCGTTCCAGGAGTTGCATGTGATGCCTGTAGATAGTCCATGTTTTGCGAGGCATATTGCAGGGTTGGGAGGACAATAGCTCTATAAACAAGCACTTTGCTTAGGATGTCCAGTCCTCAAACACTCTCTGCTTCATTCGAATAATTCTGCCCTTGCAGAGCTCAAGCAGTGTTGTATTTCAGTGTCAATGTTGACTTTTGTGGAGAGGTGGCTGCCAAGGTAGCAGAAATTGTCAACATTTTCTAATGTTACACCATTAAGCTGCATTTCTAGCATTGCAGATGAATTGGCTGGTGCCTGCTGGAAGAGCACTTAGATTTTTTCAATGTCCAATGACAGGCTGAGCTTCTCGTATGCTTCTGCGAAGGTGTTTAGAGTGGCTTGTAGGTCTTCTTCTGAATGTGCACAGATGACGCTGTCATCAGCATATTGGAGTTCTATAACAGATGTTGTTGTGATGGTGGTACTTGTTCTAGGGTGTGGGAATCTGTTGTCCAATGCCCCACCCCATCCTGGCTTCCCCTCTACTTTATTACATGGGGGGGGGGGGGGAGAGAATAGGCCAGTCAGCTTGCCCTGTTGAGGGCAATGCAGCCACAGGAAGCCTCCCGGGTTGCTGCCACCAGTTTATTTGGCAGTAACCAGTTCTATAGAAGTTTTGCCATGGAGCTGTCCAGGAAGTTCTTCTCTGGTGTCTGATGGGAGCTGGTTGGCTCTGTGGCAAAGCTGCTGTGGAACTAGAGTTGAAATTTGCCCCATGTGAAGAGGTTGTATGTTTCCACCACCTTCCACCTGCCAACAAGAGAGGTTGGGGCAATCAGAAGCAGAAACAGAGCCTTAATGCAGCAAAGCTTGCTGGTGAGATGCAATGGAAAATGTCAGCCTCTTTGCACACTGGCTGGCAGCTGAACATACCTCCATTAGTTGATGTGATTTCTGGCTGTTAAGGGAGAGTTTGGCTGAGAGATGTTACTTTAGGTATGTAAACATGACTAAGGAATTTATCACATGAAGCAGGCAGGTCATAGTGAAAGCAGAAGCAACATTATCTTGCACATATCACATAATGTCTTTTATGTCACTATTTCAGTGGGAAACAGCCTGAAAAGCATCTCTTTTATAAACACAAACAATCCATTAATGACCTTCTTTTATAAAAGAAAGACCATCCAACAGTCTCCCACTGGGAGAGTAGTGGAAAGGAGTGATGTCGTGTGATAAAACTAAAGCCAAAACTCTATTGTCCTGTTGTAATTGCCTGCCTCATGTGATAAACCCTAAAGTAGTTGATGCAAAATGTTGGCAAATGTTTTAAATATCCAAAAGAGTTGAACTTGTCTATCTTGAGTGATGGAAAGGCAGATACATTTTCTAATTTAAATGTCTGTTAGTTCTGCTGCCTTTTGGTTTTTTAAAAATATAAAACAATAGCTTGGTCTTTTAGGCGCAAGTTAGTACAAGATACATAAAATAAAAACACATACAGTATATCACCATAAACAGGCAAAATAAGAACAATCAATTTCAGGAAAAAATGTGATGGGTGAAATTCGTTCTGAAGATCTGTAGCTAGAATGGGTAGAAGATATATCAGTCTTTATAGGTGACTGTAGTTGGATTCCATGGGTTCCCGAGAGCACACAAACCATGCTCCTTCCTTCCCATTATGCTTGGAAAACCGTTTGCATGATTTTTCCCCTAGGGAAAGAATTTATAGATTTCATCAATTCCTAAAGGGGTCTATGGCCCCAGAAAGATTAAAAACCATCGCTGAACCTCGGTGTAGCTATTTTGCTAATAACAAATCAGATTCTTTGAGACTGAAATCTTACCTCCAACCTGTGTCACAGGCAGTTTTCCCCATTTGCTCATTTAGGATGAGACCTGTTGTATTCTCACATACCAGGGAGGGCATGAGATTAGCATAGATCAGGTCTGCACAACCTGTTTCCCTCCAGGTGTTTTAACTTCCTAATCCCAGAAGCCCTAGCCACCTTGTTCAATGGTCAGGCGGTACAAAAGAAGCAGAAATAAAACAGATAAAATAAACAGGAAGGAGGCTCATGGATCAGATTTTCACCCACTACTTGCCCACGACCCACAGGTTAAGAACCACAGCACTAGAGGTAATGGAAATGAAGCTGAAGCTGATATTTTTTGGACATATCATGAGATTGCATGACTCATTGTAAAAAAAGAGAATGCTTGTTGAAGTGGAAAGCAGTAGGAAAAGAGGAAGACTGCACTACAGGTCAGTTGAGTCCGTCAAAGAAACTACCACCCTCAGTTTGCAAGACTCAAGGAGGGAAACTCATGGCCAGGGATTTGGGGGATCACTTATGCTTAGTGTCACCATAATCTGAAATTAACAAGTTATGCCAAAATGTCTCAGCTACAGCCTTAAAAGTACAGGAAAGCACTGGTTTGGAAAGAAACCAGTGCTATAGACATTTTGCAGATACTAAAGAATGCTAGAATATGTAATTTTCTAGCATTCATAATCTCAGTTGGGGAACCACATGCTTTAGAAATGTCAAATTATGAAAAACGAGGAACGATATTTTTGAAATATTTGATCTTAATATTGAAATGGGAAGGTTTGAGTTCATTACATTTCACATTTCAAATTGATAATAGTGGAGGTAGCAGTAGAAGAAGCATTGTGAACTCAATGCTTCAAGATTCTTACCAGTTGGCTCCCTTTTCTTATTTTTTTTGTTTTTCAGATTACACAAGCTTTGCTGTTAGAAGTTAGAGGCTGTTCCTTGATTTTAATGCAGGGAGTCAATAGAAATAACATGATGAAATGCAATTAAATGATGCTTTAAGAGGCTCTTTGAGGCCTTAAATTCAGCTTTTATTACAATAAGAACAATACAGACAATAATCTGATGTTTTTATTTAAAAATACATATTACTTTTTGGAAGTAATGTGTATTCTGGGCAAACTGTGTGAAGCATGTGGGTAGCAAAACACCATATTGCCTTAGCAAGTGGGTTGCTATCTAGTAACTCAATGAAATTACAGTTTACATTCCTCTTACAAATGTATTCAATGGTGTGTTCAGGCTTGCAAAGAATTGTCAAATACTTCAGCATCTAATTATGGCTCTAGAAAACATATGTTGGCTGAATTAATTCAATATACATTTTCATGTAATAGAAGCTATTGTGGTTTCTTATACAGCCAGGGATATGCTCTTCAGTCTAGCTTTGTTCGCTGTCAAGTGCTCTACACCTTACACAATAGGAATTGTTGATCTGGAACTCTTTGCTCTCTGCGCTTCGTTCAAGCCAAGTTTCTTCAAAATATAAACAACTGAAACAAAGGATATCTCCCCAAATACAGTAACTGTTGTCTGTTTCTTTTTTCATTGTAATAAAAATGTATTTCTTCCCCTTTTCAAACATCAAAAGGCCAAACAAGTGGATGTGCTAAATATGTATATATGTTTTAGGAATCTAATAAATGCATAGCAACTTGTGTCAAGATCAGAGCTGTTGTTTATGGGAAGACTTTTTAAAAAGAGTTTTATTAGATTTTTGTCACTTTAGCTGTAAGAGTAATCAACCTTTGCATGCTGATACTAATTACTGTTTGCATTTTGGAGACTTCTTAATTGCTTTACCACATTCACATTTTTCCTGCTAAACTACAACCATTTTGTCTTCTTTCTCCCTATTCTCCATAGGACCAAGCATTTGACTATGTACCACTTTAGTATGCTTTATAGGCATGGTTAGGTCCAGTCGGAATCTTCATAACGTGGATTAATTTCGGATCAAATTCCTTTTTGAAGTGATTTCGAAGCGATTTGGGAACCCGGAGGTATTCTTGCCCTTTCAAAGTCACTGTTGCCATCTTTGTTCCGACTCAGGAAGTGAATTGGAAAAGACCCAGCATTTGGAGGCAAGCAGCAGATTGCATGCTGGGATGCTTGCCTCCAGCCAATGAGGGAAAACCATGTGGAGAGGGGCGGAGTTTCGGCATGGCAGCCATTGCCCTTTAAAAAGGCCCATGCATGCCTCGTGGACTCATTGCGAGCCGGGGACATGAATGGAAAGGAACTAGGCAGCTTGGGTGGGAACGGTGCCATGCCACGGCTTTGCAAGGGAACAACAGGGCTGGGAACAAATTGGGGAAACCCGTAGAAGCAGGCCCCTTGCCTACGAGGCTTCCTTGTGTGTGGGGAGGGAAGAAGGGCAGGGCAGCTGAGAGAAGTGCTCTTCTCTTGCCTGCCGCTGCCAATTCTAGAAAGACCAGTATCCACTAATTGCAGTGATATAAAAGTACCTAAACACATAGAAATTCAATGTATACATACAAATACACATGTCAGAAAAACATAGGATTGTTACGTTGACATTAAACAGAAATAATTTGTTATTTTCTCAAAAGATGAAAAAAATCCTCTTCATGTGCATGGAAATAGTCTTTACTACAGATGAGTAGACTCCAAATCCTGGCACAGTAAATGTCCTATTTTCTTTATTATTATTGACTCCAACATTCAACCAGTTTCGACTCACAGGAATCTTCATTAGGTAGCTAGGTTTATCAAAAAAGCTCAATATTTGAGGCAAGTGGTCTAGTAATTGCTCTTGAAAAGTGGATCAACAAGTTCTTGTTAGCCAGCATAATCTGCAAAGACGTTTTATTCTGTAGCGAGTTTTCAGTGTTATCCACCTTCTACCATACTAATTTGATTACTCTGCTTGAAAGATTGCAGTACTCTATCCATTTCTGAACATTATGTTGTTTTAAAAGAGAGATAAAATGTCTAGGTGTTTTTATTATAGGCATTTCAGAAGTGCAAAAAACTATGATAATATTGATGAAAATGATGATGACAATAACCGTATACTGCATAGTGATTAAAAATATGATGGTCTTTGCTCACAGTCTTGCAATCTGAATGACATAAAACAAAAGGAAAGGGCATAGGGACAGAAGAGGAAACACACACAATTGGAGTTATATAATTGTTCCTATAGGGTTGTTTATTTAACTGTGACAGTTCAAGGAGAGGAAAAGCCAGTGGACAGCTGGTCTCTCAGCCAAACTGACAGAATGGGATCTACTTCAACCAAGCGAAGTGGAAATTCCTCTACATGAACAGTTCCTGAGCTTTCTAAAGCCTGTAAATCTACTTTTGTTTTTTATTTGTTATCCTCCAAAGGACTTGTGCCTCGCAGCCTTCTCTTTGGCATGTGAATGTTCACAGTTACAAAACTCACTATGATATTCTGGCCAGGCCAACTCCTGTTCTCTCACGATGTGGAGAGGATCATGGCATCAGCATTCTTTGGCCAATATCCTGTTTTGGTAGCAGTGGAGTAGAAATCTACATCAGTGTTTCTCTAATGAGTTAAAGCTGTTGCCCACACAGGCAGTTGATGAACAGGTGTCTCTGTCTGTGAGGGCTTTGGGGTATCATCTCTTTGCACTTACCCAGCTAGGAAAAGAAATATCTGTCACTTCCAGCTTTCTATAGCATATATTGGAGCTCTAGAAAGGTAGCAGCTATTCCTTTTTCCTGGCTGTTTGACTTCATCTGTATTGTATTGGAATCACCCCTGCATCCTTCCAATTGTTGACTGTGGAGGGCAACCTAATAATATTATTCATGGGTATGAGTTGCACAAAGAACTACTGGATGCATCCAACTACAGCATTGGTTCTCAACCTATTGGTCCCCAGGTGTTTTGGCCTATAACTCTCAGAAATCCCAGCCAATTTACCCAGACCAAAACATATGGGTACCCACAGGCTGAGAACAACTGATCTACAGTGACTGAAAAAAAGACATATAAAGGCATAGCAGGAGGTTGCACTTGCATTTGCCACCAAGAGAATTCTATCCAGTAGAACTGCCAGGTTATAAACATATGGGGCCATCATGGCAATACTCACCTGGAGAGATGGAATTGTGATATATTGAGGAGCAATGATACTACATTCAGAATTCCTGAATAGAAAAACACCCATCCCTCTCAGTGCTTGCCAATGTTTCTTGCAATTTCCTGTCCCATTGATCAGGAGTGGAGTGGTGGGCAGTTTCAGTCATTAGCAGTGATGGATTTATTTCAATTTGAGAAGGTGACCTAGCAATGATCTTCTTCCCCAACATCCTCATATACCATGATTCTATTGATTTTAACAAACCAACTCTACAGGGAAGACCCATAGATTTTCTTTTGTAATAGTATACTGGATCCTTGCCTATGACAAGATCAATAAGGTTACATGCCCTAGTTGTCCAGAAAATCCTTAGATAATTTGCAATTAATCAAGTGCCATTTTCCAGCAATTATTGCATTATAGATAGAACAAGAATGTTCCACTACTGAGCATAACACCTTTCTTCAGTGCTTAAGTAAAGAGAGACAATACACAACCTTTGAGGATGCCTGCCATAGATGCAGGTGAAATGTCAGGAGAGAATGCTTCTAGAACATGGCCATACAGCCCGAAAAACCTTCAACAACCCAAAGCCAATATACTTAGCCAATTTACTTTATAAGATGATATAAGGTCTGCAATAAATGAACACATGAGAAATTGATTGTTTTTGTACTTGTTCTACAGAAGAACCAATCCAAACTTTTTCTAATACGAATTTTGTTTTTGCCTTCTAGTTCTCTCCATCAGATTAGCTAGTTCAGATCTATCATAGGCCCTGAAATGTCAAGGTCGATGTGTTTATTGCACAAAGACATACTGGCAATGAAGCAAGACCATCCTATCTTCCTTGCAAGACCATCCTATAAACCCCTCCCCTGCTAGTAATGGAAAATCTGTTAATAGCTCCAGATCTCACCACGGTCCTGTCACCTACTTCATGCAATGAATTGAATCCAATTCTGTGCCAGCATGCTGGCACTTAATGACATAAGTGGATGGGATTGTCCCTCTTTCCCAATTACGCTCATTCTTCTTCACAGTAATTTGGTGTTTTAATTTTTTAACTTCTTTCATTGGAATTGTGAAGTTGCACTTACATTTTTTTAAAAGCAACAATGAAGCAGTTAACTGTGAGAGGACAGAGTTATGATTCTAACTAGAAATACAACTGTGGGTCCACAGATCAGCAAATCGATGCAGTTTTGTGTGATAGTGAGAATGGTCATCTCACTAAGTTGCTGCTATCCCAGATCATCCCTGGGATTATTATCCCTGGAGTAATGGCTTCATTTGATAAAATGCCAAAACTTGAGACTTAAGGATTTGTGATATCATACAGAGTGAGCCCTGATGATGTTACTGGGGCAATGCCACATGGCATGGTTCCTGGTGATGTCATTAAGCATCAACTACAGTTGCTTCGTGGATACATTTTTATTCGAAAACACAATGCAGAACAAATGAGAAAGCATGGGATGAGTCCTTCCTGAATCTTCATTCGTGAAGAAAAGCCAAGATATGCTAATAATAAAGTTTAAAAACAGTATATAATACATTGTATTCTCGAGGGAAGTAATAATTCTATTAGCAGCATACAAAGGTCTACGTCAACCTTAATTCTCCATGTCTTTTTTTGTCTATGTGGAGAGTGATATTATCTTTTTCCTTGCTGGAAGAAAAACTCTCCCCTTCCTCCCAAAATATATCAAAGCATCACAACACTCTACCTCACACTCATAGCCAGACACGGAATCATCATATCATCTGCAGGACTGAGGTAGACCTCAGTGGATTGTGTAATCTTTTCCTATGTGGCTACAGTCACATAGCCAGATGCTTTTCTACTCTCATCATGATGTTCACCAGATACAGAATTGCCATTGTGGGGCTCAGTGGTCAATTTGGGGAGGGGAATCATTGAATGGCCAGCTGTAATACAGTTCTAAATTTGAAATACCTTTACCATTCTTCTGCATAGAAAATTCTAGCCAATCTATACTGTGTCACAGATTCCAGAGACAGCCTATAGACCCACTTCCTATCAGAATCTAATATTTGTCATTGCTAACATGACACAACAGAGATGTCAATATCAATCTAGCAATTAAAAACAGAAAGCTGTGTGTCATGGTGGCATTTGATTGACTGGATGAACCTTTCCATGATGACAGTTCCTTCATTGTATGCTCAAGTATAGTAATTAATTACAGTCAACATGCATTACTCTCATTTAAAAAGAAATGCTTACTCCTACAGGATTATCCATTATATACTGAGGCTGGTGAACAATTTCCCTTTCTCCATAATTAGTGAACTTGTTGCAATGTTGTGCACTATTCTTTTTCCTGCATCTTACAAATAATTTAAAGTAAAGTTTTATGCTTGGTTTTTTGTTTTTTAAAAAGAGGGATTGTTGTGCACTGTGTGCAGTCCTTTTGTATAGCGTGCCTTCTTGAAATGTCCTCAACTAGGTCATCATTCCCTACTGGCAAAGAGACATGTAACAATAATTGAGAACTCGGGCTTCAGCATCTTTTACTTGTGTTGTGGGAAACAGAGAAATGATCAAACAGGCCTCCAACAAAAATGACATTATTGCTACCTAACATATCTGGAATAAACTCCCCCTATGAGACACTAGCAAGAAAGCTACAGGAAATTAAAACTGCAGCAAGAAAGCGACAGGAAATTAAGAAGCCCAAATCAAGAAGTCCAAAGTACTAACTTTGAACTGCAATGCCCCCTCACATTCAGAACTCCTTGTTTAATAATTTAAGTGTATGCCCTGATCAAGGGGACTCTCTTTTTCTGTGTGTGTGTATATATGTATTCTCAAAATGGAATGCTGGGTAATTTGAACTTGCCACATACGAATAAAGATGAAAGACAACACTGCATGATTATTAGCAGCATCTTTGAGGACTAAACAAAGTAGGAGGAAGGCATGCAAAGAGTTCATGGATGTCCTATTGCCCACCTAACCATAACTGATTATCATCTTGCTTGCCCTGTTTTCCACTCTCAGAACTACTGTATTATGGAACAGTTTTGGCAACTGAACTTTATCACTCCTCTACTTCTCACATTGCATTAGTTGATTTCTGATGTTCTGAATTAAGTCTGTCATTTGGATCACAAGATTCCTGTTCTGGCATTAGCATGTGAAGCACAAGCATCACTGGTGAACATGCTAAATTTCAGATATTAATAATGCAAAATGTTCAAACTGATGTTTTCAGATTTCACTTTCCAGAGTCTTTTAACTACTATGGACAATGAAGGTGGAGGTTTCCTGGAAATATATTCCATAAACCAACTTTCCTAAACCCTGGAGGAAAGCATGATGGGGATTCTATATTTTAAAACTAAGCTTGCCTGTGGTACAGAGGAAGAAAACCACAAACAATGCAAATATCTGTTGGACATCTTGTTGCCTTTGGCAGTCAAGATCAGAACATCCTGATGAATAAAAGACTGAAAATGTCACCTGTTTTGATTGTCACATACCTCAGGTCATTTGCAGGAAATGTAAAAGGATGTTGGTGTGTTTCATGCTAATGCCAAGCATAAAGTGATGAAATGCTGATCTATCATTGCTGTTTACTAGTACTCAAACAACTACCTATTTACCTAGAAAGGTGAGTGGTGACTTCTCAAGGTCACAGAGGAAGGCAAGGCTCATCCAAAATAACATAAGGATGAAGTACAGTGCTAAGACTTAAGACAAGTGGTATTTGGCTTCCAAATCGAAGGGTTCTCTGTCAATTTCTGTTGCATGGAGTATTGAACTCTATTGAGCCATGTGGCATGTTGAATACTGAAAATGCAGGAAGAAAGGCATTAGGTCAAGTAATTTGCAAGATGACATTTTAAAGGAAAACATTGCCAGTGAGGGGGGACTTTAAAATGGTAAAACAAGCTCAGTAATCTTGACAGCAGCCATTTAATGTTACCACCTGTATCATTTGCTATCTGTGCCTTTATCTTTTTCACTTGTTTCTTTAGACACAACTACAAGGTACTACATATTCACTTCATATGCATTCAGAATAACAATTGACCATTGGTTATGTGTTCACTAATCCCAACTAGAATCACATGCATCCCTGGGTGCTTCCAGACAGCCTGATAAACAACTCAAAAGTAAAACTTCACTGTACTGTATCTATGGGAATTTCTTTTCTGCTGAATATAGGGCCCTTCCAGAGAGGCCCAAAAATGTCATGCTTTTATGGGAGGCATCCAAACAACGCCTCTGGTAAAAGCAAATTAATTTGGAACAAAGCAGGGAAACAGATGTGGATCTATAAGCGAGAATATGAAGGAGGACACAAGCAATGTGTGGAAAGAAAATGCCCATAAATCCTGTACTACATGAATTTGCCTTCCCTAATTCTTCTAATATTTGATAGCTTTAGTATACCAAGGAATTGAAGTTTTGTCTCTTTTTGTTGTAAGTCTCTTTTTTAAGGTAAGATCTTGGCCTTATCAGGTGTGGGCCCTGTATTGAGGGTGCCTGGAGACTGTGCCCAGGAACCCAGAAAACTGAGAGGGCACCCATCCCCTCCACAAAAGACTAAAAGAAGCCCTTAAAATGTAAAAGAACTTATCCAACCACCATTAAGATAGTCTTGAAGCCCTCCTGGCATGTAGGAATGATGCACCAGTGACACCCCCCCCCCCTGGGGCGTCTCCTGGCACATCATTTATATGCACCAGGAGGACTCCAGGGCTATCTTATTGGCAACTTGGTACATTGTTTTAAATTCTAAGAGCTTATTTTGGGAAGCTTCTGGGTACCATCCCAGTAGTTACCAGGATGGCATCTAGACCCCTTGCCTGGGAAAGCCCAGGTTTGGGGGCCCTTGTGGGGACAAAACCCCATGTCAAAGTGGGTTTTTAAAAAACCTGATCCAGTGTGGGTTTTACCCTTGCCTGGAAGCTCTCTAAGATAGCTACCTCTGATTAAATTGCATGATGTGTGTGGGTACTGATCCATGGATTAGCAGGACAGCAGAAAATACTTTAAAATTAGGAAGACATCTGTGGTTCTAAAGGAAGAAAACCTGAGGAGATAAGTCAAGCGGTATTGACAAAATATGCCATTTTAGTCTTTAAAGCTAAACTGGATGAAATTAGAAGTCTGGGTAGTATTAAAAAGCTCAATATGCTACCAAAATGTATGGCAGGGGGTCTCCAAACTAAGGCCCATGAGCTGATGTAGCCTTCAAGGTAATTTACCTGCCCCCCCACCCTAAACTTTAGACTTGGGGTCACCCTAAGTCTGAAATTACTTAAAGGCACGTACAACTTGGGGTCACCCTAAGTCTGAAATTACTTAAAGGCACATACAGTCATTAGCTTAACTATCTCATCAGCCAAAAGCCAGTCCATAGTTCAATTGAAATACTGGTAAGTTTGTGTTGGTTAATATTTTTCTTCATTTTAAATATTGTATTCTTCTTTCAAACAATATAGCAGTGTCCATGGAAAGGGATACACACACACACTGTTACAGAGGATTATACTGTTGTGATTTGTGTTCTGGAACAAGAATATGAAACAAACTTGCTGTATACAATCATGATATATACTTTTCTCTTGAGAATATATGTGTACTCACACAAACTTTAAAATACTATCTATTTATTTTATTTACCATTTTATTCCTCTTTTCCTGTACAAGAGGTGTAATGGTTTAAGTGCTGTACAAGAATTCTGGGAGACCAAGGTTCAAATAGTTATCCACTAAGGCAAGTCACACTCTCTCAGCCTAACAGAAAGGTTAAGGTGTGTGCATGCACATACACAGAGTGAAGAACCCAGGGCAAGAAAACCCCACGAGTCAGAAAGGACATGAAGGCAGACTACAATTACAAAATGAGCCCTGAAAATGGCCACATTAAGTCAAATTAAACTTTATCATTAAATGAAAGTACTTGGTCCTATGCAAATCTTTTGGTTAAAGGTTCCTCAGAATTTTATTTCAGATTTGCCACCTTGACGTAGGGTTAAAATTTTATGTCTTTATTGACTTTGCAAAGCAGTCGAGATATTGATTCTGCTTGGTTGCTCAGGGATATTTTTAAAGCAGGCATTTATCTGAGAGCTCAGACTGTCAGTGGCAATAGCATATGATTTACTCAATGTAATTTACTCCTATTGCTGGGCTTTTCTTTGAATATGTCAGGTCTATTTAACTCAAAATTCAAACATATTCTGCAGTTCCACTACCAAAAAACCCCCAAAATCATTCAGAATGGCTATGAATTTCTTGTGAATCCTCTATGCTAGTGTTACCTTTTTGCAGCTATATTTCTTTAAATGTTTACAATAGAAATGCTTTCTTAACTTAAAATATGGGCATAATGAAAATCCTTCATTTTCTATGAAAAACTCGATATCATTAGCTATGGTGTATCCACTTATAGCAAGCTTAGTCTGAAGGTCAAGGTCCTCAACCCCGGGATTACTTAGGCAGTAGAGTCAATTAAGTAATGCCAGAGATGTTATTGTTCTTTCTGAGAATGTTTCCAGAGTGAATGCCTTTCTTAGAATGATTATGAAGGGGAAGGCATGAAGATGTGGGCTGAGATACCAAGATGGTGAAGTATGAAGTTACTCCATCATACTTACATGGAAGTGTATTTGCTGAAAGTGGGAAGGATTATTGTGGCCAGACAAGTGGTGGGCAAGATAATTTTACAAGGGTAGCTTGTGGACAATTGGTGGCACTACTTGAGTTGGGGAGAGAGAGAAAATGAGCCTATTGCACTGGCAAGTAAAAAGTTGCATAAGAAGGTATGAAATTGTGAAATTGCTGAACTTCTAGCTAAGATATATAACCTTTCTCTAAGATCAGGCACTGTACCCGAGGACTGGAGGGAGGCAAATGTAACACCGATCTTCAAGAAAGGATCCAGAGGTGATCCAGGAAATTATAGACCAGTCAGTTTAACCTCAGTTCCAGGCAAAGTGATGGAAACCATTATTAAAGAAAATATTACTAGGCACATAGAAGAACATGCATTGCTGAAAGAAAATCAACATGGTTTCTGCAAAGGCAAATCATGTCTTACTTACTTGTTAGAATTCTTTGAGGGTGTAAATAAACACATAGATAAAATGGACCCAATTGATATTGTTTACCTTGACTTTCAAAAGGCTTTTGACAAAGTCCCTCACCAAAGGCTCCTAAATAAGCTCTTCAGCCATGGAATCCGAGGACAGGTCTTGTCCTGGATTGGAACCTGGCTAAACTGTAGGAAACAAAGGGTGGTAATAAACGGACATTTCTCTGGGTGGAAAGAGGTGAGAAGTGGCGTACCCCAAGGTTCAGTTTTGGGTCCGTTACTTTTTAATTTATTCATTAATGATCTGGATGTAGGAGTGAATTCTGAGGTAGCAAAGTTTGCAGACGACACTAAATTGTTCAGGGTAGTTAAAAATGAAACTGATTGTAAAGAGCTCCAGAAAGATCTCTCGAAATTGAGTGAATGGGCAACAAAGTGGCAAATGCATTTTAACTTAAACAAGTGTAAAGTCATGCACATCGGGGCAAAGAACCCCAACTACACCTACCAATTGATGGGGTCAAAGCTTTCCGAGACAAACCAGGAAAGGGATCTTGGGGTTTTGGTGGACAGCTCAATGAAGATGTCAACCCAGTGCGCTGCAGCAGTGAAAAAAGCAAATTCTATGCTAGGCATGATCAAAAAGGGAATCGAAAATAGGTCAGCAAATGTTGTATTACCTCTCTACAAATCGATGGTAAGGCCACATTTGGAGTACTGTGTACAATTCTGGTCTCCGCACCTTAAGAAGGATATAACGGAACTGGAAAAGGTACAGAAAAGGGCAACAAAAATGATCCAAGGGATGGAGCGGCTCCCTTATGAAATCAGGTTGCAACGCCTTGGTCTTTTCAGCCTTGAAAGATGGCGTCTAAGAGGTGACTTGATCGAAGTGTATAAAATCATGCATGGGATAGAAAAGGTGAATAAAGAAAAATTATTTTCTTTGTCACAAAACACTAGGACTAGAGGGCACTCCCTGAAGCTCCAAGGTAGGAAAATTAGGACTAATAAAGGGAAATATTTCTTCACCCAGAGGGTCATTGGGTTATGGAATTTACTTCCAGAAGAAGTTGTGACAGCTGTCAGCCTGAACAACTTCAAGGCAGGATTAGACAGATTCATGGATACCAAGTATATCGGTAGTTACTGAAAAGGACATTCAAGTGCCACCTCGGAGTTGGTTGAGGTAGGCAGGATTTCCCAGGGTACTGGCTGTGGGGGGTCGGGAGCAGGTTAGGGTTTTGCCCTCCCTTCTGCTCAAGATCCCCGTGTACAACTGGGGGCCACTGTGTGATACAGAATGCTGGACTAGATGGGCTGAGGTCTGATTCAGCATGGCTCTTCTTATGTTCTTATGTTCTTATGGTATGTATGTATTTATTAATTATTTCAAATATTTGTATATTTCTCAACCCCTCACCCCAGGGAGGAGATGACATACAGCCGGCAATGATTTGATGCCCCTATATACACATAATAAAATACAATAATGACAATAGATAAAACATTAAATAAATTCAATTTAAAAACTGGTGAAACATTACAGCCTGGTGGCCTAATCTAAGCCAAATTTCTATGACCAGAGACTCTATCAGAAGCTTGTCTATAGTCCATTTCCATAGCGATTGTCATCATTACCATTGTCATTGTCAGCATGCTAGCAATGGTACATTGAATGAAAAATAGCTCTTGCAGCAATCCTTGCTCATACAATTTTAAAGCCGTGAAAGAATTCTAGCCATCAAGAATGAGCATATTGTAACACTGCAAGTAGTGTTCCCGTCATCTGAAAGTGCAATAGGCCTGTGTATTACACAATTCATGACCCAAACTGTTGCCATGTTATCATACCAAAAGTGCATGTAGAGTTTGAAAACTCGTGTGCTCATATTGTCACTGCTAACAGGTTAGGAAAAAATTCAGCAAATGTGAAATCCCCAGATATACCCTCAGCATGCCAGTGATTGGCCATTTTTCTGAATACCAGCAGCCATTGAAATAATCAACGCCAAGGGCACCTGGAGAGTCTGATGTCATCTGCAGGACATTTTTAAACAGTGGATCCCATCTCCAATATGAGACACCATTGAAGCCTAGCAAGAACTGTAACCAAACCGACAGGTCTGACTTGATTTTCTGTATGTGATTGTGGGGTAAAGAAAAACCACAAATGGCATCGCATAACCTACGTAGGAATGCTCTGCCTCGGGTCACAACTTGGCAGGCCAAATTAAGATGGCCAATTAGTACCTGAAATTATTTTAAGCATGAAATTGCTACAGTCTACATCAGACCCTAACTACAGGGTTATCAACCTTAACTTGTCGCAAACTTGAGAACCACTGAACAGTGTCAATTTCAACAACTAAAAAGTCAATCTAGTTGTTGGCCCCTCAGTCTTAGGTGGCCAAAAGGGATTACCAGCTCTGATGGTAACTGTTCAAATGCCCTGGTTTTGCAATGAATAAAACTACTTTAGTAATGTAACACTTCTTTAATCCTTACTTTGCTTTGAGTGCCCATTCCAGGAATGGCTAATTTTTCCAAAGCTGCACCCATTAACGAGCAGCCCATGGGCAAGGCTCTGCCTATGTAATCTGATCTAAATGCAAGCCCAAAAACACCAAATCATCAAGATATATGGGAAGAAGGAAAAAGGCTGACTCAGCAGCACCACTCTTTTGGTCTTTTGTCTAATGATGGCTTCCACCCCCATAATGGATTTTAAGTCATGGGACCCATAGACAGTTTCCCCTTCCTGAACCAGTATGAGAAAACTGTCAGTGAAGCCACTACATAGGTAATGGGCTGCGGTGATATCCGAATAATTATTTAACCAGGTAGTTAGTTGGAGTAAAGGCTGGAATGCTTTGACAAGGAGGAAGAGTCCAGTCCCTTTTTGTAAAGTGATTGTCTCACTGGTTATTATTGAAAGGTTTGCCTTTGTTGCGACCCCAGTGGAGTGTGTCCTGATGTGGATTGAACAGAATGTTGGAACCTGTATACTTTGCGGGAACACACTCTCTGAGCCGAAAAACCAAACAAAGCAGGTTGCTGAAAGGTCTGTCTCCCATTTATAGTTTTGAACTATAAAAAACGTTTCAGGCTCAATTTATCTACCTGACCGCATCACCTCTTACCAACCTGCCCAGTCATTAAGATTTCTGGAAAGACCCTTCTCTCGTTGCCACTGCCATCACAAATATGGTTGTGGCAACAAGAGAGAGGGCCTCAGTAGCCACCCCAGCCCTTTGGAACTTCCTCTCCATTAAGATTAAATCTGGTCTTTCCCTGTGATTTTTCAAGAACCAGTTGATGACCTACCTGTTCAAGCAAGCTTTTGACGAATGAATTCAATTGCTAATGACTGCTTGGTCAAATTGCACTGAACTTAGCGAAATGTGCTATTTAATTGATGAGCCTCCATAATAATTGTAATTGGTTTTAAATGTTTTTAATGCTTAATATTTATTTATATCTTATTTCTGGATGTGATTATGCTTTATATGATATTTCTCTTGTATTTTATGTTTAATATGTTTTGATTTGTATTGTATTACGCTGTGAGTAGCTTTGAGTCCTGTTAGGGATATAATTAAAGATGTATTATTATTATTATTATTGAAACACAACAAGGTTAGTACACAGCAAACAAGATCACCATGCAGGTTGTATTGGATCACATGTCGGACACTTCCCAAGTGTCTAGGACTATGTAATGTATCAGCGAATAATGTGCGCAGATCCCAGTAGGGTGGCTTTTTGCAGCTGACAGATGGTAATTTTGTCAGCGCCGATTGTGTTTAAGTGCAGGCCAAGGACTTTAGGCACTGCACGCAGTGTGCTGATCACTACTGGGACCACCTTGACTAGCTTGTGCCAGAGTCTTTGCAGTTCAATCTTTAAATCCTCATACCGTGTCAGCTTTTCCAGTTGTTTCTCTTCAATCCTGCTGTCACCTGGGATTGCAACATCGACAATCCATACTTGATCATGAGGTCAGGAGTATTGTGCTCCAAAACTCTGTTAGTCATCATTGTTGTTGTTGTTGTTGTTGTTATTATTAGCCCCCCATCAACCCTCTCACCATTGACTAGATGGGATGTTTGGCCACTTCAACTCTGAAGTTTGTCATAGAGCACCCAGCCATTGTTGTAAAATCAATACATTTCGATAAATGATGTTTAGATATGAAAGAGCAAGAATGCCCTGGTCATGCATGTTTTTACAATAACCCTAGCATAAATTGAAGTATCCCAGTGGGCCCAATTATGGTCTACCTTGCCTTTTTTTTGTTTTTAACCATACTCCAAGTTATCTTATTTATTTATTTATTTATTTAATTTTCCAGAAGAACAGGGAGACTATATCTACTAGGCATGGTTTAGAACCCGAAAATAGCAAATCAAAAATCTAATGGGGGGGGGGGGGATTTTTTTTGATTAGTAATAGGAAGACTTACAAAAAATTTCCAAAAATTTCTAAAATGTAACTTAATTACTAACGAAATTCGTTAGTAGTTCGTATGCCAGCGCATGCGCATTCCAGATGGTTTTGGCCTACAACTCCCAGAAATCCTAACAGCTGGTAAATTGGCTGAGATTTCTGAGAGTTGTAGGCCAAAACTTGAATAAATCACACTGAATTCTAGATGGGACTCTCCAAATAGGAACGAGGGAGGGAAGGAGGGAGGGAGGGAGTGGGTATTCTATTCTTGGAAGCAGCAAAAGAAAAGGAGGAGGAGCCCCCCCTCGCTCCTCGCTGCCTCTCTCTCACCCCGATCCCGAGGGAGCGAGGGCCCAAGTTTGCCTAGGCTGGTCATATACCTACATTCTATGCACATGCAATAATACAGCAGTAATAACAATGGGTATAAGAAGAGGTAAAATTCAAACCGAAGTATTCTGACTGGTCCCTGCCTCATGCGGTGCAAACGGGCTCTTCTCTGTGAGCCAGGGAAATTAGCGGGAAAAGCCAGCGTTTTCTGCTTGGGTGCACACACATACATATTCTTTGGGGGGGATTCTGCAGCAAATCCCCCCCCTCCCAAGAATATGTATGTGTGTGCTCCCAAGCAGCAAACGCTGGCTTTTCCCCGGGCTAATTTCCGGGCTAATAAGAGAAGAGCCCGCTTGCACCGCATGAGGAGAGATGAGTCAGAATACTTTGGTTTGAATTTTACCTCTTGTTATTGTTATTACTGCTGTATTATTGCATGTGCATGGAATGTAGGTATGACCAGTTGGATTACTTATAATATTAGGCACTTACAGTAGCATTCATTCTATTATACATTAGGTTGGTTTCTCACCCCAATACTCTTTGATGCTTTAGATCCTGTCAGGGCAGGAGAGGCAGGAAGCCTGGAAAAATGTAAACAGAGAGGTTTACTCAGAAGTAAATCCACAAAGGAGGGCCCTTCATCCAAAGTGCCCTCCTTTGCAGATTTTTCTGAGTAATCCTCTCTGTTTACATTTTTTCCAGGCTTCCTTCCAGCCGAAAGAAGGAGCGAGTTTAGGGCTTGCCTTGCCATAATACTTATTGGCAAGGGAGGCGGGAGGGTGGTGAGAGAGAAAGAGGGTGCCCCCCCCCCTTACGACCTAATAACGACACTTAAGAAAATCCTGGCCCCCAAGTTCGAAAAAGAAAGTCCACTTCCTGGTTGGCGTTCCAGGTGCGGAAATACTCGAAAGTAGCATTTCTTACGAATTTCTTACGAAACGAATCATTTTCATAACTTTTTTCTCATGCCTAATATCTACATATACTGCTCTCAATAGCTTATTGATTGACTTCTGTACCAGATGGCTACTCTGCGCTATAGTGTTAATCTGAGGTGGCACTGTCAATGGCCAACTCAGGGTGCCCCAGTGTTGTTGAGCAGGCCATGCTGTACTTGGAATTGCATTTACCAGTTCCAAGCCAGGCCACTACTGGCAAAAAGGAAAAGGGTAACTTACTAAGGCCTGATGTTTTGCAGCTGATCACTGCTGAGCAGAACTCCCATGTGACTTTGTTGGAACCCAGGTCATGTGTCCCCTTTGTTAGTACGTGTCAAGGTGGTGACTTCTCTCGCAGTTGTTGCTAATGTTCCAGTTTTGGTGTGGCTGCCACTGTTTTCATTGCTTTCTGTTGTACCTCGGGAATGATCACAGAGTGACCTGCAACTAAACCCCTCTCTGTGTTGCGCTCTACTCAAAACTGGGCCAAATCATCCAAATGACATGCCCCCCCCCTCCAAAACTCAAGCAGCTGAGCCAAAACCCATGCCCCCCAAACCAATGTAGGGGCGAGAAAAGCAGGATGGTGGGAGGTGCAAGTGGGCTCAAGGAGTGGGCAGGCAGGTGATCCAGGCCACACCTACCCCTCTCCTCCCCACTCAGTCTGGAGAAATGTGCTTTGCTGCCACCTACTCCAGCACCAGATCGAAGAATCACAAATTCATGGGAATAAACAACACTGAGAACACTTGTGAGTACACATTGGACTTGTTAAGTATTCTCATATTTAAAGATAAAGGAAGGAAAAACTAGTTTGCCTTCCTCTTGCAAGTACCCAGAAAAAGGCAATATTAATAAGAATCTACCTACCAATGTTGACGACTTCCCCGCCCTGCCTTTAAAACAGTTCTGTGGTCTTTGGGCAGAAGATAACTTGAATAGGCAGGAGGTATGACTGAACCACTCAGACTGTCTTAAGCACAACAAAACCTCCCAGGACAAAGCGGTTGAGCCCATTTCTATGTAAAAATCATAAGAAACTCTAAGCATGACTTTTAATAGAAAATGTCTGTCTTATCTTACTAATACATATGTTGTGAAAATCTGAGAAAATAATGTTGGCAAAAATGTTCCCTTTCCTCAAATCTTGATCTGTTTTCTGGGAGTAAAACCTTTTGAACTCCAGAAGGTACAATGAACAGCTAGTTTTTGAAAACCCTTTAAAATCCTGTTAGTAAAGGCACAATCCATCTGGAAATGAAAGACTACAGGTCTGAAAGCAGCTATTTAAAAACGTGAGTCAAATCTAATCATACTGCAACACCTTATGGAAAATGCTTCTGAGGTGTCTATTGTAACTTAGTGATTACAGAGATCATCTTTGGAGCTGGCAGGGCAGGGAGAGGAGGTAGGTTGACTAAAGCAGTCTGAGCAAAGATCTTGACAAGAAACTGCTGTTCGATTTGGCAAGGAAACACAACAACCTCTCTCTTCAATGTGATGGTCATATAAGTAAACTCCTAACATATTGTGATTAAGAAATTTTAGAGAGCTATCTAAAAGGTAGGCTATGTTTCCATCATTGGGTGAGTTAATATGATTTATTTATCATATCAGAAGCGAGCCAAGGTTTGGCATTTTATTAAATGTCCTTTCACCAGTAGCTGGCCACTTGGAGTGCCTCTGGTGTTGCTGTAAGAAGGTCCTCCATTGTGCTTGTGGCAGGGCTCAGACTGCATTGTAATAGGTGGTTTGCGGTTTGCTCTGCTCCATACTCGCATATCGTGGAAGGTAACCAGTGTAAATGTCGCCATATACAATGTGAAGCCAAGTCTGAGGAATTAAACCTGTTACAGAACTGTGAATCTGAGATGGACAAAAAGAAATCAGAATGGAAATCTGCTTTTTCTAGATGTCTTAGTCATCCGCTAACCAGATCAACAATTGAGTAACACAGTTTACAGAAAACCTACACACACAGATAGATACCTACATAAAAACTCCAACCATCACTCTAGTCAAGAAAGAAGCACAATTAAAGCCCTGGCAAACCATGCAAAAAGAATCTGCGAACCCCACCTCCTCCAAGATGAACGGAACCACCAAAACTGGGCTCTGCAGGCCAATAGATACTCCACCTCAGACTTCAGAAGAGCTGCAAGACTGAGAACAAGCCACGGCAGTCAAGACAAAGATCCACCCAGAGGAAAAGTGTTCTTGCCATGCATCAAGGGGACGACTGACTGCATAGTGAAGCTGATGAGGAAACACAACATACAAACTATCTACAGACCCACTACGAAAATCCAACAAATGCTATGTTTTTCAAAGAGGGATCCTCTCACTTCTGCAGGAGTCTACCGTATACCATGCAGCTGTGGTCAAGTCTACATAGGGACCACCCAATGCAGCATTGCCCAAAGACGAATCAAGGAACATGAAAGGCACTGCAGGCTACTTCAACCAGAGAAGAAGGTCATAACAGCGCTCCTGATGCACCAACCTGAACACAGCATATTATTTGAGAACACAGAAATGCTGGACCACTCTCACAACCACCATGTCAGGCTACACAGAGAAGCTACTGAAATCCATAAGCATGTGAACAATTTCAACAGAAAGGAGGAAACCAAGAAAATGAACAAAATCTGGCTACCAGTATTGTAAAAAGTCTAAAATTATAACAGTAAAACAACACTCAAACACAAGGCAACTCCAGAGAGGAATCAATCAGGGACAGCTAATCACCTCTCAACAAAAGATTCCCCCGGGCACAAACAAGCCACACCAAAAAAACTGTCAGGCCATCAAATGCTAATCAAGGTGGCCAACTGAAACATTCACACCTAGCTCCAACAGGCAAGAGTTCTTTCTCCTGGACTTTCCACAGATATATAAACCCAATTTTCCTAGTTTCCAACAGACCTCGCAACCTGCCATAGATGTATTTATTTGCCATGCTTCTATACCGCCTCTCAGCCCGAAGGCGACTCGAGGCGGTGAACAAGCGGCAACAAGTGCCCATATACAATTCATCACAAGATAGAACAGTCATATAAAAACATATAAAATTAACAGTTAAAAACTACAAAATACAAATCTCAGCTCCACAATCTTATGTAGGCAAATGTAGGCAAAACATTAGGAGAGAATGCTTCTAGAACATGGCCATATAGCCCGAAAAACCTACAACAACCCAGTGATTCCAGCCATGGAAGCCTTCGACAATATAATGGAAATTAACAAGGAAGACAACATTGCTATGTGTAATCAAATCCACAAAACTAAAACCTGCAAATGTGGTGGGCCAACAATACAGCAAATACAGGAGTTTCAACGTCTCACTCTTATGGATTGATAGAAATGTGAGATTGGAAAGAAGCGGTGTTCAGAATGGTACTTTTGCTCCCTGTAGCTTCATCCTTGTCTTGTCCTAACAACTTGTAATTTTTGCTAACAGATGTTATCCTGAATCAGCTCTGTACGTCATACAACCACCCGAGAGCTGATTCAACCCCCCACTCAAGATAATGGCCAATGTAGATGTGATATAGGTTTCTGAGCACTGTTCCACAAATAGATTCAGTTGTTTGAATCTGAAAACTTGGAGGAATTTCTATGAAACCTTCTTTGGCTTTACTGTCCTAAAGCAATGGAGCTACCAGTTGCTTAGATTTTGGAGTTATTAAGGCTCAATACAGATCTTTAAAAGACTGCTACTTTATCTAATGATCTGCCAGGGATACAATTAACACAGTTCCTTGAATCAGCCTCGCTCCCACTTCTCTTGACCAGAAATAACCAGAACTGGAGAAAATATCCTTGGGGGGCTTTTTCCAGTTTCTAGGAAATGATTCTCAAGCCATGCTAGGCTAAAGCTCAGCAGTGACATTTTGTTCTGGCCTTATAAAATGACTCTTAAGAATAATGAACTTTTTGAACATTTTGCAAGTGCTGCTGAAATATAAATTATTGGTTTCCTACATTGTACTGAATTATATATACACTAATGTCTTCCTAGAGAAAAATGGACAATCATTCAAAAATGCATGAAACCAATAGGGCAATATATGTGAAAGCTATTTAAATGCTGGCCTCTCCTGTTAGAATGCAATGCACTCGAATGCTTTCCCTTTCACCCCATGTGAAATTTTTGTATTTATGTATCACAAGGCTTGGGCTGCTGTATATCAAGCATCCTGTTTAAAACCATCCATAACTTCCATCATTATAGGTTTCTTTGATATGCTGTGACTAGTCATAGACATTTCAACACAAGCGCTTTTGGCATACCAGTAATTTGTTAAACTCATTCTATGCTCACCCCACAGCAGTAAAGTGAAGCCGGACCTCTGTCAAACTGTTCATTAAAGTTCAGCATAAATTGCAGTCATTTCATTGAACAACTGTCACGATGCAAGGACTCGGCCGGCCCCTTAATCACACACACAGAGACGGTAATCAGCTAACTATTTTATTGAAGGATAAAACATATAAAAAGGCAATTGTCCAAGGATAAAAGTATAGACCAAAAGTAAAGAGTCTGTAGTATAATCCAAAGGCAAAGGTCTTGGCAAAAACTTGGCATAGGCTCCACAAATCCAAGCGGATCAAGAAACAAGGTAAAGTTCAATGCAAGGTTCCAAGAAACCTTTTGGCAAGGAACGAGCCGCAGCTTGGCTCCGTGGTCCTTAGCTCTCTACACTTCACTAGGTTAGAAGTGGCCGAGGTACTGAGGATCCGTTCCCACGGATCCTATACTTAAACCTCACGGCGGCCCCCCGGACGCTCTAGGCTACGGCGGTAGTCTGTGCTACGGGACCTCGCGCTTCTCTGCCGCTCTAGGCTGCGGTGCCAATCCCTCCTGCTGGAGTTGATGCTCCATCTCCTATCAAAGCTCCGACCTTGCCTCCCAGCACCTGGCTCGCTATCTTCATGAGAGTCAAACTCCCCTTCGTCTTCCATGGCCTCCTCGCCCATGTTTTCCAAAATTCTCTCCTGTGATCCGTACCCACCCGGTTTCTCATAACAATCATCGCTATCAGCACTTTCAGGATCAGCCTGACCTTCCCAGTTCCCATAGGCATCCGGCCAACCTTCATCCCAGGCCAAGCTCTCTGTTGGAGAGGAAGGTCCATCTAGCTCATTAACCCCTTCCTCCATTTCATCCTCAGCTGCGGCTGGCTCTAATGCAAGTGGTACCACCGGTGCTGCCCCCTGCCCCCAGGCACAAAAGAGAACTGGGGTGCTACACTATCCCCCCCCCTCAGGGCCCCTCCGAGGCCTCCCTCGAGGCTTGGGCTTGTCAGGGTACTTGCGATGAAACCGGGCAACAATGTCTGGGGCATGGACGTCTCGAGCTGGTGTCCAAGAGCGCTCTTCCGGTCCAAAACCCTTCCAGTCGATGAGATACTCCAGCTTCCGGTATCTGGTGCGTGCATCCAGGATGTCCTGCACCTCGAACTCCTCCTCCCCATCCCGCATCACAGGAGGGGGCGGCGGCTGCGTCACATCAGGCCGCACCCCCTTCGCCGGTCTCAGCAGGGAACGATGAAAGACAGGGTGGAGCTTCATGTCCGCTGGAAGCTGTAGTTTGAAAGCAACAGGCCCCACACTCTCCAACACCTTGTAGGGACCCAAAAATCTCGCATCCAGTTTGCGGCTAGGTCTCTGCGTAGGCAAGTTCTTGGTAGACAGCCAAACTTTGTCTCCGACCTGGATCTCAGGACCCTCCTGGCACCGCCGATCAGCCATCCGCTTGTAATCCGCTTTAGCCTGGTCCAATTGAGCATGTAGCATCTCCTGCAGCGCAGTCAGCTCCTGCAGCCAATCTTCTGCTGCCGGCACCTCTCCGGACTGTTCTACAGGAGGGTAGAACCTGGGATGGTGGCCATAGTTAGCAAAGAAAGGAGTCTCTTTGATGGATTCCTGCGTCGCATTGTTGTAGGCAAACTCTGCCAGGGACAACAAGGACGCCCAGTTGTTTTGCTGATAGTTGACATAGCACCGCAGATACTGTTCCAACGTGGCGTTAACCCTTTCGGTCTGCCCGTCGGTCTGGGGGTGATAAGCCATAGACATCCGTGCCTCAATTCCCAGCAACTTCTGAACAGCCCGCCAGAACTGGGAAGTGAATTGGGTGCCACGATCCGTCACCAAACTCTGTGGCAGTCCATGCAAGCGAAACACATGTTGCACAAACATATCAGCAGTCTCTTTAGCAGTAGGCACCCCTACACAGGGAATGAAGTGGCCCATCTTGGTAAGACAATCCACCACGACCAGGATCGTGGTGAACCCCTTGGACTTAGGCAGGTCGGTGATGAAATCAGCTGAAATCATCTTCCATGGAGCGGAAGGGGTCGGGAGCGGCTGGAGCAACCCGGCCGGCTTGCCCCCCGCCGTCTTGGCCCGGTGACATACAGGGCAAGTGCTGACGTAGTCCTCCACGTCCCTCCACACTTTGAGCCACCAGAAATCCCGCAGCACCAACTGTAGAGTCTTGAACAGTCCAAAATGTCCTGCGGCCCGGCTATCATGGCAAAGTTTGAGAATGTCCTCTCTCTCGGGCCCGGGAGAAACGTAAACACCCTCGCGGTGGTAGAGTACCCCATTCTTGACTTGGAAAGGGGATTGCACCCCTTTGGTCAACTGTTCTTGCATCCAGGGGTCTCCCTTTTGGTGAGCTTGGATTCGTTCACTCAGAGGTCTCTTGTCCCCCGGGGCTGGGTTGACCACCGGGGCCGGCGCAGGGGCCGTGCCAGTGGCGGCAAAGTTCTCCGCTTTCAGCAGCCGTGCCTCAGGAAGCCCTTCTCCACTGCTGACATACTCCGGCTTCCGAGACAAAGCATCGGCCTGTTTGGTCTGCTTGGGGGTCACATAGTGAATGCGGAAATTGAATCTCTCAAAGAACAGGGACCATCTCTGTTGCCTCTGGTTCAATTTGCGCTGGGTCTTCAAGTGCTCCAAGTTCCGGTGGTCGGTGTGGACCTCCACCAGGAACTTGGCCCTTTCAAGCAGATGTCTCCAAGCTTCAAAAGCTACCTTAATGGCCAGGAGCTCCTTCTCCCAAATGGTATAGTTCTTTTCCGGCGCCGTCAGCTGCCGGGAGTAGTAGGCACAGGGCAAAAGGTCTGTCCCCTGCAGCTGTAGCAGGATCGCTCCCACCGCTACATCCGTGGCATCAGCGTGCACGATGAAAGGGGTGCGGGGGTTGGGATGCTGCAGAAGCGGCTGTGTGGTGAACAGCTGCTTCAACTTCCGGAACCCCACGTCCGCCTCCGGTGTCCACCGGAACGGCACCTTTCCCCGCAAACACTGAGTGATGGGGTCAGCCCACTTGGCAAAGTCAGGAATGAACTTTCTGTAGTAGTTAACAAAGCCCAGGAATCTTTGAATGTCTTTTTTGCTGGCAGGAGCCGCCCAGTCTGCCACAGCTTGGACCTTGGTATCATCCATGGCTATGCCCGTGGGAGAGATGCGGTAGCCCAGGAAATCGACCTCGCGTAGATCAAATGCGCATTTCTCCAGCTTGGCATAGAGACCGTGGTCTCTCAGTCTCTGAAGCACTTCTTTCACATGGCGGTCGTGGGTCGCCTGATCCGGAGAAAAAATTAGCAGGTCATCCAGGTACACTGCCAGATAACAATCCAGCAGATCTCAAAAAATTTCATTCATGAAATGTTGGAAACAGGCGGGAGCGTTGAAAAAACCGAATCCCATTACGAGGTATTCAAAACTGCCCCACTTGGTCTGGAATGCGGTTTTCCATTCGTCTCCTTGTCGAATCCGCACCAGATTATAGGCCCCCCTCAGGTCCAGTTTGGTGAACACCTTGGCACCCCGCATCCGCTCCAACAGTTCAGGGATCAAAGGCAGGGGGTAGCGGTTCCGAATCGTGATCTTGTTGAGCTCCCGATAGTCATTACAGAGCCGCAATTCCCCCGATTTCTTCTTGACAAACAGGATGGGCGCTCCAGCCAGGGACTGAGAAGGCCGGATGAAGCCCTTCCACAGATTCTCATCCAAAAACTCTCAGAGAGCCTGCTGCTCTGGTTCAGAGAGAGGGTAGAGTCTTTCCCGGGGGATAGGGGCTCCGGGCTCCAACTCAATGGCACAATCGTAGGGTCGGTGGGGGGAGGGGGTAGACGTTCCGCCTCCTTCTCACTGAAAACATCCCAAAAATCTGCATACTTTTTGGGCAGCGTGGCGGCTTGCTCTACCTCTTGAGCTTGGCAAACCCGGGCCGTCATACAATGTTCCTGGCAATGCTTGGAGGAAAATGACAACTGTCTCTTGGCCCATGAGATCTGCGGATCATGAAGAGTCAGCCAGACAATTCCCAGAATTACCGGGAAATCTGACAACTTGGTGACAAGAAAAGAAATGTCCTCTTTGTGGGAGCTTGTCCACATCTTGGTAGGGGCAGTGTATTGAGTCACGGCCCCTGCTTTAAAGGTTCTCCCATCAATGGTCTGGATGTCCTTGGGCTCCTTGAGATCATGGAACTGTAATCCAGCAGACTTGGCGTAATCTGCATCAATGAAATTGTTGGTGGCCCCCGAGTCGATCATGGCATGGACCATCATCGGTCCCTTCTCTTGCGACCAGAGGGAGACCATCACTAGGAACAATTGTCCAGTCTGGGGTTCTGGAGGAAGGGCAGTGACTGCGGCTGAGTTAGAGAATCCTTTTAAACTCGGCCGACCCCTTCCCCCGCCGTCTGGATGGCTTCTTCGGCCCCCTGGGGCCCCTCGAACGCAGCAGAGGCCCGGGGGGTCTTGCCGCGTGGCTTCTGGGGGCATTCTCTGGAAAAGTGTCCAGCTCCCCCACAGTACCAACACAGGTTCAAATGCTGGCGCTGGGCCTTCTCGGCAGCATCCACTTTGGGCCTCACATGCCCCAGCTGCATGGGTTCCGGTTCATCCAGGGACTGGGGGGCCAGCGCGAACTGCCGGAACGAGAACTGGCTGGTGCCCGTCTCCTTTCGCGCCCCCGGCCGCTCCCCGGGCCCCTTGTCCCATCGCCTTCGGGTCTGCATTCCAGCTTCCACTCGGATGCTCATGGTGATCGCCTCCTCCAGATCTGCGGGCCGCGTTGCCCCTCTCAGGATCTCCTGTTGCATCTCTGGCAACAGGCCTTTCATGTACTGGTAACGCAAGGCAGAGGGATTCCACTCTACTTGGGCGGCCAGCACACGGAATCGAGAGATGTATTGAGACAAAGACATGTCCCTCATAGACAACCGATCCAACTCCCTTTCCGCCAGCTCGGTATTCACTGGGTCCCCCCAAGTGATCTTGATAGCCTCCAGGAACGCCGCCACCGTGGCCACTTGTGGGGACGCTGCCTGGAGCTGCGTGGTCGCCCATGCCGCCGCTGTGCCTTCCACCAGCGTGTAGACGAAGCCCACCTTGGCTAGTTCAGTGGCGAACTCCGTGGGCCGAAGTTCCAAATACATTTCACATTGTCCAATGAACACGTTGACTTGAGCCGGGTTGCCTCCAAACCGAGCCGGTGCAGCCACGGAAGGGTGCCGGCCAGCCCTGGCCCGTAGTTCTCCCAGTTCCTGCTGCATCGCGGCCACTTGAGCATCGGTCAATTGAGCCATGGTGCCGGCCCGCCGGCCGCGTTTCTTGGAGCGTCCCGTGATGTGAAAAAGGGGTTCGTGGAGTACCTCGGCCAACTGTCACGATGCAAGGACTCGGCCGGCCCCTTAATCACACACACAGAGACGGTAATCAGCTAACTATTTTATTGAAGGATAAAACATATAAAAAGGCAATTGTCCAAGGATAAAAGTATAGTCCAAAAGTAAAGAGTCTGTAGTATAGTCCAAAGGCAAAGGTTTTGGCAAAAACTTGGCATAGGCTCCACAAATCCAAGCGGATCAAGAAACAAGGTAAAGTTCAATGCAAGGTTCCAAGAAACTTTTTGGCAAGGAACGAGCCGCAGCTTGGCTCTGTGGTCCTTAGCTCGCTACACTTCACTAGGTTAGAAGTGGCTGAGGTACTGAGGATCCGTTCCCACGGATCCTATACTTAAACCTCACAGCGGCCCCCCGGACGCTCTAGGCTACGGCGGTAGTCTGTGCTACGGGACCTCGTGCTTCTCTGGCGCTCTAGGCTGCGGTGCCAATTCCTCCTGCTGGAGTCGATGCTCCGTCTCCTATCAAAGCTCCGACCTTGCCTCCCAGCACCTGGCTCGCTATCTTCATGAGAGTCAAACTCCCCATCGTCTTCCATGGCCTCCTCGCCCATGTTTTCCCAAATTCTCTCCTGTGATCCGTACCCACTCGGTTTCTCATAACAATCATCGCTATCAGCACTTTCAGGATCAGCCTGACCTTCCCAGTTCCCATAGGCATCCGGCCAACCTTCATCCCAGGCCAAGCTCTCTGTTGGAGAGGAAGGTCCAGCTAGCTCATTAACCCCTTCCTCCATTTCATCCTCAGCTGTGGCTGGCTCTAATGCAAGTGGTACCCCCGGTGCTGCCCCCTGCCCCCCAGGCACAAAAGAGAACTGGGGTGCTACAACAACTATTTCATGCACTTTCCTGTCATTCAGCAAAATGCTATTTCACCCTATGGTATGAAATTAGATCTACTTCTTCCTTAACCCACAGGAAATGGGGGGCTTTCTAACCAAACTAGCAACTTAAACTGAACAATCGTGGTTCTCAAATCAGGGAAGGATCATTTTAAAAAGAAAAAATCCCATTATTTATCAAGTGTATCTTCTACCAATTTTGCTCTGTTTCTATTGTTTGAATTTCTTTTTTTTTTACTTTTGATGGAGTCAATGAATAGCTTGTGTACTCCCTGTCACCTTCTCTAGTACAGTTGCAAGAAAAGGATTAGATGCTATTCTTTTTATCCGAAATCATCCAAAGTTCATCATTGTTGCCCAAAACTTAACCTTAATTTAAGCAAGCAAGTTTCATAATCTGGTTTGACACTATCTTGTTTCCCTAAGATATAATTAAGATTAACGGCACTCCATGCAGTCATGCCGGCCACATGACCTTGGAGGCATCTACGGACAACGTTGGCTCTTTGGCTTAGAAATGGAGATGAGCGCCAACCCTCAGAGTTGGACATGACTAGACTTAATGTCAGGGGAAAACCTTTACCTTACCTAACTGCCATTTACTGTATTTCTTAGATTCAAACTTAGCATTGTCTCCTCCATTGTGCATGTTCAAGGGCACAAAAGAACCAAAGTATATTCTACACAGTTGTATATAACTTTTTGTTTTTCTTTCATATTTTTATGCCTGTACACTGAAATCGGTCTCCTGGTGGCGCAGTAGGTTAAACTGCTGAGCTGCTGAACTTGCTGACTGAAAGATTGACAGTTCGAATCCAGGGAAGAGGGTAAGCTCCTGCTGTTGGGCCTGGCTTCTACCAACATAGCAGTTTGAAAACATGCAAATGTGAGTATATCAATTGGTACCACTTCTGCGGGAAGGCAATGGTGCTCCATGCAGTCATGCCGACCACATGACCTTGTAGGCGTCTAAGAACAACTCTTGAGATGAGCACCACCCCCCAGAGTTGGACACAGCTAGACTTAATGTCAGGGAAAACCTTTACCTTTACATTTTTACACTGAAATAGGAAATGTGTGCAAAAGATGTTCATAGCATTCTCCTATAATTTTGTAAAAATATTTGGAATTGTATGGCAGACTTGTTGTGAGTGTTGGGATCACAAGGCCTCATCCCTGAACAAGGAGATGCTGATGAGAGAAGCCCAATAAACCTTGCATTTTAATTGTCACTTTTAAGAAACTTCAGCTTTTGGGTTATACTAAATTACCTCCCTTAGGTTTCTTATATTGCTTCAGTTAAGAAAATGTCTAGTTCAATGGAAAATTCATAAATCTAGATTTATGAATTTGGCAGTGGAGAAAAACTAAGTATATATGTATTTATGAAAGACAAAAATAATTCTGATTAGGTTGTGCTGGATGTTTGAAGGGCATTGAATATTAATGCTGATTCAACTCCCCGGATACCATTGACAACATTCTGGTAATTTTATGCAATGACTTTAATTCTATTTTAGGATAAATTAGAATTTGATTTCTCAAGTGGTTTTTCAAACAGAAAGAAAGTCTCAAGTACATAAAGGTCAAAATAAAAAAGTGAAGGCCTACCAGTCCAGCCACTTCTTTTCCTGCTGCAACTACTGTTTGATACCTTTATTTTATCAGTCTATTCATTTTTACCTGGTAATTTCCCATGCCTTCTTTGATGTTTTTGTTCACATCCATCCTTCATTGGCATTTTTTGAGGACGAAAAATGAGATGCAGGGCAAGCCCTTTGACTTCCACCTTCTCTTGATCATGACTCGCCAGGGCATATCTGCTTAGTGCCTGCCTATTAATTGCTCTTTCTTCCTTTCAGTGCACAGAATTAAACATGAGTATAAACCTTTAAGGCATACAGACCTATTTCAATGCATATTAGCAGTTATCTGGTTGCTGTTTGTAGTGTAATTAGAGATGATAGAGAAACAAGCAAAGTCACCAAGCAGATCTTAATATGCGGAATAAACAGAAAGTTAAAAACTTTTAATCAGATTAGCAAAAAATCCTTGTTAGTGTTTATTCATTCAGTCGCTTCTGATTCTTCGTGACCTCATGGACCAGCCCAGGCCAGAGCTCCCTATCGGCCATTGCCACCCCCAGCTCCTTCAAGGTCAAGCCAGTCTCTTCAAGGATACCATACATCCATCTTGCCCTTGGTCGGCCTCTCTTCCTTTTTCCTCCCATTTTCTCCAGCATAATTATCTTCTCCAAGCTTTCCTGTCTTCTCAATATATGGTCAAAGTACTTCATATTTGCCTCTAATATCCTTCCCTCCAGTGAGCAGCCAGGCATTATTTCCTGGAGTATGGACTGGTTTGATCTTCTTGTGGTCCAAGGCACTCAGAATTTTCCTCCAACACCATAGTTTAAAAGCGTCTATCTTCCTTTTCACTGCCTTCCTTATGGTCCAGCTCTCACATCCTTAGGTTACTATGTGGAATACCATTGCTTTAACTATGCGAATCTTCATTGCCAGTGTGATGTCACTACCCCTCACTATTTTATTGAGATTAAGAACATAAGAACATAAGAAGAGCCATGCTGAATCGGGACTCAGCCCATCTAGTCCAGCATTCTGTGTCACACAGTGGCCCACTAGTTGTACACAGGGATCTCTAGCAGAAAGGAGGGCAAAACCCTCACCTGCTCCCCGACCCCCACAACCAGTACCCGGGAAAATCCTGCCTGCCTCCATCAACACAGAGGTGGCACTTGGATGTCCATTTCAGTAACTACTGATTCCCTTGGTATCCATGAATCTGTCTAATCCTGCCTTGAAGCTGTCCAGGCTGACAGCTGTCACAACCTCCTCTGGAAGTGAGTTCCATAACCCAATGACCCTCTGGGTGAAGAAATATTTCCCTTTATTAGTCCTAACTTTCCTACCTTGAAGCTTCAGGGAGTGCCGTCTAGTCCTAGTGTTGTGTGACAGAGAAAATATTTTTTCTTTATTCACCTTTTCTATCCCATGCATGATTTTATACACTTCGATCAAGTCACCTCTTAAACGCCGTCTTTCAAGGCTGAAAAGACCAAGGCATTGCAACCTGATTTCATAAGGGAGCTGGTTCATCCCTTGGATCATTTTTGTTGCCCTTCTTTGTACCTTTTCCAGTTCCGTTATATCCTTCTTGAGGTGCGGTGAACAGAATTGTACACAGTACTCCAGATGTGGCCTCACCATAGATTTGTAGAGAGGCAATACAACATTTGCCGACCTATTTTCGATTCCCTTCCTGATCATGCCAAGCATAGAATTTGCTTTTTTCACTGCTGCAGCGCACTGGCTTGACATCTTCATTGAGCTGTCCACCAAAACCCCAAGATCCCTTTCCTGGTTTGTCTCAGAAAGCTTTGATCCCATCAGTTGATAAGTGTATTTGGGGTTCTTTGCCCCGATGTGCATGACTTTACACTTGTTTAGGTTAAATGCATTTGCCACTTTGTTGCCCATTCACTCAATTTCGAGAGATCTTTCTGGAGCCCTTTACAGTCAGTTTCATTTTTAACTACCGTGAACAGTTTAGTGTCATCTGCAAACTTTGCTACCTCACAATTTACTTCTACATCCAGATCATTTATGAATAAATTAAAAAGTAACGGTCCTAAAAGTGAACCTTGGGGTACGCCACTTCTCACCTCTTTCCATCCAGAGAAGTGTCCATTTATTACCACCCTTTGTTTCCTACAGTTTAGCCAGGTTCCAATCCAGGACAAGACCTGTCCTCTGATTCCATGGCTGAAGAGCTTATTTAGGAGCCTTTGGTGAGGGACTTTGTCAAAAGCCTTTTGAAAGTCAAGGTAAACAATATCGACTGGGTCCCCTTTATCTATGTGTTTATTTACACCCTCAAAGAATTCTATCAAGTTAGTAAGCCATGATTTGCCTTTGCAGAAACCATGTTGATTTTCCTTCAGCAATGCCTGTTCTTCTATGTGCTTAGTAATTTTTTCTTTAATAATGGTTTCCATCACTTTGCCTGGAACCGAGGTTAGACTAACTGGCCGATAATTTCCTGGATCACCCCTGGATCCTTTCTTGAAGATCGGAGTTACATTTGCCTCCCTCCAGTCCTCAAGTACAGTGCCTGATCTTAGAGAAAGGTTATATATTTTGGCTAGAATTTCAGCAATTTCACACTTGAGTTCCTTAAGAACTCTGGGGTGGATGCCATCTGGCCCTGGTGATTTGTTGACATTTAGTTTAGTAAGGCATGTGAGAACATCTTCCTTGTTTATCTCTATCTGGTTTAATTCATTTAATTCCCTCCCTGAAAAAACTGACTCAGCTGCAGGCATATGTTGTCTGTCCTCCTGTGTGAAAACGGAGGCAAAGATATCATTTAGCCGCTCAGCAATCTCCTTGTCTTCACTTTTTGTCCCTTTCTTACCATTTTCGTCAAGTGGCCCAACTGCTTTTCTAGTTGGGTTTCTGCTTCTGATGTACTTAAAGAAGTTTTTGCTATTTTTTTAAATATTCCTAGCTATATGTGCCTCAAAATCTCTCTTGGCTTTCCTGATGGTTGCTTTGCATTTAGTTTGCCAGAGCTTGTGTTCCTTTCTGTTCTCCTCAGTAGGAAGAGCCTTCCATTTCTTAAATGAGTTTTTCTTCTTTCCAATCACATCTTTTACTTCATTTGTAAGCCATACCGATGTCCTCTTGGACTTTCCCGGCCTCTGTCTTATTTTAGGAATGCATTTTAGTTCGGCTTGTTTTAAAGTATTTTTAAACAGTTTCCAAGCATTCTGGAGGGATTTGATTTTTTTTACTGTTCCTTTTAGTTTGTTCTTTACTATTTTTCTCATTTTGGTGAAATTCCCTTTGTCGAAATTTAAGGTCTCTGTGTTAGTTTTCACTGACAGTTTGCTATCCAAACTTAAGTTGAAGGTTATTGTGTTGTGGTCACTGGTACCTATGGGCTCAGTTACAAAGACATCTTGAACGAGATCTTGTTCATTAGTTAGCACTAAGTCCAGGATCCCCTTTCCCCTGGTTGGTTCCAAGACCATCTGCTCAAGGGAATAATCAGCTAGCATGTCGAGGAACCTTGTCTCTCTTTCATGTGTAGAACAATAATTTAGCCAATCTATTCGGGGATAGTTGAAGTCCCCCATTATGACTAATTTATTGCTTTTTGAGGCCTCTTTAATTTCATTTTCCAGATAGCAGTCTGCCTCTGGAGTTTGGTTGGGGAGGGCGATAGCAGATCCCTAATGCTAGATTAGTTTTTTGTCCTGGGACTTTTACCCACAATGTTTCTGTAGGTGAGTTTGAATTTTCTTGAAATTCTAATTCATGAGATTCTAGCTCTTCATTTATGTACAAGGCCACACCACCACCATTTTTCCCTCTCCTGTCTTTCCTGTACAGTTTATAACCTGGATTAGTCATTGCTCTCCTCCCAAGAAGAGGCTGCTGATTTCCTGACTGCACTCTGCATCTGCAGTAATCTTTGCACCTAAAAATACAAAGTCTATCACTGTCTCCATGTTTTCTCCCTCTATTTGCCAGTTATCAATTAGTCTGGTTGCCATAATCTTGGTTTAACTGCAACCCAGCTGTTCAACTTTATTTTTTTCACCTTGGTTATAAGGATCTTCAGCAATTCCTCACTTTCAGCCATCATCTGCATATCTAAGATTGGTAATGTTTCATCTAGCCATTTTAACTCCAGCCTTGGATTCATCAAACCCCACACGCAGCATGATGTGTTCTGCATACAAGTTGAATAGGTTGGGTGAGAGTATACAGCCCCATATCACCAAGAACTTGCCACAATTTATTATGGCAAAAATTCCTAATGTGGCAATTATGCTATTAGGTTGGGGAAAGTCTGGGGGTCAGTTGTAGAATGTATACTTTGAGTGTAAAATGTCCCAGGTTCAATTTGTGGCATCTTCTGTTTACAAAGATTTGGTTAGCAGCTGACTAGAAAGACCCCTGAGGCTCCATGGCTTGGGGAAAAAAGAGACAAAAAAGAGGCTTAGAAAAGCTAAAATAATGTTTGAGTGCAAATGGATTGGTTACCTATAGCACAACTAAACTGGTGCATTTCTTTAAAAGATGATGTAGATCTTTTTACTATTTAGCAAAAACAAGCATTGACCTGACTTACACTGATGCAATCCCATGCTATTTATGCCAGGAGACAGTTCAATCAGTCTATCAATAGATATTGAAAGACATTACATGACTTTCAGCCAATTTTTTTTATTTTAAATCATAATTTGATCATACATTATGATATTATTTCTTTTCAGAAAACTTTCCATTCTGAAAATGTGGCTGATTGTTATTTAGCCTCTCCATTTGATAAAAATGTACGACTCGTGCATTGTGTCTTCCTTCATATTTAATTTTGCATGTTCGGGTTGTGGTCTCTACTGAACTGTTTGCAAGCAAGTGCCAGCCAATTGAAACTGAAAGCTGTTATTGGAAATTTACTGACTGAGCTAGAGAATGCAAAAACACAAGAGTTAAGCAGAAATAGATGAAGGAGTGGATTTTGCAGAGGTTTTCTTCCCCTGTAAAATGTGCCTGTTTTTCTGGAATTTCCCAGACAGTCTGTAAAAGGAGGATAAAAATGTTAACACAGCAAGAATGCACCTGACGCACTTTCAGGGTGTAACTCATGACATACAATCAACCAGCTGTGATGGTCTTATGAATGGAAACTAATAGAGTAAGGGTGACTGTGCATGTGGCAGTGTCACTGATTCTGAAAACAGAGGCTTATTTTGGAAATCAGGAAATGGTGCCAAAGCTTCAGCCAAATAATATTGCAGTGAGTCATATGAAAATGTAAGCATTTGAAAAGGTAAAAGATTTTTTAAATGGAAATGCCTTGCCTCTATCAAAAATCTCATGTACATGCGAAAAATGTTTATCAACAAACATTCAAGACACAGCCATAAAAATTACATGTTTTCATTAGATTTTTGTGACTATTGTATTTATGTTTCCTCTATTGTGTATCTGACCCCACTCATTAAATAAGTTCTAAAAATATCTAAAGCAGCTTTAGATAAATCTACAAAGTAGGCTTAGTGGATTATGCTGCATTAGCAATTAGAAGTGCTAATGTGATATGAGGAAAAGGGCACGGGTCTAATTCTGTTCCTCAAACCAATTCTGGTTGAAATTAATTGTGTTTTCGGCAATAGTCCATATCTTACTATCTTTGAACACATTCATTTGGAAGTGTTTTTTCCCTGACCTTTTTTCACTTTTCACACTCTGATGACTATCTATGTATAGATTAACAAATTTCTATGATAATGTGGACTCCGGAGCTATTATAGTTTTTGTACAGAATTGACACTCTAATCTGCATTGTTATCCTTTATTTGATATTCCAGTTCAGATACAGGAATATATTTATCACGAAAGCAAAATAATGAATTTTAATACTTTGGAGAATGTACTTTCTTTATTATCCCTAGAAACTACAATAAAGAAGTTTTGACAGTGGGGTGTTTCAAAAGGAACAGGATGATGGAACAATATGTATTAGGAACTTCAAATGCACTTTTAAAATTTTATTTCAAATTTGAATTAAATGAGAAATGCTTTCCATTTGAGAAGATGTGTTCTGATTGCCCACTTAATCTTTTTAAGAATAAAGCAAAGATTATCAGTTTTTGTCATTTCCCTAAATTACTGCATCCTTATTTTTGTTATTATTGTCATTCAAAAAATCAATGCTACGGGTAGGATAGAATCACTTATGGATCATTAAGGGACAGACATATTTCCACAAGGAACTGGAGGCAGATATTATATCTCCTTTCCTACACATCTCTTTATGTTCTACTCAACACTGGAAGTCCACCAAGTTTATGGATGGTGTGAAATTATGCAGGCCTCTATTTTGTTGCTATATATACAATTTATCGCCTTTAAAATTGTAATATATAATCTTTGGCATACTTCACTGTAATATTCATTCAGTGCATGTTCAAACTTTTAAAAAACCCTCTAATTGCTATCTTTACTCATAAGTTTTGTGAGAGAGTGGCACATTGCCTAACCCATTACTTTCTCATTTCTGTACTTCCCCTTGCTTTGATGAAATGGCATAAAGATCAAATGGCACAAAGGGACTTAACATCAAATGGCATAAGATTTGAAAAATTCCACTGAAAACATCTCTTACATTGCCTTTTCAAGGTAACTTTTAAATGTGAGTAGAAAAGCTTAATCCTTATATGAATAAAGTAACTTTGTTCCCACACATATACCTAAATTGGACTGGTAGTCCCAACTCTAGAGGAGATCAACTGAATTACCTGTTGAATGGCTGTCAAACTTATGTAATTCACTTTGATTTACTAGGTCCATTTGGGACTACTAATTCAGGTCTTCCTGTTCCTTTTGAAATATGACTTTGTTATACCCTCTATAACCAGAAGACACAACTCTATACAGATAAGTACTTTAGTTTTATTCCATTACTTTCAATCTGTGCTTATAGTATTCTGGAGATGAACATCTGGTTAGGAGGTTGAGAGGAAAACTCAGAAAGCAACCATAAATCTTCAGTGAAGTAGAGTTTTGTTGAAGAAAACAGTTTGCCTTACATGGGGAAGATGTTGTAAGTTCACAATGATTTCAAGTAAGTTAAATATGTAGAAAATATTCTGAGCCATGTTCCAAACACATATCCTCCAACCATCTCAATTTAGCATGGACATTCCTAATGAATTCTCTGCCATCTCAATGTCCTAGCTTCTTTTAAAATGCCATAACTTCTCTCTACTTCTTCCAGTTTGTCCACAACTTAATTTAGTTTCTGTAAATTGAAAAAAGTAGTTTGCACTCAGTTTGCTCAGCAGGGGGGGGGGGGAGAGAATAGGAAGGTGAGAAGCTTCATCTTCCCAGTAGGTTCCAGCAAAAGCAAGCCACTGCAGCCTATCCTAGTGTGCTCTTACTTACTAATAACTTTGGCCATCTTGACCAAATTCTGATGTTGTTCAGTACCCCATGTCCCAGTTTTCATTTGTGAAATATTGTAGGGTTTTAAAACATTTTGATATGTTCTGCTGATAAGAGAACACCCAAAACCCAAATAAAACACAAAGGACATTGGTGACCTACATAGTTTGCTGGGTTTGCATAACTGTCATAGCTTTTTGTTATTCATTTCCTGCTCTTTCATTTTTTTGTTGCCACTGAACAACTTTGCTTTTAAAGTTTTTATACAGTTAGTTTAAGGAGCCAGTGTGGTGTAGTTTTTATACAGTTTGTTCAAGGAGCCAACATGATGGGATGGTTTTACAGTGCTGGATTATGGGTGCATCTATATAATCAAATTACCACATTTTAACACCACTAACTACCATGGCTCAATTATATGGAATCCTGGGAGTTGTAGTTTGGGATGCAGGAGTGTTTGGAAGGAAAGGCTAAACAATACCTTGCAAAAACTGCAATTCCCTGGGTGCCATAGTATTGAACTATGTCAGTTAAAGTGGTAGCAAACTGAAGTAATTTGATACAGTAGTGTAGATATGCCCTATGGTTCTAGAGACCAGATTTTGAACTCCAAAATCAACAGCCAGTTTTGCCATGAAAGTCTATGGTGTGATGCTTGACAAGTCATATTTTCTCAGTCTCAGAGAAAGGTAAACCCCCTTTGAACAACTCCTGCCAAGGCAAGCAGATTCTGCCTGAACATTAGAACTTCCTGATTGTAAGAGCTGTTCAAGTGTGGATCTCTCTGCCTCAGAGTCTAGTGGAAGCTTCTTCCTTGGAAGCTTTTAAACAGAGGCTGGATAGCCATCAGTCAGTAGTACTTTGTGCATTTCCTGCTTGGCAAGGAGTTGGACCAGATGGCCCATGTGGTCTCTTCCAGCTCTGCGATTCTATGATTCTATTGTGATATATTGGCTTCAAGGTCACCATGTATTAAAAATGACATTAAGGCATACAAGGGCAACAAAAAGAACATTAACATTTGTTTAAATGCTTGTTCAGGGTCCAACTCTGGCCTTCCAAATCAGAGTCTACCTGGAGCAGTATCATTAATTTAACCCCTAAATTGCCTTTATTATCAAATTCCTTAAGAAGTTAAAAATTCTGCTTCAGAGGAAGGATGCATTGCATTTAGAGATCAAATCATGGATTATGCGAAAGCATCTGAACCATTATTTTTCTTTTTGGAAAAAATGGGTGGTTGGGAGTGGTGGAAGCAACTCCCAAACCTGCAGGGAAAGGTTTAAAAAAGCAGAAAGGAAAATACATATTTCATTTCTTTGGCAGATTTCCAAATGAATGCAAAACTAATGTCTGCAAAACATTTTAACCCTAGTACTAAAATAATTAGAGAACATGAAAGTTCCTTGTACTTATTTTATTGCTTTTTTCCCATGGAAGAGAAGAGGGAATGATGTTGTCCCCATGTGGATACTATCTGCTCTATAAATAAGTGAATAGATATGATATGTTTTTTGCAGTTTCTTTGGAATAATATTCATTAGTGGCAGATGCCAGTTGCTTGTAGAAGCTAAAGTCTTGTAACAAGCATCTAGATGATGGATGTTACTTATGACATAAATGAGCTTCCCTCAATGAAGTGTTTAGGATTATGATTTTGGATTATTTTGGATCATCTACCCTTTCCATCATAGTCAATGGTTAGGGATTAGTTGAGTCATATCCTTCTGTTTCTACTTCAATAGCAGCATTCTACGCATTGCCAGTCTTCTTTTTGTAGACCAAAATACCAGCATTGGATGGCACTGGGTTCCTGACACCATTCAAGAAGCTTGTCATGTCCTTCCCCCTTTCTTCTCAGATCTAATCCTGATTTCTGATCCATAAACAGCAAGGGAAGGAATGGATTTTCCCCTCACCTGAGGAAATCATTTTGCTGGCTTAAACCAGAAGAGGCCAGGCCATTTTCATGATGTCACTTGTTTAGGGACATTGTCACAAGTGCCGCCGGAATTGGCCAGTTTAACTGTGTTGTGGCAGCACACCACACCCTGCACCATCCCAGCTTCAGAAGGCATGGTGGTACTGAGCTGTAGTGCTATCAATTGGAAAGAGACATTGGTCTTGGAACACCTTTCTCTAATCTACCAAGTTTTCCTGCTACCAGTGTTCTTGTATGGAGTATATGGAATAGTGTAACTATTTGATAAAATTTAAATAAAGTAATATAAAGCTTTATCTGTAACCCACCTCCACCCCCCATCACCTCCACACTTGTTGTTTTATCTAATCCCCTCTGGCCCAGTTCAATATAGTGATATTCTTCAAGAAAATAATCAGCACTAGACTAAGCAGATGACTTCATCTTTCCTTAGCTGTTTATTTTTTATTGAAATAATTGCCAGCATTTTAGCAGACTAAAGCTACTTTGTTGAGTGAACTGCTCTTTGGGGGAATCCCTTATCTCACACATTCATATCAGGTTTATTCATTTGACCTTCCAGCATGTCACATTAGCATTTTTTCTGAGTACGCAATTTTCCTTATTCAAATGTCTTGTTCAAACACTTTGAGGAAAACTTGCTTGAATGAGAACTTGTTTGGAAATTGACTGAAGATAAGAGGATACGTTTCGATTTAGATTTAATGACATTTTGATTGAACGAATTGGATTTTGTCTTGAGGATATATCTATACAAATAATTAGTAGCAATTTTATGCATTGCACTCAAACAAATGTAGACAACTAGAAAAAAATTAACTAGAAAAATATTACCTTCTATGATATTACCCTTTAATTTACTAATTTGTTTTACAAAACCTTCAAAATCGGATTGAATGAAATCAGTACATTCTCCCTTCCTATAATGTTGCTTTGTTAAAAGTTTGGCATGGCTGGGAATAAGCCAAAAATGCAGCCACCCCCTGCAACCCAATCCCACCTAAAAGTATGGAAACTGAGTACTTATTGGAGCTCTGAACTCTTTATTTCCTGATTTGTCCTGTGTGACTGAGCGCAGCTGCTTGAAGGGAAGTGGTAATTTTCTGTCTTGAGGGGAATTGGGGTACTTAGGGGCAGGGCAGCAGCCACTGTGTCCCTTTCCCCCAGACTATATGAGCCTGGCAAGTGTGTAAAGCCTGTGGGAACAGGATTCTGAATTCCATGCAGGGATCCTGGATGGCCATACCTACTGCCCCAACACAAAGGAATGTCTGAATCCTGGGAAAAGATCCGAACATTCCCATTTGTTTTTTAACCCAGGGTGCAGCCACATTAAGTGGTTTACCCCAAGTTAACTTACATCACCCTGCGTGAATTGTGTGGGCAAGTGTGACTCTTCACCGCATTATATGGCAGTGTAGAACTGTCTTTAAACTTTGAGATCTTAATTATTTTTAAGAATCGGGCCTCTTCTTTGTATCATAAAGCATATGGTGAAACCAACATCACAATGGCTCATATTGATGATTTGCAACATTTCTTTAACTACCACATACAGAGTGCTACTACACAGAGCAAAATGTTTATTATATAAACATTTCCACAGAAAGGTCCTATGACCACCATCTATTGTTTTGCTCGTCCTAGTTTTGATTTTGCTCTTTGCTATTTATGCTATACGAAAAAAGACTGCTGGCCTAAGCATTTCCTATACAATGTAGCAAGCAAGTTCAAAGGCTCCATGAATGAATGAAGTCAGGGGAAGCAAAGCATTGGTGTGTAGCAGGTAGAGGTTCTCCATGCCAGTTTTACTCACATAGAACCTATGCTTGCAGGCATGCTACATATGTTCTAATGCACATGTATCAGGAATGGGAAGGAGGTTGCCACTGTGATACAACTAGGGGTTCTAAAATTTACTTTTCAAATTATAAATCCCAGAATATCATAACCATGACCATTGATTCCTGGAGTAGTATTTCAACAAAAAAAATTCCCAGGTTCTGAGTGACAGTCCCCTTTCTAAAGTATGTTAATTAAACCCTTTAATTATGCCTTATGTGATTGAAAATTGCTGCAGAAGAATTTGAGAAGTTGATTCTGATGTATCAGATGTAGAAGTTAATGAGGGGAGTGAGACCTTGATTAGGAAAAGAGGTTTCAATAAACAGAGACAGTCCATGCATCAATTAAGGTGTCCAGTTAGACTTCAACAGAAGTTAGATAGCAAACCAAAACTGAGAAAGAATGTGTTCCTAGCAGTTTTGGAATCAGAGAAGGGTTTATAAATGACTTGTAAGGGATAATTGCTTTAGTTGAAGCAACGTCAAATCCATTTCAAGTTTCCAACACCAAGGTCTGCCTAGCTCATGTTTAGCCTATAGAAAATGCTTCTGTGTTGTTCATGGATTCAAGTGCCTAGTTTCATGGATTTCCTCTTTGACTCTTTGTTCCTATCTTCCTTTATATCAATTGGACTACTTTTTACCGTGGATTACTTTTTACTGCTTTAGCTACTAGGCATGAGAAAAAAGTTATGAAAATGATTCGTTTCGTAAGAAATTCGTAAGAAATGCTACTTTCGAGCGTTTCCACACCTGGAACGCCAACCAGGAAGTGGACTTTCTTTTTAGAACCTCGGGGGCCAGGATTTTCTTAAGTGTCATTATTAGGTCGTAAGGGGGGGCATAAGGGGGGGCACCCTCCTTCTCTCTCACCACCCTCCCGCCTCCCTTGCCAATATTATGGCAAGGCAAGCCCTAAACTCGCTCCTTCCCTCGGCTGGAAGGAAGCCTGGAAAAAATGTAAACAGAGAGGATTACTCAGAAGTAAATCTGCAAAGGAGGGCACTTTGGATGAAGGGCCCTCCTTTGCAGATTTACTTCTGAGTAATCCTCTCTGTTTACATTTTTTCCAGGCTTCCCTGCCTCTCCTGCCTGCCAGCCAGGATCTAAGGCATCAAAGAGTATTGGGGTGAGAAACCAACCTAATGTATAATAGAATGAATGCTACTGTAAGTGCCACTGCCTAATATTATAAGTAATCCAACTGGTCATACCTAATTCCATGCACATGCAATAATACAGAAGTAATAACAATAACAAGAGGTAAAATTCAAACCGAAGTATTCTGAGTGGTCCCTGCCTCATGCAAACGGGCTCATGCGGTGCAAACGGGCTCATGCGGTGCAAGCGGTGCAAACGGAAATTAGCCCGGGGGGGGAAAGCCAGCTTGGGAGCACACACATACATATTCTTGGGAGGGGGATTTGTTGCAGAATCCCGGCCTCATAGAGAAGATTCTGCAGCAACCCCCCAAGAATATGTATGTGTGTGCACCCAAGCAGAAAACGCTGTCTTTTCGGGCTAATTTCCCGGGCTCACAAAGAAGAGCCCGTTTGCACCGCATGAGGCAGGGACCACTCAGAACACTTCGGTTTGAATTTTACCTCTTCTTATTCCCATTGTTATTACTGCTGTATTATTGCATGTGCATAGAATGTAGGTATATGACCAGCCTGGGCAAACTTGGGCCCTCGCTCCTTCCGGATCGGGGTGAGAGAGAGGCAGCGAGGAGCGAGGGGGGGGGGCTCCTCCTCCTTTTCTTTTGCTGCTTCCAAGAATAGAATACCCCCTCCCTCCCTCCCTCCTTCCCTCCCTCCTTCCTATTTGGAGAGTCCCATCTAAAATTCAGTGTGATTGATTCAAGTTTTGGCCTACAACTCCCAGAAACCCCAGCCAATTTACCAGCTGTTAGGATTTCTGGGAGTTGTAGGCCAAAACCATCTGGAATGCACATGCTCTGGCATACGAACGGATTTCGTTAGTACTTAAGTTACATTTCCGAAATTTTTGGGAATTTTTTTTGTAAGTCTTTCTTTTACTAATCAAAAAAATCCCCCATTTGATTTACGATTCACCATTTTAGGATTCTAAACCATGCCTATTAGCTACATATATTCCTAAATAAACTACTTGTTGCTTTTACCCAGCTGGTGTAGTGTTTAAAGTCAGAGGTGATTCTGTTCTGGAGTATGACAGTGCATGTGGCTAAACAATGTTTAGCCAAAGTGTGGGTAGAATCAGATTAACAGCTGAAAAACATGTGTTTAAAATGTGCTTAAATCCTGATTCTGCCCAAGAAATGTGCACCTTTGCATGACTGCAGTCATGCAAAACACATGCTTTCCTTCCCTTCCCCCTGTGTGGACCACTCCAGTGCACATGCACTTTTTAAAAGCTCAAAACAGCTAATCAGGCTGTCAAAACAGGGCACTACGGATACACATTTGGTCAAGGGAAGCACAAGTGGAAAGCAATTAGAATTCTCTGAAAATATTTCTTTTAAACTTTATAATATTAAACAGAGAGATTGAATTAACAATTGGGTGAATAGAGAGATCTGACGGAAGTTTTTTTTCAAACCACTCCTTTATGTGCTGAACCATATATGCTCACATGTGAATCTGCTTATGCTTACATTAATAATAATAATAATAATCTTTATTTGTACACCGCCACCTTCTCCCCAATGGGGACTCAGGTTGGCTTACATGAGCCCAAGCCCAACAACGCAATACAATAAATGAGATCAAAACATAAACAAAAACATAATAAATTACATAAAAATAAACCATGAGAATACAGCAAACAATATAAAATTACAAAAAAAAACCCACATTCCTAACAGTGAGGGTTGATAGGAATATGAGATTATATGGTTAATCTCCAAAAGCGCAGCGGAAGAGCCAGATTTTGAGATTCTTCTTAAAACTTTCTAAAGTGGGGGCTCACCTAATCTCACCAGGCAATGTATTCCATAGTTGGGAAGCCACTGAGGAAAAGACTCTCTCCTTTGTTCCCACAAGGCGGGCCTGAGATAACGATAGGGGTCAAAGGAGAGCCTCCCCTGAGGATCGGAGGGATCGGGCAGGTTCATGGAGGGAGATATGGTCACAAAGGTAGGCGGGTCCCAAACCGTTAAGGGCTTTATAGGTGATAACCTGTACCTTGAATTAGGACTGGAAAATAAATGGCAGCCAATGGAGCTCCTTAAACAGGGGGGTTGACTGCTCCCTGTAATTTGCCCCTGTTATTGATCTGGCTGCCATAATCCAATCTGGAGGTAACTAAGGCATGGACCACTGTGGTCAAGTTCGACTTCACAAGGCATGGTCGCAGTTGGCGCACAAGTTTTAATTGTGCGAAGGCCATCCCGGCCACTGCCAACACCTAAACATTAAGCGTCAGCGCTGAGTCCAGGAGGACCCCCAAACTGCGGACCTGTGACTTCAGGGGGTGTGCGACCCCATCCAGCACAGGTTGCCACCCAATACCCCGGTCAGGTGAGCAATACCCTGGCCAGGCGAGCAAATGTGTGCATATGAGATGTTCGAATGTGTGCATATGAGATGTTCATATGTGTGCATATGAGATCCAGCACATAACAAAAGGATTTTTAAGAAATGCTTCCACCGGATGTCCATCATCTGCCCTGTATCTTGATCCACTACAAAGGAGGGCTGAGAGGATGGCGAAGGACCATTTCCTGGGACTGACAGGTCTGTGTGTAAACCTGGGATTTTTTGCCTCAGTTATAAAACACAGATTTTGGAGCTATCTGGAAGTGCCTTCTGTTCTCTCGATGAACCAAGCACTACTTGAAACAAAGCTGACTCTGCTGGGCACAGAGGAATGCCTGCCTCCTTTCTTTAATTACAAACATTTTTCAACATGTACTACTAAAGATCTGGAAAACAACAACCAACCTTATCATTTTTAAACGTTGTCCAATGGCTTGTTTTGACAAAACAATACGTTTCTTATTATTTTTCATCTTGAAATCCAAAATTTAATTTTAAAAATACAATCAATGTAAACGTTTGACCTAATTTGTGCATATTTCAATAAGAAGTTGAACAAGGCAGAGTATCACAGATGAGTCCAAGATTCCCTGAGTTCCAAATACTGATTTTTTAAAAATCTAAAAAATAGAAATTGAGTAAAAAGAGAGGTTTTGAGTCCACTGCTCTTAAAGCATTCCTTGCTAGCCATTCAGGCTTACAAAACACAGTAGGGCATGATGAAATCACAATCCCACTCATTCAGTGTTGATAACTGCTTTTTTCCAGTTTCTATCACTACTGAGTTATGTGGCCATGGTAAGCAATCCCTATTGATCTTCCCTTAATCCGGGAATATAATTGCTTACTGGAGTTTGCCTTCAATTGGAAACTTCTTTCCTCTTTAAAAGGAAAGCTTCAACCCACGATCTTCTCCTCAACTTAAAAAAAAAATTATTTCCATCTCCACTCTATGCGGAGGTCAGCTCCTTTCCTGGGTACTTAATGCTTGTGAATAACATGTTAGAACATAAGAACATAAGAAGAGCCATGCTGAATCGGACCTCAGCCCATCTAGTCCAGCATTCTGTGTCACACAGTGGCCCACTAGTTGTACACAGGGATCTCTAGCAGAAAGGAGGGCAAAACCCTCACCTGCTCCCGACCCCCCACAACCAGTACCCGGGGAAATCCTGCCTGCCTCCATCAACACAGAGGTGGCACTTGGATGTCCATTTCAGTAGCTACTGATTCCCTTGGTATCCATAAATGGACTCCTGGAGGAGAGATCATTTTTGTAAATGTTCAGAGCAATTTCATCATGACTCATATCTGTTACATTCTCTTTTCAAATGCTATAACATAAATCTTTACAAGGATCAGTTGCAATTTGTGCTGCAACAAATATCCATACAAGTGTCCAGCAGTTGGGTTTGTGCACATTGCCAAAGAAAGGAGGGAAGTAAAATTTCAGTAAACATTTATTTCTACAACCTCTATTTAATCTAGATTTGGATAATTGCATATGATAGTACAGGTAGCCCCCAAGTTATAAACATCCAACTTGCAAACTACTCATAGTTAAGAACGGGAGTGAGACTACAGGAAGTGAGAGAAATATACCCCTTAGAAGGAAAAGTAACTCCTAAAATGTCATCATGGGAAAAAGGTGTCTCAATTGAAGTTTTATCAACAATCCTTGTTTCCACAATAAGATGGGTTTTTTCAAATTCAAATTATCAGAGGTGAAATCTTCTGAACAGAAGCACAGACAGCAAAACAGAAACCTTGCTCTCTCTCTCTCTCTCTCTCTCTCTCTCTCTCTCTCTCTCTATATATATATATATATATATATATAAACACACAGTATATAGTTGGAGTTACATTTTAATGTACCTGTTACATTTTAATGTACCTGTTTTGGCTTACATTAAAATTCAACTTAAGAATTAAACCTATAGAACCTATCTTGCTCATAACTTGGGAATTGCCAATTGGCAATCACTGTCCAGCAACTTTCAAATGGGATTATGAAGGTTGTAGCCTGGTGGCGCAGCAGGTTAAACCATTGAGCTGCTGTACTTGCTGACTGAAAGGTTGGTGGTTTGAATCCAGGGAACAGGGTGCGCTCCTGCTGTTAGGCCCAGCTTCTGCCAACCTAGCAGTTCGAAAACATGCAAATGTGAGTAAATCAATAGGTACCACTTCTGTGGGAAGGGAACGGAGCTCCATCCAGTCATGCTGACCACACAACCTTGGAGGTATCTATGGATAACATTGGCTCTTCGGCTTAGAAATGTAGATGAGCACCATCCCCCCAGAATCAGACATGACTAGACTTAATGTCAGGGGAAACCTTTACTTTAGTTACACTTATTATGCCATCTCAGTGTCCGCTCCCTATATCTGTCTGAACAACTGGGAGCATACCACTCTCTTGTTGCAAAGCTCCATTAGCTGCTGGTCCATTTCTGGGCACAATTTGTGATTACCTATAAAGTGCACTTGATCCAGGCTGTTTGATAGATTGTATCTTCTTTTATGAACTCATTTAAGTTCTAAGATTTTCTGGAGAGGGCCTTCTCTCTGTCTCACTATTTTCCTGGGCTCTCAGGATTTTCCCAGTAGCAGCTTCCAGTCTTTAGATTTCCCTTCATTTGAAAGCCAGAATGGTCTCATCCTTGCTTTCTTTCCACCTGCAATAGAAAACATTCTTGTGTCACTAAGGTTTTATAAACTGAAGAGGAAAGGCTTTTAATGATGTGCTGTGGTGTTTTATGGTTTGTATTGCCTTTTAATGAATTTTAAAGTTTTAATATATAATGTTTAACTTTATACATTTTTAAATTTCTTTAAAAATAATGTTCGTAATTATACCTTTAAAATTACAGATTATAATACAGATTAAAGACTATACAAAAACAATACAATGCTTTTGTATAGATTTGAAATCTATGTAGCTTTTAAAATATGTTGTTAGCTGCCTGGAGTCCTATTATTGGGAGAAAGATGGAATACAAATTACTACTACTACTACTACAAATAATAGTAATAACCATTGCAGAGGGCAATTGTTCCACCAAATGTTAAACTGCCACCATTGGCTGTGCTGCCTAGTGCCTACAGCTGACAAGAGCTACAAAATACAAGCATGTTGGTGGCTACAGTTTGCTCATTGTTATGCTAACCTATTGGGATGATCATTCCTCTTTTTTTGCCCTCCTTCCTGCCATACCAGTAATGGTAAAATTATACAACAGTGGAGGAAGAAACACCAGATCACTTGGATAGACTTCATGTTAACATCTTATTGCACTGGGCAGGTGACAGCAGTGGTGAAGGAACCTCAAACTTGATGCTGTCCTACTACATGATTTCATGTATTGCCATAAAATGTAGGCTGTGTCAGTTAGGAACAATTACTAATAGAGGAAAGGCATCAGCAATCATATTGAACCATATATTTGCTATTGGGTATCCTTTGCAGAACTGGTGCAACAGTATTCAAAAACTGTTCACCTTCCTATTTCTAATGCAATGCAATAAGGTACAACCCAGTTCTAACCAGACATTACGTTTTAATGCAGCATTTTAAAGTCAAACAGAACAAAGTCATAGATTCCCAAGATGCCAAAACAATAAAGGCTTTTGTTTTTGTTTTTGCTTTAATTATGCTTATCTTTGGACATTGTGTCTCTGGTGTCCGTTATCTGGAGGTACAGTTACAGCAAAGTTGTGCAGAGTTATGATTTATCTTGATGTCAGGGAATAAAGACTAGACTAAGAGTATCATTGTGTAATGTTAAGCAGCTCATTTGAATTCATCACATTGCCCTCTATTATCTCAAGCTTGATATACCATTACAGACCCATTTATTATTTCATGCGTGGTATATTTACTAGAGGGAGCCATGGAGAAAACAGAAGCACAAGTAATAGGCTTGTGTGATTATAAAAAAGTTTCAAAACTCATTTTGGATGTAGGGGGTGCTGGTGGTTCGGATCTATAGTCGTTTCCCAACCAGTGTGCCGGGGCACACTAGTGTGCCGTGAGCGATCATCAGGTGGGCCGTGGGAAATTGGAACCTCCAGGAAGGGTGGGGGGAGAGTCTAGTGTGTTGAAGTATAAAAACCCTAAGAAACCTGCCTCGATAAAGGCACAAAATTACAAACACAACACTCCCCTCCCCACCCGTTGTCTACTTGGTCTCTCCCTCTCCATGCATTCTCCAAGTAGAGACTTCATCTTGCCTCCTGGGGGTTCTGTGTGGGAAGTTTGGCCCAGTTCTATCATTGGTGGGGTTCAGAATGCTCTTTGATTGTAGGGGAACTATAAATCCCAGCAACTACAACTCCCAAATGTCGGTTTATTTCCCCTGAACTCCATCTGCGTTCATATTTGGGCATATTGAGTATTCATGCCAAGTTTGGTCCTGATCCAACATTGTTTGAGTCCACAGGGCTCTCTGGATATAGGTGAACTACAACTCCAAAACTCAGGGTCAATGCCCAACAAAGTCTTATAGGATTTTCTCTTGGTTATGGGAGTTCTGTGTGGGAAGTTTGTGTCTTTCTGCCATTCCTGCCAGGATATCTATGTTGAGTTCATCAAAACAGGCCCAGGTTTCACACTGAGTGTATAAACACATTTTAAAAACATATTAACTATATGTATTACTGTGTTAGAGTGTCATTTTGTGTCATTTTGGTTGGTGGTGTGCTCCAGGATTTTGCAAATGTAAAAAGCGTGTCGCGGCTCAAAAAAGGTTGGGAAACACTGCTATAGTCAATTCCGATTTTCACAGAAAAAAAGTTCAAAATTTCAGACACTTCCGAATCCTTTGTTAATGGTTTCAAAGTATTATTTCCTGTTTCATTGGGTGGTCTTTACTTTGAAAGTAGTTGTTTTACTCCAGACCCCGGGAAGAAATCCATCCACAGATCCATCCCATCCACACTGGTTTAAAGTGATGTGGGAGAGAAAGGAAATGAATCCATCCACACTGGTTTAAACTGACATGGATCCATCCCATCCACACTGGTTTAAACTGACGTGGGAGAGAAAGGAAAGGAATCCATCCATAATGGTTTAAACTGACATTTTCCTGCTGTTTTTCTCACTTCCCCTCTCCTCTTTCCTTATCTCTCTTCCTTTCCCCTTTCCTTTTCTCCTCCAAATCCCAGCCTGTTCAGGAAAACATGGGGGGGGGGGGGGTATTACTAGGCTCCCTGGATATGTTGTTCCCTTGCAACGCGATGGCATGGCACCTTTCCCACCTAAGCTGTCTTGTCCCTTCCCGTTCGTGTCCCCGCCTGCTGTGCCAAAACCTTGCCTCTCCCAAGGTGGTTTCCCCTCATTGGCTGGAGGCAAGCATCCCAGCATGCAAGCTACTGCTTGCCTCCAAATGCTGGGTCTTTTCCAAATCACTTCCTGAGTGGGAACAAAGATGGCAACAGTGGCTTCGAAAGGGCAAGGATACTTCCAGGTTCCCAAATCGCTTCAAAAAGGAATTTAATCCAAATTACAAAGATTCCGACTGGACCTAACAATGCCTAACAAGTAAGTACTGCCCTTCTCTAAGACATCCCTCACCATGCCTCTTCCTCTTACAGAGGGAAAGTTAAGTCTTTTTATGGTCCATAACAGTTTCAAGTGGGTTTAGTCATAATTTTGTTCTGTCCAATTTCCATTGATCTGTGAGCAATTTAAAAACAGAGAAATGTGTAGGCTTACATAAGTAATTTTTTAGTCTTCAGTCTGGATGCAAATGGTCCAAACAATTGTATATTCAATTTGTGTTAGCGTGAAAGTTTTGGTATGCAATTTTCACTAAGGTACACATAGCATTTGATCTGAGAACTAAACAGCAAAATCCAGTGAAGGACAGTGCACAGATGTTCCATTCTGCACATTAGTCCAGGAAATGTGAATGAGGTTGAAAAGACAGACCAAACACAATTATCTCTGGGTTGCTGTAAGTTTTTTGGGCTGTGTGGCCATGTTCCAGAAGCTTTCAGGCTTTCCAACCAAGTAGAAACCTGTAATCATGTTCAGCCAAACTCATCTCCCATGTCAACCAATTTCAAGTGTTAGTACAACTTCAAGTGAACTATACAAATTCTGAGCCTTTTGGGAGAAGAGGCTTCAATACCTTGGGCAGCTCCCTTTCAGGTCCACATTATAATCCAGGACTCCCAGAAATCCTAGCCAGTTTACCAGCTGTTAGGATTTCTGGGAGTTGAAGTCCAAAACACCTGGAGGGCTGGTAATTGCCCACCTTTGATCTAGATACTATACTCCTATTGATGCAGGCCACAACCCCATTGGCTTTTTTGCCCCCACATCACATTGTTGGCTCATGTTTAACTTGTTGTCCACAAGGACTCCAAGATATTTTTCACACGTACTGCTCTCGAGCCATGTGCCCCCCATTCTGTATCTTTGCATTTCATTTTTTCTGCCTAATGTAGAGTATCTTCCATTTGTCACTGTTGAACTTCACTTTGTTAATTTTGGCCCATCTCTCTAATCAGATCTAAAAAAGAAATGAACAAATTAAGCTACATCAAGTCAAAAGTTAATTGACCTCCTCCAAAATATCCTCTTTGATTGCTTTAATATAGCTTTCTGTTCCTGAAGGAGTAGCATATTTGTCTATGTGTGTGTGGGTGTTCTATTCTTCCTCTTATTTTGATGCTATTCTGTTTTCTTACATAAAGTGAAAAGTGAAAACACTGATGGTAAGAAACAAGCCCTCTCCTCCCAGAATAGAAACTACGTGCTACATAAGCTCCTAACGAACACATATTGGCTGGAGGTGGATCTTGTTTGGATACTAGTCCTTACTGTCTTGGTATTTGTTAAAATAATGGGAAATTACCTAGACATTGAGGACAATTTCAGTCTATTTTTTCCACTATTTTAAATGTAGGACTTTTCTAGTGCTGTTAGTCTTGGTGTGGGGGGAACCCTACCCTTAAATGAATTGTTATCTACAATAATCTGAAGTGCAGCTCTTTTTCAGACTCAGTTTTATTGATTTACATATTACTTTGTGGAAAACAGGCCATAATGTCGCTCTGATTCTTTGTTACACTGCATTTTTTAAACTTTTGTCTCTGAAGTAGCAAATTGCCATAATTCGGTTGGCCAGAATCATATGCCAGAATTTATTCCCTTCTAAACCTTTCTTATATGAGCAATAGCCCTGTACTTCAACATGATGTTCAAGGCACTAGTGTGAAGGTGGAGGACGTTATTAAACTCTATCTTTCTCAATGCTCCTCTCCTAGTTCCGATGGCTATAGCTGATGGGATTTGAAGTTCAACACCAACTGGATTTCCAGTTCTTCAGTAGTAGCTGTCCTAAACCAGAGAGGGTCTGAAGCACTTGGTGAATAACTTGGATGTACAAGCTGCGCGTTTTCTACATTACATGATTTGATGTGTTGGAGCAGATCCAAAACATCTTCCGTACCAGAGGGGAAGTCTAAAAGAGCTCTACTGAATTCTTTGGAGATCCTTATCATAGACATTGGCTCCCATAGGACTGCACCATGGCCTTACTTGCACTGTGCTGTTTCAAGAAGGATACTCTTTGCTTTCAGTCATCATCTTTAAGTTAGATTGACACAAAATTGCCCATCTCCATAGTTAGGTATTGAAAAAAGGGAGTAATAATTGCTGACAATCATCAGAGAAAAGCTTCTTAAGAAACTGCTTTCAACATTGTAAAAGAAAGCATGCACGCAATGCAATCATTATGAAACAGCTTTGTTATATCAAATGGAAAGCACATAGTGAATAAAAACAGTAGATTTTTTTTAAAAGTGATGAATAACTACAGTTCAAATATTTTTATTAATGGTCCAGAACAATCTTGGATAAATAAATGGTCTACTTTAGATCAACAATGTAAACTCTTGTGGGTGTATTGTAGAAATGGGGGAGGAGGGGAGATGAAAATAATTTAGTACAATGTGTTTTATTCCCTGTCTCTTTCATCAACAGCTATGCCTAATACTTCCTTCAGAAACAACTAAAGTATTTGGATGTCTATCTTCATGATCATGGGAGAAGCAATTAGAAAATGTCTTTCCGTGTCTCCAGGATGAACCCAACATTAATTTGTCAAACTCTGTTCATGTTTACAATATTCAGTTAATCTCATTAGGGATTAAAAACAATATCCCATGACTAAGGTGATCAGTCATACAGTTTTAGATACACATTTTGAATCATTGAGTCCTCATGATACTTGCACCCACATAAATACCCTATTTTAGCACAAAATTCTAAGTGACTGGTTTTCATAAGTGAATATGGATAATAAAAAGTCCTATAAATGTAATTCATTCTGAATAACAGTGCTTACATAAGAGTTGAAATAAAGACATTTCAGGTGATACATAATGGAAAGCCAATTTATATAACAATTGTAACCACGGAAACTATTTTTTAAAATAAATAAATAACATTTAAATCAAACAGTAACAACTCAATCATAGAACTCAATCCCTTCCCCCAACCACCATAGAAAGAGTCCCTTTAGTACCTCCCTCCCATCATTCTTTCAGCTCAATCTTAACAGATCAACAGAGATTTATGCTCCTTATTCAAGGAGATGTTACTTCTCTTCAGTATTAAAATATCTTTCTGTCACTCTGTTCTCTATCTGTCTACTAAACTGGTGAGCAACTGTTGTTGTTTAGGAACCCATGGGGAACCCATGGGGGGGGGGGATCCTAGGAGCCAAATATGTTTTGCTTCTAAATGATCCCAAGCAAATGTGGATAACATTTTCATCAGCATCATAGAGTCCCAGCTATCAAGGGATTAAAAACCAATTTTGCACCTAAAATACATCTCCTAATTTAGGCACAGGAGGGGTGCTTTATTGCAACAGGAAGTGATTTGTCCAGTACTTCACCTGATCCATTTCCCATTGCCCTGATAAATTCTTTCATTCTCCTATTCCTGCTGTATCTGTCCAATGGCATATCTGATATCTAGGTGCTGCTAATGGGGCAATGGTGTGTATGAGCATGTCTGACCTCTTGAATTTTGTGGGATTTACTTAGGCAAGAAACACTCAGAGGTTCATTTGCTAGTACCTTTCTTTGAAATACAGAATGTGGCACCTAGTATGCATTGACAGCCCCATGAAAGTACTAACCAGTGCTGACCCTCCTTATCTTCCAAGATCAGATGGGATCTGGTGTCTTTAGGATAGAACAGCAGCAACAACAGATAAAAGAGTCATGGCCACAGTGGTGAGGGGGCATTGCAGAATGTAGCCCTCTCTATCAAAAGGGGGGAAGGTATTGCAGAATAAGCCCTCTCTATCAGGAGGGGGGAAAGTCCTGCTGGTTTTCAAGAGATTTGAGGAAAGCAGGACAGTTTTCTTTGGCAACTGCAACAAGTTTTCTGCCATCTTTCCACTACTGCAGGGAACCACTGCAACAAGAAAATGACACCCTGCCAAAAATTCACTACATGAGATGCCAATGGGATTCTGATCTATTTTCTGAGTTGCCTACAGTCAAATTGTGTGTATTGATATAGGCAAAAATGCACACATATGCAATCCTCAGAGAATAAAATGTCAGATCAAATGATGTATCCTGAGTTCCCTGAGAGTCCTTACCCTTCTCTGCACCCTGATATCACCAGGCGTCACAAGGAAAGCCAATCTTAACTGGACATTAAACTACCCTATCTATCTTACCAAAGGTTAACTTGTAATAAAGGGACCAAATGGATAAGTACTCTTATACCTGCTCTGTATAGTTCAGGAGGACCATAGTGGCCTAGCAAAGAGGTCAGATGGGGACATTTACCCAGTTTGCTTGTCTTAGCTTATTTAAAAGAGACTCACATCCTTTCTGTCTGTTGTGCATATTTATGAATTCTGCAAAGCTGAACTGAGAAAATCATTGTCCTTTTTCACTGGCCAATTTCATTGCGTACAGCTATTCCCAACACAGAAATGAACACATTTTCCTTTCCTTCCACATGAAAAAGCTTCCAGTTTTTGAAGGCAAATATTCTTCAGCCAGGTTTAGATCATTCTCTTTGGAAGTCTTCAGGTCAAGAGTGGAGCAGATAATTGCAATGAAGAATAAGTCATTCAATACACTTCTACCTTGTAGAATTAATGCAGTTTGACAGCACCTTTAACTGTCATGACTCAATGCTTTGGAATCACGGAAGCTCTAGTTTTATGAGGTCTTTATCCTTCCCTGCCAAAGAGTGCTGGTGTATCACTAACTCCCATGATTCCACAGCATTAAGCCATAGCAGGTAAGTGCTATTAAAGTGTATTAATTCTACAGAGAAGGTTCCATAGTACCCATAGGCTCTTTTTCTTTTTTCTTCACTGTTTGAAGGCCACTACCTTACTCTAGCTGGCCAGAATTTTTCTTCCCATGCCTTTTTGGAGTCCTATTCTTCTAATCAGCTTGCACCTTCTGTTTTTGTGATTTGAGGGCTCTTCAGCAACTTCTTCATTCAGGCCATGCTGATGTCTCATCTTCTCTCAAATTGCTGTTGCTGTTTGCTGTTACATTTCTCACCTTTCTCCCAAAATGGGGACTAAAGTTGACAAAATCATTATTTTTTCCTCAATGGACCAAAGTGCTCCAGATTGCCCACTGATGGGCCAATTGGAGCATTTTTGCCTCCCAGACAGGTGAAAACATCCAAGAGGGATTGGGATTTTAAATCCCACTTTCTCTTGGAATTGAGGCCACACATCACTGCCCTAAACCCTGCATTTTTGCAGGGGTAGTGTCTAAATACTCACCCCTGCTGATCTGAGATCAGCATTAGTGGACATGGGCACTTCCAGCCTCTTTCTCCCTTCCCTCCATTTCTCCCTTCACTGATCAGAGGAAGGCTCCACTTGAGACCTGCAGTCTTCTTTCCTCCCTCCCGTCTCCCTGGTATGGAGAACCACAGGTCTCTATTACAAAGTAATTAGAAAGCTCCAATGGAAAAAAACCCCTATCATCTTTCACATGTAATGTTTCATTAATTCAACAATGTTGTAGTCCATCATATCCTTAGTTATGCACTAAACACACCATTTTAAGTACTCTTTGTCTCAGCATTCATTGCTGTTTCACTAGGTCTTTCATAGTTAGTGTAATCATAATTTGTATTTAACAATTGTATATTCAGAGACAAACAACAATCTTGTACTCAAAGATACTCAATTGTTTTTGTACTCCATCTTCCACATTTCATAGAAAAACCAGAAGGGTCAGCTTTCTGTAGGGGAAACTTTATACTCTTGAAGGATGAGCAAGTTTAGGTGCACAATAAGTTCAAAGGTAGGCATGCAAGCACACCTTGATTTCTTATCGTATTGGACTGAGAAGTTTTTCCCCAATATTGCCAGGCTCAGTTAAAGCCTCTTTTACCTTCTTGCTTCCTTACTGCTACCCTCTAGATACATACAATGTAAGTTATTTTCATCTCTTTCTTATACCTCCTCAATCCATCGGAATGTGAGACTCCCTGAATCTTGCATCCTTCTGCTTATAGCAGAAGACTTTGAAGTTCTTATTACATTATTAGCAATAATGTACTATTAATTTTGTAAACTGCCCCAAGCCTCTGGGGAGAGGCGGTATATAAATTGCAATAATAAATAAATAAAATAAGAATTTTTTTATTTATAGCAGTGGCCAAAGCTTGAATCGAATTCCCAGAAGAATCAAGATCAAACTAAGTGCCTTCTTTTAACCTGCCAACATGTGAAAAAAATAGATCAGGAAAACTACCCTTTCTAGTTACTTAAAAACAAATTAAAGTTCAGTCTGCAGCAATTGTACAGCTGCCTGTGGGAAACCTGAAGTGAAATGGAAGGGACATCACTTCAGTTGTATTAAATGCCTACCTAAATTGCTTTTTAAAAAATAAATTAAAAAAACCTGCGGTAAAACACTTTGTTTCTTTGTTTTGGGGACTTTTTTAAATTCAGAGATTGTCAAATGTGAGACAATAAATGTAAGGAATGGGAGCACATTAGTCCCACACCATAATTTTAACATCATTGATATGTGGAAACAAGAGGTGTGATGAGGAGACCCTCTATCTATGAAATAAGGTTCACCCTGGAAAAAAAATTCCAGTCCATGTGAATAACTTCCACAGGAAGTAGAGGATCCCCATTTCAGACCTATTGATCATCCTCCATGTATAGATGACAAGAACAATAAATCCTGTTCTTTGCTCTTTGATGCTGCTTCCTTACTGGATGCCAGAACAAGGTTTTGATGTGCTTTTAAACTGGACAAATCATAACTGTTTCTATTTTTTTTTTAAAGCTAATAGTGTTTGCCTGTTAGTCTTCACAATGAAAAGTCCCCAATGACTGTTAGGAGATTTGTGCAGATTAGGAAACACTTCCCTCTTGAATGTTTCCTTTACACATGTCTTCAGAAATGTTATCTTCTAACCCTGCATATCTGGAATTCTTTACATGCGGAGTATAAGTATATTGATTATGAATATGTAATATGTAGCAGAAAGCTTAGATAACTTTGTTTGCATTCCAGATACAATGGGACTGTACAATGCCTCACTATTAGATCAAGCTAAAAGGCTATACAATCCAATAGCATGTGAAAGTAGGCTCGTATGCATCTTTATTGATCATAAGCCAAGTCCTGCTATATAACTATGATATGATTTAATGCTTACTCACCTGAATGGTTTGGAAAGAGTTTCCAATGGTGATGACACTTTCACATTTCATAATTATAGTCCAGTGATTAATCTTTTTTTAATCCAGTTTTTAATTAAATTTTTATTGAAAGTTTTGAATACATACAGATAAAAGGGGGGGATGGTTTTGGGGTAGGGCGGATTGAGGGTATAGGGAGGGATCGGGGGGTAGGAAGGGGTAAGGGTTAGGGGCGGTGAGGGAGGTTGTTTGGTCCGGGATCTGGGAAGGATAGTAAAGGGTAAGGGTGATGAGAAAAGATAGGGATAGGGGTAACTTGTTTTCTTCTAAGTTCCTTGTTCATGGGTGCTTCTTGTTTTTCTCGTACAGTCTCTCTCCTTGTTAAGCTGGACATTTCTTTTTTACAAGTCATCTTTTTAGGCTCTTTTTCCTTCTTTTTCCAGAGATGGGTCTTCATAACCCTCTTGGTATAAAAGCAATCTGTTGTTTTTAGTTTTTGTCCTTTTTAAAAAAAAAATAACCCTCTTCTCTCTACCTTCATGTATTGTTGCGTTTTCCCCCTTGACCTGGGGCGCGTCCTTTCCATCATCATAGAAGGTCAGCAGCTCTGGCATTGTGGGGAACGCCTCTTCGGTTGGTTCTGTTTTTGCACGTTGGGAGTGCTCCCGGATCGTTCCCATTTGCTTTTCTTGCCGAGACATTATGGCATCCATCTTCCATAGGCATCCGTCTTGAGTTTCCCCTTTTTTCGCAGTTCTGCAAGGATGTCCCTCAAAGTTATTCCTTCCTCCTCTGGTCCCTCTTCTTGCATTATCCTCCGCTCTTTTGCTCTTGAGGTCCGTTCATGCAGTGCCGACATAATTCTATTGTCAGTTGTGCTGTTCCCTGTTTTACTATTGAAAAAATGTATTTTTCCCTCTCCCAAGATGGCGCTCCTGCCAAAAAGCTCTTCTTCTTCCCTGCTCCTAGGGCTGTGAGAGCTCATCCGCCATTTTGGCTCCCTTTAGCTCTTTTCCTCCCATTCCCTCTGCCTTTGCCAGGGATGGTTGACTGCCCCTCTGTGTGGCCTGCTTGCTGGGCCTTTGTGTCTCTTTTGTTGGGGGCCCGATCCCCTGAGTGTGGGGGCTTCCGTGGGGCTGTTGGGGTCCCTGCTGCTCGTCCTCGCTCTACCCCTCTGTCTCTCTTATATCGGGGTCTCAATCACTGAGTCTTGGGTTAGCAAATGCAACAAACAAGTCACACGACTAGAATATCAAATTCTATATATTCATATCCACATAAAACACAGTCATGGGCTATACAGGTGTATCATATACACTCGGGTATGTCGTATACAAGTTTTACAGGAGGTTAGCATGGAATATACACCATCTCAAATAATACATAACAGATCACAAGCGTAACTCCCCAAAAGATATTATAGAAACTCCGAGGTATCAAATATAGGCTCCCATGAGCCGTGAAGTCCAAACGGCTGGTGATAAAGGGACCGAGGAGGCAGAAATAAGCTCCAAGTAATAAGTTCAAAGGGAGCCTATATTTGATACCTCGGAGTTTCTATAATATCTTTTGGGGAGTTACGCTTGTGACCTGTCTCTTATATCGGGGTTCATGTGATCATGGGAGGGACAGGCCTTCCTTTTGGCGCGATCTCCACCGCCCCCTTAATATGTGTGCTGACTTCCCCAGCACTCACATTTGTTCGTGCCCATCTCCTCCTCCTCTTTTGGCCCCGATCTTGGTGGGATGGGCTGGGCTGGGCTGGCAGTTACTGCGGGTCGTCCCCCGCTTCCTGTCCCTCGACCCTCTTGCCGCCTCGGCTGAAGGCCGGACTCACTCGATCTCCCCCTCTTGAGGAGAGGGCGATCCTTGGAGTCAGCGGCACCTTCCCTATGGCTTCGCGATCCCTTTAGACGTGGCTTCGTCTCTGGGAGGCGCGAATCGCCCTCCGGTCGAGGAGACAGTTGGCACTCTGAGGAGCCTCAGAGTGTCTGTCCTGCCGCCATCTTTGCCCGCCGGGTCTCCCCCAGTGATTCATCTTTAACTGCTAAGTAGAATTATAGTACTACGATTGTGTAGTGTGCCAACCCCCAGTGCTTCAATGTACATCATGCTAGTAAGAGTGCTTTTGAATGGGCAAGTGGTTGGATGTTTTTATTTCAGTACTTAATGTTGATATATTGTTGGTCTCCTTGGGAAGATAGGGTGGCACTGAATTGTTGCCAAGACTGTGAACTGCCCTGAGTCCCTTTCGGGGTTGAGAAGAGTGGTATACAAATACTGTAAATAAATAAATTAATAATAATAATAAATGAATACTATTATTATTTTTGCCACAATATAGTTTTTAGTCCCAAACCATTAGACTTAACATTTTCACATTGATTCAATGGGCCTGCTCTATATAAGATTATATTATTATTATTAATTATTAAACTTTATTTATACCCCACCACCATCTCCCAGAAGGGACTCGGGGTGGCTTACATGAGGCCAAGCCCAACAACACAGCAATAAAAAAACAACACAGCAGCAAATAAAAACAATACAATCAATAAAACACATATAAACAATAAGTGCACAAAGTTTAAAGCCATAGTGGCCAGGCCAAATGTCATATATTAAGATTTTTAAAATAAACACTGGACGTGGATGGAGATAAGATGTATCAAGCAGAAGGGTTTTTGTGTAATGTGGAGATATCAACCCAACAGGTAGTTAAATTGCATCTGTGGACATTTGCAGGGAATTGGTCAAAACAGGAAATTGTTCCCTTTATTCAGGGAAGGCAAATTGGAATAGCCACGTTTCCAGGCTCCTCCTAAAAACTGCCAAAGAGGGGGCTTTTCTCCTTGGGGAGCAAGTTCCAGAGTCAGGGGGCCATCACAGAGAAGGCTTTCTCTCTTGTCCCCAGCAGTTACACCTGTGAAGGGGGCGGGAGCAGGGCCTCTCCAGATGATCAGAGAGATCATGTAGGTTCGTAGACAGAAATGCGGTCAAGTAGGTAGGCAGGTCCCAAACCATTCAGGGCTTTGTAGGTAAAAACCTGCACCTTGAATTGGGACAGGAAGATGAATGGCAGCCAAAGGAGCTCCTTAAACAAGGGAGTTGGCCGCTCCCTGTAGGACGCTCCAGTTAGTAATCTGGCTGCTGCCCGCTGGACCAATTGAAACTTCCGGGCTGTCTTCAAGGGCAGCCCCACATAGATTGCATTACAGTAGTCCAATCTGGAGGTCACTAAGGCATGGACCACCATGGCCAGATCCGACTTCACCAGGTTCGGTCGCAGCTGGCGCACGAATTTTAATTGTGCGAAGGTCCTCCCAGCCACCGCCGATGCATTGACTTGAGTATAAGATGAAGGTGAGAGATGTAGCAGCTAGGGTTGGTTGATCCAAAAAAGTCGTGGTTCTAAAAACAAGGGGGGGGGGGGGTTGCTTAACTTAATGAATTACAAAAAAAATCAAATTTTTAAAAATTGATATGTTATTACTTACAAAATTTTGTTATTGGTTCTAAATTGTCCAAAGCAGGGAAACAGGTCTGACACTGTTAAAAGCACAGGAAAATCAAGGGGCAACATTTTCCTTCACCTCTGGAGTGCAATTGACTGGAAATGTAGATGCCGCCGTCCAAGACGCGCAGAAGCACCTACAGGCACTATAGTGCCTGTAGACGTTTCTGCGCATGCGCGAACGTCCGCGCACACGCACTCCCTCCCAAGCGCGCCTGCCGCTTTGGAGCCAGCGTGCATGCGCAAAACCTGCACTGCACGCGCGCTGGCTCCAAAGCGGCAGGCGTGCTTGGGAGCAAGTGCGCGCGGCGCGGATTCAGCGCGGCGCAGAAACATCTACAGTCACTATAGCGCCTGTAGGTGCTTCTGCGCGGCCGGCGGCGCAGGGAGGCACGCACAGAAAGGTGTGCCGCGGAGGTGTGCCACGGCCGATGGGGCCGGTTGCGGCGGCTGCGGCGCGGCAGCGGCGGCGTTGTGGGCATGGCGGCAGCGGCGTGGTCGTGGCGATGGCGGCGGTGTGGCAGCTGTGGCAAGTGACGCGCCGGTGGGGGGCGACAAAATTTTCTTCGCGTACCCCCCAAAATTAGGTCGGGCCGCCCCTGGATATAGAACCCAAACAATCCTGGATCTGGACCAAATTTGGCACAAATACTTAATATACCCAAAGTTGAACACTGTTGGAGTTGTGGGGGGTTGATTTTGTCATTTGGGAGTTCTAGCTGCTGGGGTTTATAGTTCACCTACAATCAAAGAGCATTTTGAACTCCACCAACAATGGAATTGAGCCAAATTTGGCACAGAGAACTGTCATGAGCAATAGAGAATACTGGGGGCCTCTGGGGGGAAACAGACCTTTGAAATTGGGAGCTGCTGGGATTTATAGTTCTCTGCAATCAAAGATCATTCTGAACTCCCAGCAGCAATGGAATAGAACTAAACTTGACACAGAGAACTACCATGAGCAATAGAGAATACTGGGGGCCTTTTGGGGGGGGGGATCAGACCTTTGAAATTGGGAGCTGCTGGGATTTATAGTTCTCTCCAATCAAAGAGCACTCTGAACTCCCAGCAGCAATGGAATAGAACTAAACTTGGCACAGAGAACTATCATGAGCAATAGAGAATACTGGGGGCCTCTTGGGGGTGGGGGGTGGGGTGGAAATAAACCTTTGAAATTGGGAGCTGCTGGGATTTTCCTTCATGCCACGGCCATCTCCCAGGACTCAGGGGCGTTTGCAGAAGCGGAGGCTTTCCTTCTCCGCTGGACCCTCCCACACAGCAACCCAGCTGTGTTTTACTCTTCTTTCCTCTGCTCTTGCTGCCTGCAAACCTTTCCCTTCTTCTTCCTCGCCCCATACACGTTTATTTTCTTCTCCCTCACCTCGTGGGCATCTTTTTCTCTCTCCTCCTCCTCTCCCTTCCTCTCTTCCTCCTCCCTTCTTTCTCTCTGCCTTCTCTCCTCCTCTCTCCCTCCTTTCCTTTCTTCCTCCTTTCCTCTCCATCTTCTTCTCTCTTTCTTTCCTCCTCCTCTTCCTTCAATTCTCCCCTCCTCTCTCTTTCTCTCTCTTCCTGCTGCAATTCTCCCAGCGCTCACCTCAGCGCAGCTCCGTCCACCAGGAAGTTTGGGTCTCCTTGGGGGTGGGGCCTGCTCTTCCCAGTCCCTCGGCTGCCTCTGCCTCTCTTCCCTCCATGGTGTGGAGCCAGGGCCCTGCAGAACATCGGCAGCAACGGCAGAGAGAAGGAGAGAGAGGGGGGAGAGGGAGGAGAAGCGTGGAGGACTACATTTCCCAGAATCGGTAGCGGCAGCGGCACTTCCGGTTTCCCGTAGAAATGCAGGAAAAACAAACAGTGCAAGATGAATGAAGGTGGGAACTGAGGGGGAGCCAGGAGAAGACAGGCAGAAGGTATGTGAGTAGTACAATAATTAAGAATTAATTACAATAATTACGCAAATTGCTGGCCTCCAGGATTGAAAATCAAAGCCTACTTCTGGGTTTGCCGGAGAGATGCGGTAAAGCTCAAAATTAGCTGTTTGAACAGATCTAATACAAATTAATTTAATTTCTTCATCCGAAAACCCAACCCTAGTAGCATCTACTGGTAATTTTCAAAAATAAAAATAGATACCAATAAAATTACATTAATTACATAAGTAGGTTAGATGTTTTTTAATATTTATATAAAACTGTAAATATTTTCAGGACTTGTGGATTTTGGCAATGGAAGGTTAAATTGAATTGAAAATGGTGTTTCTTCCAGGCTCCTGGATGAGCTGCCTCATGTCTGCTTGTGAAATGCAAACAAAACAGCAAAGGCTGTTTTTACAAAGTAATCAAGTTGCTAATTGAAGGCACTTTAAAACACAGAGCAATGGGCAATTGGGAATCGAGTAGCACTGCAAACATTATTCATCAGCTTTCACACTTCGGTGTTTCAAGAATCCAGTTTCTTGGTTCAATAAGGAGATAATATTGATGAATTTGAATTGGACACCTTCCCCTTAACATCCACCTGGATGTTGTGATGTGGCCTTGCTGCTGAGTACCCATACTTTTATTAATTTATATACAGGGCTGTAGCCAGGATTTTGATTGGGGTGGGGGTGGGGGCTGAGTCTGAGAGAGGATCTACCTACCCTAGCAAACCTTTTGTATCATTATCCCAATACCACCATACATATGGGATATATTGAGCATAATGATCAGAACATAATATGAATACACATAACAGTTTAAAAAATGTATCAGTAAGGCCTTCTCGCAGACCACCCTGAGAATTTGGGGGGGGCTGAAGCCCCTCAAGCCTCCCCCCCTCCCGGCTACATGCCTGCTTGTATAGGAGGCCTGGAACTAATGGCTGTAGGCATACATGCAACAGGCCACTAATGCACATACAGAATTACAGGTCATAATAAACTTCTGGAAATAATGGCAGAAATTATGGGCTTCCAAAGTACTTTTCATGGAAGCCATTTATCTCTTAACCACTTATTTTCACCTTGTGGCCTGTTGCTGCCTGAAGAACTTAACAGCATAGCCATTATTTGAATTCAATGTACTTTTATGAAAGTTACACAGAGACAATTGCATTTATCTCCTGTAATGTGACATTTTAAAATTATTGCAGTTTGGAGACTGACCTATGAAATGATAAAATGAAAAAAGGACCCCTTTGCATTCATTACAACAGTAGTCTACTTCTCAGTTCAATCTAGAATACAGGCAAAAAAATCTTAGCATTTCAAAATAATTGAGAAAAGTAACTTTTTCCTGAAATGAGATACATTTTTTTCAGAGTTCGTGATTTTCAGTACAAATGTAACAATTGAATACAACTGTTAAAAGTTATAGCTGATCTTTAAGCATATTTATTTCCTTTTTAAATATATATATATGGTATAGTGTCCTCAGCTGATTTGAAAAGCAAATCTTATTAGCATGCTTTAAAACTGAATTGGGTGGATTATTTTTCATTAGAGAGTACCTGTCAGTGTGCCATTCCATTTACATGCTGCACATAAGGAAATGCTGAGGTTTAATACCACTACCTTGTCAACACCATTATAGCATAATAATGTTTTCTTCCAGTGAGCCTTAATGAGAAATATAATTTTATGTTTTCCTCTGAATGGCAGTGGTATAACAGCAATACCAGCAACTGCTGAGCACATGGCGCCATGTGACTTAGGGCTCAACTAGGCAACCCTAACTGCCCTGGTTCACCACAAATTGAAAACATGTGATTTTATGATGCTCATTTATTTCCAGTTGCTTTAAAATGGCTTTTCCCTGCTTTGTGCAAAGTTGAGGAATACTCCCAGGTTTGCTGGAAACTCTGGAATATCCCATGACATTGGAGAACACTTGACAGCTGGATTGTGTCTGATTTCGCCCAATCTTCTGTCCGATAAGATACCAGTACTATCACTTTTCCCTTCACTGATCAGTACAGGTGAAGAGGATGGATTGTGGTCTTGTCACTGCCATGCCTCGTTGTCCATGCAACTCCATTTGAGGGTGCTTCTGTTGACATGAGAATTAGGTGCCCACACAACCAGAAAGAAGGGCGTGAAAGCCTACTCCTTCATCCTTATCATTTAGGCACCCAATTCTGACAACATGACAAGGTGATCTCCCCTTCTTTTTTTCTATTCTTGTGGGCACCAGGGCTAATGTCAGAACAGTTCCTATGGTAAGGAAGAACCAGGGAGGTGCCAGGAACTCTTACAGAGCTTTCTGACCAGCAAGGAGTGGTAACAACATGGAGAAAATAAGATGTGTGTGGTGCTCCAGGCTATGCTCCTTGTCCATGTAAACAATACATGCTGCAGGATTCTACATGAAATTCCTTACTTTATCATCAAGTCAGGATACAAACTGGGAGTGCTGCTTTTTTCATTTTAAACAGTTTTTATGTGTTTCAGATGGTTTTTTAAAATAATATGTTTAATTTTATTTTAGTATTTATTTTTTAGATTTAAAATTGAATTGCTTTTAAAGTTGTGAGTCGTTTTGAGTATTGTTCAATAGACAAAAGTATGGTATATTTAAATATGATGGTGATGATGATAGTGATGAGAAGATGATAAAGGCCAGTAAAAGAATAGGGAAAAAGAAAAAGGTTTCAGTATTATTTACTTGTGACTGTTTTGCAATTAAATGTCTGGATCTGCTTTGGAATGGAAGAAATCAAATGGGTTATAAAAATTGTTGACATTAAAAAGAAAATAAAAAGACACACAAATCCATGAGCTCACTGATTCTGTAGAATCAAGCAGGATAAAGATTGAGCCAAACAACTGCCCACCAGGATACTGAGAACAAGCCAAGAAATGATTTTAAATTATTATTGTTACTGTTGTAGTTTACACCTCTATCTTCCCTTATTGCGAATGACAACAATTGTTGAGAGCATTTACATGATATGAACTACAGAGGAAGCCCAGACTTGTCTTCAGTATTTTCAAAAATTAGGAGGATATGATAGGCTTGTACTCCTCAGTAACTATATGCTTTCACACTACATCACCATCTTTCCATTTTAACTTTGATGGCTATATTTTATGGAATTTTGGGATTTGCAATTTGAGTAGATTGATGGGGCAGTATGATGTACTAGTTTGAGTGATGGACTATGGGCCCAACTACATGGACCAAATGAGGTGGGCCAAGTGTAAATGAACTTCATGGCATGTCCATTAAGTTCATGGAGGATGTCCCGAAGCTTCAAGACCTCACCCACATGTTAGACATGTGAGGAAGTGGGTTGATTCTGATTTGGAACCAGTTCCTGCTGTTCCCACATCTGAGGCTTGGATGTTGCTTATCCAAAAGCCTCTTCAAGACTGCTAAGGCTTAGATGTTTCTCAATCACAGCCTAGCACAAGACTGACAAGGCTCAGATGCTTCTCATCTAAAGCCTCTCACAAGACTGACTATTCCTGTCAGGAATCCTCTCTCCTAGAAAGCTAGACTCCTCCCCCTATGGCTCTCAGCCAATCTCTTGGAAGTGTCTGTATCTATACAGAAGAGTAACTAAACCACTCCCCCCTGTCTCTGGCAACTCCTCCCTCTAATGGCTGCTCTGCTGAACTCCCTTCCCAAGATGGATGCCAGCTATTTCCACCAGGGAGCCAAACTGCCACTCAGGCCTCGGCCTACCCAGAATGGGTGAGTCTTTACACCACTCTTCCTGGACTCCGGTAGCCTAGAGACAGGAGAGGGTACTTACAGTCACTGTCATGTCCACAACTTAGCTATGATCACTGGGCAAAAAATTGCTAATAATCCTCACCCATAACAAGTGTTAACTGGACAGAGTGCCAGAGCAATTGGAGAAGGGGGAGAGTCTTGCCAGTTGGAAATGTGGACTCCCCTGAGGTTGATCCAGAATAGTCCACTCCAGATCAGCTCCAGCATATGCGACTCAAGTATAGATGGGCCCTAAGTCTCTGGAGATCAGGGTTCGGATCTCCAATCAGCTATGACTTTTTACTGGATGACCTTGAACAAGGCACTCTATATGACACTAAGAAGAAGGCAAAGGCAAACCATTAATAAACAAATCTTTCCAAGAAAATCCTGTGTGAGGTCACCAACAATCTAAATCACTGAGTGCTGGGTGCACAAGAACAACAAATAGTACAAGACTAAGATATAGATATTTTTATATCTTAGTCTTGTACTATTTGTTGTTCTTTGTGAGGTCACCAACAATACATATGAAGAGTTGACTATTTTTTCTAATAATTTTCTTATATCCAATGATGATGTCCCTTATATAAAATGGCAAAATCAAGGTTTGCCTTTTTGATTTATAAAATATATATTTTTTCAAAGCATGTATGTTTGAATCTATAGATAGAAAGCCTCAAACTGCTATTTTTGCAGATATCCCACTTACGATCTGGGACTGTTCCCACCACCTTTTGGTTCATCTGATGTTTTTATGTGGGTGATTCCCAGGATTAAACAAGACCATATCAATTTCTGGGAAATATTAATTGATATTTATGGCCATGACTTAAAAACTGGAATATTATATTACAAGGATTGTTCCCTAAAAACAAAGAGTGAATGTGTTTTTCTCCCCAGAAGAATTGTTCTTGCAACCAGTAATTTAAGGTAAGTAAATCTGGAGATGACAGTGAAGAATTGACTATGTATAGAGATGACAAGAAAGTCTTAAGGTTTAACCCAACCAGCCATGAATGAAAGATGGTAGTCTGAACCTCAGGGCTTCAGCTACTCTGTAAATGCTGAACACAAAATCAGTAAAGATGAATTCCTCCCCTGCTCCCAATTTCACTTGTTTAATGGTAGGAACTTCTCTGTTCTCTCAGGCAAAGACAGGTGGCTTATTGAGTTTGGAATATTGGTAAACTTTCATCAGGTGCTCTTCCCAACGAGTCTCCCAAAGCCAGAAAGAAAATATTCATTTCGACTCGTGTATAACTAATAAGGTGGGCAACTTGTAGCCCTTCTAGATGCTAATGAACTGTAGCTCACATCAGTCTTGCCAAGCATAAGCACTGCATTATTGAAGAATGGTGAAAACTGCAATCTAATAGCATCTGGACGTCACAATTTGAGATATAATTCAATGTTTTCTTACATGTAAGTAAGTCTCATTGCGAAATTATTCCCAGGTAAGTGCATACATGTCTGACCCCCTCCCTCCCAAAATTAAAAACCCAAGCTTATCTACATAAGTGAGTCAACTGATCAAAAGCAAATAGAGGGACAAAACTTACATTTGAAACAGTAATTCAGAACAAGCAGTATTAGTTAAACATTCATTTTTCTCTTCTATATGAACCACTGATTACAGAAACATAAAATTGATTACTAAAAGAAATGCAATTATTTTACTTACATCCTGTTCTTTTTAAGTGTTCAAAACTGCATGTATAGCTCTTCTCCTGTGTCAGGTAACTCAAACCAAAAGAGAGTGACCAACACCTCGTGACACTTGTGCTGCAGTAGAAACTTAACCATGGATCCCTCAATCTTCTAATTCCCTTAGCAGATCTCCTAATAAGGACACCACTCCTGCTCTTGGGGATGGCTCTCTCTCTCTCTCTCTCTCTCTCTCACACACACACACACACACACACACCAGCTAACTATGGAACTAGAAATGGCAAGGAAAGCCCACAGCTGAGTAGAAGCATGTATAGCCTGACCTATCTCCCCAAGGGGACTCAGGGCGGCTTCCAGCATAATAGAGGCAAATATTCAATGCCTATATAAATCATAAACAACAACAAAATATATATTACATAAATTAAAACAGGTAATTTAAATAATAACAATTAAACAATCAACATTTAAACCATTAAAAGCCAGTTAAGATAGCATGGATAACAGTGCTTATGCAACCTTCAGAACTTTAGCTACTCTTAAACTATTCAACCTAAGAATGAAATGGAACAACTGTTTTTAATATTCTTGTTCTGGTATTTATTATGTGTTAATGTTTTTAAATGTTTTACGGTGTTTTTGGACATTGAATCGTTGCCACTGTAAACCACTCTGAATCACCTGAGGGCTGAGAAGGGCGGTATACAAATGCAGTAAATAAATAAATAAATAACGACTGTGGCATCAAGTAGTGCCTTGTTTGAGCTGTTCCAAGGCACACACCATTAACAAGATTTGTCATGTCAAATACTGTAATAATTTAGGATTTAATTTTTCAATAGAGTTTGTATGCATACCCAGCTGTAAGTTTATAGGTGCTGACTAGCCAGTTAAAGACAAATTAAGTGATAAATGTGCATGTGCAGATCAGCTTTTCATCTACCATGCTGTAACTCACTTTAAGACACTAATGGAAAAGAATCAGCACAAAGCTTCTCCCTCCTCTAGAACCATGCTTGGAAAGATGAGGCTGTAATTTTGATGGATTTCGTATTTAGTGATGGATCAAACAAGACACAACCTTTTTGAATTGTTTTTTATATTTACTGACACTGCATAAGCCCTCTGTATCCATAAGCAATATTCTCCCAGTCATATCATGGTTACCTGAAATCACAAATATCAATTAATGCCATCAAATTGCCTGACTTTTGTTCCCAGAATCATATAGGGAGACATTGCATTGGGAGACTTCAAATTTGCTAGGTCCTCCAGCATTACTCTATGGTAACTTCTGGGGGGAACATATCACAGAATTGTACTGGAGGCCCTAGCAAATTCCTAGATGAACCATTTTTCCTTGGCATGGCTAAGTGATATCATGGATAAGGGCTACATGTTTATGATGATCTTTAAGACATACAGTGGATTAACTTCATGAAAGTAGATAAAAGATTGGTTCAAAGAACAGAAGTGTCTTCTAAAAGTTCTCAGAAGATTCTTCCCACTTCACATAGGTACAACTTAATCCTTTGTGTTCAAGTTTCAGTCACCTGCCTTCTGACCCTTCCAATAAGTGCCAGACCAATACATTTTGCTGCCAGAGGCAAAGGACAAGATGCTGCCCCTCTCATTCTATCTACAGCGAATGACCAGATTGGCAGCTGAATCTGACTTTGGTACTCGTAATGCAGATTGCCCATTTCTACTGCACTTGTAGAAAGCAAGCTCAACTTGTTTAGGGGATGCAGACCACCTGAACATTATAGTTCCTGTTTCCCCAATATTGCTAATGTTCTCTATCCTCTTTCCCATGGTGCTTGAGACAACCAAACTAAATCTGCATAATAACCACTGATTCTGGTCCTGCTTAGAGCATATTGCCTGAAGATTACATATGGTGACTTTAATTTGGAAACCAGACATGTTAATAATTTTGTTTATGATCAGAAGGAAGGGTGGAGATTCAGTTCCTATCTTGTCAAAGAAGACATCTGCTCATTGCTACAGTGAGAGCAATAATATAGTTAGTCCTTCACATTTGTGGGTTTCACTTTAATGGATTTGATTATAATGTGGAAGTTGACAACAGAGTTTTGCTGGAAGGTTTAGAAATTCCTAGAGTGGTGTTATCTTAGGTTGAAAATAATCATTTTATTATTTACATTTCTCCCCAGTTTCATTGAGATTCTGTGCTTCAAACCCCAGAGAATGTGGAGCACTTACTGTATTTGCCAAAAATTGAAACAATATAGTTGGAACAGGCAGGTGGAAGCTACGCATTACATTTGACCACACAGCTTTTTTGTTTTTAATGTATGCCTTCAAATTTGAGGTGCGCAATTGATGGTGCATTATACTCAACTAAATGCAGTACTTTGGTATCAAACATCTGCTGAAACATGTCTAACTGCTTCTATTCTTTTTTGGGTGCAGGATTCTATTTCTCTTCTTTTCATATTATAGTACCATCTACATCATTAACTGAAAAATGCCTGTACATACTGGATAAAGTGAGACCTCTCTACCTACGTATTCTGCAACCATAGCTGAAAGTATTTTTAAAAATCCAAAAAGGAAACCTTGATTTTACCATTTTAATTAAAGAACACCCTTTTATCAGAACATTGTATATAATGGGGCATGAGCACCTAAGGATTTGGGTACGTAAGGAAGTGGAGTGGATGGCTAGGTATTGGAACTAAACTCTAGTGAATACCAAGGACCCATTGCACATTTATCTTATATTATATTGTTGAATGTTATATGCAGACTTGCTGGTATAAGATGATATTAGATGGGGTTATAGAAACACTAAAGATCATCTACAATGAACCTGAACAGAACATTGTAGCTATGAGCTCATCCTAACCCTAGAAATGCTCAGGAGACTACTGAGATACCATCAACCAACTTTTTTTGTGTTATGGAAAAATTGACCCAGCTCCTCTAATAATAACAACGATAAATTTATAACATTTTAGAGCTTGGCTGCATCTCAGCCCACCCCAAACATTCCTGAGAGCATTAATCTAATTACTCACCAAGCCTAAAACTAGTTTGGCAGGAAACCTCTCAAGCCAGACAAAGCAAACAGGTAAAGGTACTTCCTTAAGATGCAATTAAAAATTAAACTCCAGGAGTCCCATTATCTGCTCCCTGTTTTTGTTTTTTTAAAAAAGCACAACTATATTGAAATAACTATTTTTTCCAGTCTGCCACTGAAGGAGAAACCTTGGACATACATTTTCTTTATTAATGAACAATCAGAGGAGAGACCTCATGCATAAATGCACAAAAACTGAGCACCCAAATAGATTTGAACTATATAAAATTGGCTTGGGAAACTGGTGGGGGTTGAACATCCAGGAAGCCAGCCTGATATCCAGCTGAGGGGGGATCCTCTCAGGGAAGCAAGAGCTCTTTAAATATGTAATTATGTATTTGCATAAGCTTTGTTGTTTGTCTCTGGCATCTATTGTAAACCCCACAATCTCATTTTAGACTATTTCAGACCATTCTCCAAGTCTTGCCCTTTTTCTCCTGGGAGGTTCTTCCAAATGGCTCCAGCTTCAAATGGTCAAATAGTAGCTCTTCATCTTTCATGCCTCAAGGGAGAGTCCACCCACCTCTGACATCACAGAGTCCCCAGTCAATGACAACTCAGATCCAAACTTAAGCATTCCTGAGCCAGTCAGAGGAAGTAGTGGCTGTCAAAGGGGATAAAATGTTTTGCACTGTATTATATGCTATTTTAGTTATTTGACATGATTCTGCTGTTCTGACATGCATATGGCCAGATGAATAAACCTTCTGTTACTGTTGTCAAACTGGTCACATTTTTCCCGGCTTTCAAACTAGCAAGATGTGCCAGGCAACTGACCTACACTGCCCCATTGTGGCTGATTTCAGTAACAATTGAAGAGATGTAAGAGATTCAGGAAGAATTGAGAGCTCTCCAGTGGGGTCCCAAGAGGCTGCAGATGTGCAGTGTGGGGCTGTATGCATTTCAAGAATCACATTTTTCCCATCATAGTCATAGAGTGATCAATGAAATGGATGGTTCTCTTTTAGTATTCTTGTTCCAAGTCTAAGAGAAGAGCATGATTTCGATGAGCATTCTTTCTGTCCTACCCACAATCATGAACAAGAGGCACCCTTGTTCATTTTGGTCCTTTGTTAAATAAATAAATTCTTTGGAGGAGGCAGAGTTCTTTGGTAATGTTGAAAATTTTCCTGGAAGTTTGCGAAGATCTTTAATGTTTAAGCAGGTTAGTGTTGTTGTTTTTTTAAAAAAAAATCAATCTGCATACTTAAATGGCAATGACAGTGAAATATAACATAGCCCTCTCCAGTGGCAGCAAACTCAAAGCAAATTGAAACAGTTTGACTGACATTTTTCTGGCTATGTGCTAGCTGAGTATGTCCCAAAAGTACATTGAAACAAACAAACATAGTGGTATCATCATGGAAATATGGTTATATTTTCTATGGATGCTGCTTATTAGTATGTCCCATCCATGTTGCCCTTCTTAACTGTGCAAAAAGTAGCTATATTGAGTTTCTGTGAGTTTTTTGGGCTGTATGGTCATGTTTCAGTAGCATTCACTCCTGATGTTTCACCTGCATCTGTGGCTGGCATCTTCAGCAACCCAGTGATTCTGGCCATGTAAGCCTTTGTCAACAGCATCTATAGTGCTTGTCAAATGCCTGCAACACACCATTTTCAATTATTTTAACATTTTGTTTAAATAGACTATACATTTTCATGTTATTTTAATGGATGAAGTTCTTTGTCTTTGCCCTTTTTATGCCCACAAACTTATTACCAATATCAAAAGTATTTTGCAAACTGGAAAAATTGATCTAAGTCCTAACAGTCATAGTAGTACTAAATTTTGCAACCTACAAAAGTAATGAATGGACAACAAAACAGATAATCTTATTCATTTAGAAATAGTAGGTGGAGATGGACAGAGAGGGAGCATAAGGAACGTGTAGAATAAGGAGTAGTAAGAAGTGCATAAATATTTGTTGGGGTTTTTTAGACAACTTCGTAGAAGTGCTACTCACAGTGTTGCATAAAATGCAAAGGTGCAAGCCTGTCAATGGTAAAGACGGGTTCTCTCATAGTCAGAAGGTAGAAACCAGTTTCACTCAAAGAGACCCAGTTTTGGATTTTAATTTTCTCTCTCTGTAGTCCCTATTGAACTCAGAGGAAGGAGGATTTGCTTTCCATTTTCATTGCCTCCCTTCTAAAAAAGAGACCTAACACATTCTTTTATCAATGTTTTGTCTCTTCTTAGACACTAGGCTTGTTTGATCAAGGAAAAAAATGGTTCAAAACTCATTTCGGATGTAGGGGATGCTGGCGATTCAATTTGGAAATTATTTCCGAAATTTCCAAATCACTTTGTTATTCACGGGCATGATTGTGCAATGTGCGAAAACCTGCAAACGGGACAGGCAAAACTTGGGGGATTCCCTTTCCCTCCGTGTTAGACCGCTACTTACACAACTTGCCACCATGGTAGAAAACATTCTCCTCTGTCAGCATACTAACTTTCAACATATATAGAAGATCCCTGGGGTCTTGACAATTTTTAAGTAATTTCAGTAATCTAATATTACAAGAAGAAGAAATGTGTTGCCTCCAGGATTCTCTTTGAAAATTTAAATCTATCTCTCTGTTTTGCATATTTGTCTAGAGCACACCTTTCTGAATATGAGAAAATGGAATTTATCTCATAACCATATATTAATTTATTACATTTGCTTGTTTCCAAGATAAGCGGAGATTAGGAGATTTCTAGTTTCGAAAAAAAACAACGTGTAACCCCTGACAGAGAAAGGAGGGCTGTACAAACTGTTATGGTGTGATTCCTCAAGGAAAAGATTAGATTCAGAGATTTCTAGTTTCCAAAAGAACAACGTGTAACCCCAGACAGAGAAAGGAGGGCTGTGCAAACTGTTATGGTCTGTTTCCCAAAGGAAAAGATTAGATTCAGAGATTTCTAGTTTCCAAAAGAATAACGTGTAACCCCAGACAGAGAAAGCAGGGCTGCAAACTGTTATTGTCTGGCTCCCCAAGGAAATTAGTTGTTCCTAACCCTATTGTTTCCCTTGCTAAGCAGTGGCATGGCACCTTTTCCACCCAAGCAGCCTGCCCTAGTCCCTTTCCCTTCGCGTCCCTGGCTCGCAATAAGCCCATGAGGTACGTGTGGGCCTTTTAAAGGGTAATGGCTGACATGCCGAAACCCCACCACTCCCCCATGGTTTCCTCTCATTGGCTAGAGGCAAGCATCCCAGCATGCAAGCAGCTGCTTGCCTCCAAATGCTGGGTCATTTCCGATTCACTTCCTAAGTCAGAACAAAAATGGTTAGCGTGGTTTCGAAAGGGCAAGGATACTTCTGGGTTCCTAAATTGCTTTGAAATCGCTTCAAAAAGGAAGTTATTCCGAATTTAATCCGAATAATGAAGATTCCGAATGAACCTAACCATGTCTATTAGACACCAACGATTGTAACACACAAACTGATTTCAGTACCTCCAACAGAAAAAAGATGTAATTATATATAAGAAATACACCCATTTTTTAAATGTGTATTTTAAAGTATTTTTAGGATTTTAGGTTAGAAAGTCTGTATCTGTAGCTGCATTTTTGGAAATGACTAGCTGATTAAGTTGGGCTGAGTCAAGAAGCAGCCAGAAAGGAACAATGTAAGCAAAAGACAAGCTAAATTCCAAGTCCTAAATTGCTGACTTTGATATTTATGCAATGAAAGCCAGATATAGTTCTATGGAATATTATATCCATCTAAACTTGTGTTGACATTTAGACATTTGGTCATTTAGTGAATTGTGATGATTGAAGTTGGATAAAAGGAAGATAATTTTCATTTATCTTCTACTTTTCTAAGCAATTCATTATGAAAAAAGAAAAGAAAAACAGTCTACTTGATCATGCTTACTCTTTCCAGGAAAGATAGCAAGCTAAACATGCCTGATTCTGAAAACATGGCAAGTACCAACTGTACAACAGTCTTGTCTGTGATGTATTGCTCAGCATAGATCCAGTGCCAGAAGAAATGCAGGATTGTGGTGTGTGGGAATGAGACTCTGGGATACAAGGGTTTGAATCCCTGTTCAGTCATGGAATCTTGGGTAATCTTGGGCAAATCACCTTCTCTCAGCCTTAAAGGAAGGTAATGTTAAACCTCTGAAGAAATGTTGTGAAGAAAACCCTATGCCAGGTCACCAAATGCTGGAGTCAGCTTCAAGGCACACAGCACAAAATAAATAAAATTAAGACCACCCACTTTTTAAAAACCTCAAAAGGCATGTGTCTGCTTTTATTGGCTTTTATGAATGTCAGCTATTCATGTTATCCATTGAATATTAGGAAGTCAAGCTGAAAGTAGGACAGTCCAAAGAGCATAAAGTTCAACATATGCCTTGCTTTCTCTTCTCTGCTCTTTGTGACCTTGTGCCCAATTTAAAACAACTGTCCTTCAACTGTTCTTGGTTGCCTCTCACCTCTTGATTTGTGGCACTTTTTCAGACTTTACTGGAAGGATACAAAGAGATGGCATGTGCATATGAGAGAGGTTAACATGTAGTTTCAAAGATTTAATATCTACCACTTTAAAAATTGCAATGCCAAAAGGAAAAATATTGTCCATTTTATGGGCACTTTAGTTTTATGCAACAAAATCCACAAAGCAGTGATACCTTTATTGAGCTAACTGAAATGCACATAATACTCTGTGCAAGGATTCAAAGCTTCACTGACGCATTCATCAGACAAAAATATTGAGAATAATAAAGAAAATGATGACATTAGAGTCACAGATCTATGTTTTGTCTCAGAGGTTACTTCGGTTGAAAATTAATATGGTTTGGAAGAATATCAGTGCAGGCAGAGTCCACTCACTTTCTTGACTGTGTGAGGACCTGGGACAAAGGGCAGTAAACAACACACCATATTTTTTAATCCATTAACAGCAGGGGGGGGGGGAATCTTCCCCTGAAAGTCAGGCATACTCTGTCCTGTGGAAAGCTCACTGTCCTTTTCTTAGGCTGGAAACACTGAATTTCTACAGAAGTCTCTGTATTGTAATATCTGAAAGAGACCGTATTTACTCAAATCTAACGTTCACCTTTTTTGGCTAAACTACCCTCCCAAAACTAGATTTGTGTAATATGGTAATCTTAGTGCTGAGCCAAAGCAAAAGGGGAAACTACTAATGGCAATTGCCCAATGCTATGCAATGCTGGGATTTGTAGTTTGGTGAGTCATCAGCATTTTTTGGCAGCCCCCACGATCCCAAACTACAGCCCCAATAAAACCATAGCATTGAGCCAGGGCAGTTGAATTCGATTCATTCTACAGCATAGATGCACCCCAAGTTTTTCTTTTCCATTGCTGAAAGATTTACTGTTGTAACACTTTTGTTTTTAAAGACAGAATGATAAGCAGACAGCCACTGTAATGTGCACTTTGTTTTTTCAAAAGAGTGCACATTTTGCAACTATGCATTACATTTGCCAGAATTTTTTTTTGGTTCACATTAGATTTGATGGAGCATTAGAATCAAGTAAATATGGGTAATTTTGATGCTGTATAGATAAAACTTTCCAAGTGAGGGCCAAATGAAAGAGTTTAACCTTTGTTAGAGGTACAAAACTCAAAGAGTTAAATTCAAATCTAACTCCTTGTTAAAGTTTCCCCTGTTGCAGAAAAAACAGTTCTGTCAAATTCAGGAAATATTTCTGCCCAAATTTCTGCTCTGAAGCATCCATACACTGATCAGCTGCAGTGCATTTTATTGCCAATTTTGGACTTTCTCCTGACTTTTTTAAACACCTGATTTCCATGTGGATATGCATTGCAGCACACATTAGGGATGTTGTTTTCTAGTCTCCCCCCATAAGCCACATCATTCTGGATTTTCTGACCTGTATTGATGGGTCCTCTAATGTACAAATTACGTTATTCAATCATTTGGATTTTGCTGCACAGTTACCCTTGAATGGTATTTTCTGGATTTATTTATTTATGGTTCTCATAACCCAAGGTTATAGAATAAGAGGGACAGGGAGCCTGAGGGACAGGGGGAGGAAGACGTACTACCAAAACTCAATCAAATCCTCCTATGGGATATTTTTTAAATGAGATTTTATTTCTAGAAACTTTAAGAATTTTCTAAAAATCAGTGAATGACTCAAACATTCTGAAACCTGGTGGGTTTGTAGTGGTAAATGTGTTCTCCAAATGTGACCATTTCTGTCCCAATAGCCCTAAGATGATGGAAAGAGAAACCTGGAAAGTTTTCCCATTGTCACCAATGGACAGCCGGATTGAAAAAAAGTATTTTGCCCTCCCAAATTTGGGCAGCTTCTGAAAAAACAGAATGGGAGCATCCAAAAACAGCACTGAAAACAGAATGGGGTTTACCCAAAATACACCCCTCCCCCCAAAAAAGTAAAGGCATTCCTTGGGACAGTGGTTCTCAACCTTCCTAATGCTGTGACCCCTTAATACAGTTCCTCATGTTGTAGTGACCCCCAATCATATAATTATTTCAATGCTACTTCACAACTGTGATTTTGCTATTGTTATGAAGCGTAATGTAAATATCTGAAAGGCAGGATGTATTTTCATTCACTGGACCAAATTTGGCACATATTCCCAAATTTGAATACTGGTGGGATTGGAGGGAGAGATTGTCATTTGGGAGTTGTAGTTGCTGGGATTTATAGTTCACCTACAATCAAAGAGCATTCCCCCACCAATGGAGGAATTGAACCAAACTTGGGACACAGAATTCCCATGACCAACAGAATATACTGGAAGGGTTTGATGGGCATTGACCTTAAGTTTTGGAGTTGTAGTTCCATGACTGTAGGGGCCTGAGCTTTAACCTTGCATGCGGTGTTACTGCTGTTGTCGAGGCCATATGCCCTAACAGCACCTGAATGTCCCTTGCTCTGACAGACGTTTTGGACAGCATCTCCAGTATTATATTCTGAAGATTTAAAAATCTTTCCGGTGGTAGTGTTGCTGTCTGCTCCACAGAATTCAGTAGTGCGCCAATGAACTGTATCTTCTGTGAAGGTACCAGGTTGGACTTCTCCCAGTTTATAATAAGACCTAGAGACTGGAGAAAGGAAAGAACGAATCTGGAATGATCTAGTAATTCACATCTGGTCTTACTCACTATAAGCCAGTCGTCTATGTATGGGTAAATAGTTTATTTATTTATTTATTTATTTATTTATTAGTCAATTTTATATTCCGCTCCTCCCTGCAGGCTCGGGGCGGATCACAACATCACAATAAAATGCGCAATACAAATGCACAACGAATCACCATAAAACAGTAAAAACACATCAGAGTCAAAAGCCAGCTTATTACAAATCATCAATCGCAGTTTTGAGCATTAGAGCCATTTCTTTCGATTCAGCCAAAGGCTGTTCTAAAGAGGACAGTCTTGCAGGCTCTTCGAAAAGGACCCAGTTCATGTATTGTCCGGACATGATTGGGGAGTGAGTTCCAGGTCATGGGGGCCACAAATGAAAAGGCCCGTTGTCTTGTACTGGACAGGTGGCAGGTGCGGGGTGATGGAACAACCAATAGGTTCTGCTCTTCCGAGCGCAGTGATCTCGGGGGAACGTACGGGGTAAGGCGGTCCCTTAGGTACTCAGGCCCTAGACCGTGCAAGGCCTTAAAGGTTAACACCAACACCTTGAAGGCAATCCGGCACTCGATAGGAAGCCAGTGCAGTTGCCGTAAAATAGGTGTAATATGCTCCCTTACTGGTGCTCCCACCAGCAAGCGAGCGGCGGCATTCTGCACCAGCTTGAGTTTCCGGATTGTCGACAAGGGAAGGCCCACATAGAGGGCGTTACAGTAGTCCAGTCTCGAGATGACCGTCGCCTGGATCACCGTGGCCAGGTCGTCCCTGGACAGGTAGGGTGCCAGTCGCCTAGCCTGGCGGAGGTGGTAAAACGCCGTTTTGCTGACCATGGCGACCTGAGTCTCCATGGTCAGCAAAGGGTCCAATTGGACACCTAAGCTCTTTACGAGGGATGACGGGCTGAGCTGCTCGCCATCCAGGGTAGGCAACCGGCACTCATCCAGCCCAGGGCGACCGGGCCACAAGATCTCCGTCTTCGACGGATTCACCTTCAGCCGGCTGGCACGCAGCCAACCAGTCACGGCTTCAAGGCATAGATGGAAACAATCGGGTACGGTATCCTGCCTACCGTCCATTCTCAGCAGAAGCTGGGTGTCATCCGCATACTGATAACACTCCAGACCAAAGTCGCGAGCCAGCTGTGCCAGGGGGCGCATGTAAATGTTGAATAATAAGGGCGAGAGGATGGCCCCCTGGGGGACCCCACAACTTAATGGGAGTCTCCCGGAGACCTCCTCTCCCCTCTCCACACGTTGTCCCCGGTCCCGGAGGAAGGAGGCCACCCACTTAAGGGCAGTCCCCCTCACCCCTGACACGGCTAAACGGTGGGCCAACAATGTATGGTCTACGGTATCAAACGCTGCTGTTAGGTCTAACAAAACAAGCAGGGCTGACCCACCCTGGTCCAGCTGGCGGCGAAGTTGGTCTGTAATGGCGGTAAGCACGGTCTCCGTCCCATGCCCAATACGGAAGCCGGACTGGAAGGGATCAAGTCCAGCTGTGTCTTCTAAGAACTGCTGCAGCTGATCCGCTGCTGCCCTCTCAATTACTTTGCCTAGGAAAGGCAAGTTGGAAACCGGCCTGTAATTGGAGGGAGCCGAGGGATCTAACTTCGGCTTCTTCAGCAGCGGTCTTACCATAGCCTCTTTCAGTCCCCCCGGGAAGACTCCTTGCTCAAGGGAGCTATTTATGATCGTGCCCAGGGGGCCACGTAGCCCCTCCCGGCAGGGTCTAATTAGCCAGGAGGGGCACGGGTCGAGGGAGCAAGTAGTAGGTCTAGCTGCAGCAAGTAACTTATCGACAGCTGCTGCGTCCAGCAGTTGGAAACGGGTGAAGGTGGGCCCGCCGAGTGGCGGCGGAGTCTCGAGTTCAACCACTGTATCAAGGGTGACTGGGATGTCCCGGCGGAGAGTCGAAATCTTGTCGGCAAAATAGTTCTGGAAAGCCTCAGCTGTAGGAGCCGAATCCTTATCGTTTAGGACCGTCGGAATTGTGGTCAATGACCGAATTATTCTAAAGAGTTGAGCTGGGCGTGAACTGGCCGACTCTATCAGGGAGGAATAATAGACCTTTTTGGCCTCCCTGATAGCATGCTCATAAACCTCTTTAAATTGTTTATAAGCTGATTTCGATGCTCCGTCACGGCGAACCCGCCACACACCCTCTAACTGTCTCTTCCTCCGTTTCATCGCTCGAAGCTCCTCGGTAAACCAGGGAGCGCGATTTCGGCGAGGGATGAGAGAGCGTCTGGGGGCGATCTCGTCTAAGGCTGTGGTCAGAGAGGTGTTCCAGCAGTCCACTTGCCTGTCGACTGAGTCGCTGGGGAGTTCCAAATCCCTCAGAGCATTCAGGAACCTAGTGGGTTCCATAAGTCTCCTTGGGCGAACCAAAATGGGTTCGGCACCCTTACCGGAAGGGGGGGCCACCTCAAGACGGACTTCCAGGACACTGTGATCCGACCATGGAACCTCTTCCAGAGAGGCTAGGGTCACTTGAATTCCGGCCGCGAAGATCAAATCCAGGGTATGCCCGGCCTGGTGTGTGGGACCGGTCTTACAAAGTGAGAGACCTAGTGTCTCCATGGTAGGCACCAGGTCCATGGCCGCCGTTGAGGGGCCTCGGCGTGACATTGAAGTCCCCAGGACAATAAGCCTGGGGAACCTCAATGCCCACTCCGAGACCACCTCCAGCAGCCTGGGCAGACTCCCTGCCGGTGCGTTGGGTGCTCGGTACACCAACAGGAAGGCCACACTCTCACTGAGGTCCCACACCATGCCCGTGCATTCTATTCCTGGGATGTTCGCGGTCGGAATCGTCCTGGAATTAAAAGTGTCTCGACTGAGAATGGCCACCCCTCCCCCCCCGTCTCTCTGTCCTCATCTGGTACCGGGCGGTCAACCCTGGGGATGCTAGCTCAGGCCACAGGACCTCATCCCCCTCCTGTAGCCATGTCTCGGTGAGGCAGGCTAGGTCTACTTTCTGTCCCAGGAGGAAGTCCCGAATGGTCCCGGTTTTTGTTTCGCACGGACCTGGTATTCACCAGTACCAGAATTGGAGGGGAGTTAGTTGGAACTTCCCCATCTGAGTGCCTAGGGATAGCTCGTAGGTCAGAGGGAGGGCGAGTCCTAACCCGACTTGTCCTCCCTCTCTCATAAGGCCTACGGCTACCGTCCCAATTACCCCTTCCCGAGATCACCGGTATCTCCCGCCCCTGCATGGAGTCCCTTGACAATCCAACTAGGTGTCTGGCCTTCTGCCCACCCTCTGAAAAGGGGGGGTGGGCCGATTTAGGCCATCATCCCTTTGGTCGAATCGGCCTGATGGAAGGGATAGTCTGGCATCGTTCCCTATGGGGTTATGTTGTGGTCTATGCAGCCTCTGAACCAGGGCTGGCGGATTGGGGCCGGCGCTCAACCCTGTGTCCGGGGTGCTGGCCGCCGCCATGGGCATAGAACCCGTGGAGTGTCTGCGGGTCCAACTGGTGAAGCCACGGCCCCAGAAGGTCCTAGTTCTAAACCCTTCTCCTTTCGCGTTCCCCCATGGCCTGGCAGAGTGGTCCGTGCCCAGGGAGATCCTTTCCTGGACCGCTGATGGTAACTTAGCAGGAGATCCCATAGTCCTCATCTCCTCCAATGGTTGGTTAGGTCGTAGTTGTGTCCCTTGGTCATCTTGCAGGGATTTGACAGTCAGCTGGAGGGAGGTTGTTATATTACCTCCGCCCTGTTGGTGGCGCTGGTGTTCCTCACTCTCCAGTGGGAGAGGGGGCGAGGCCTCCATCGGCTGTGAAGAGGAGGGGGGCGGGGCTTCCCCCACCATAGTGAAGCCATTAGGAGGGAGCAGGGTTGGTGACCGAGCGTCACTTCCGCTTCTGTCCCGGTGTCGTCTGGGCCTCCGACGACGCTTCCGGCGATGTTTCCTCCTCCCCTTTCCTGTCTCCAAGGGAGGGGTCGACGCCTCACCCATCTGTGTTTCCGGGGCGTCCACCTGCGTTTCGGCTGGGGGAGTGGCCGGTGGTCTTCTTTTCCGGCGGCGGCGCTGATGGCGTGTGCGCCTGCGCCGGGGCGTCCCTCCTCCCGGCTCCGGGGGGGGGAAGCACGCACTCTACCTGCGCGTCTTCAAGGCCACGCGCCATTTTGGCGAAGACCTCCAACTCTTTCCTCTCCGAGAGCGACAACGGTGGACGCCTCGGCCGGAAACTCGCTGGTCGTTCCAGGACTTGTTCCACATTGAGGCAATCTTCGAAGCACTCCTCCTCACTCCCCGGCCGCCGCTCCGGGCTCGACCCAGACCGGCCCCGGCACGCAGACCAAGGACATGATCCGGGGTCCATACCTGCCTGGGCGATCGGGCAGCTTGCCCCAAAGAAACAGCTCCGCTGCAGGGCACCCCCCTCTGGCGCCGTCTCCCCCGGCTCCTCCACGGGTCCTTCGGCCCACGGTAGGTCTCCCATTGATGTCTCTGGGCAGTCCTCTGTCTGCAGGTCCCAAGAATGGTCCCCAAGGAGGTCCGGGGAGGCCCGGCCGGGATCTAGGGCCACGTCGTTTTCCTCGTTCTCCTCTATAGGCATCGCGGCCGATCGGCTGGGTCGGGTGATTCCTAGTAATGGCTGTAGTCGTTCGCCAAATTTCTTAAATTGCTCTGTCAGCTGCTCGAATTCCATTCGGGCAGCTGACAGAGCAATTTAAGAAATTTAGTAACGGTAATATTGATTTTAGAGATATCATCCTAAATCTCTTTGGTGTTATAAACTTATTCACTCCTCTTAAATCTAATATTGGCCTTAAGCCACCTCCCTTCTTTTTAACTAGGAAGTATTTTGAAAAATAAGAACTGCTATATTGGTCTGGGTCCACTAAAGATATAGCTCCCTTAGACAATAACTTGTCTATTTCCTCCAGTAGTGGAGGAGATGGATTAGTGGCCCTTATATGCCCAACTGGTGGCAGGTCGTCAAACTCTATTCTGTAACCATCACTTATTATACTCAACACCCAAGAGTCTGTAGTTATAGAGGACCAGACTCCTACATACGGATTTAGACGGTTACCAAATAATGGCTGTTGAGTTTCTGATGTATCATTAGAAACTTTTTGATAAATTGAATTAGAATAAATGTTTTCATCCGAACTGAATAAAGGATTAAACAAATCAACTTTATGTGGGATAAATAGTCCCTGGGCAACCGGCCCTTCACCGTGAACTGAAACAATGTCAAAGACGCTGTTTGTTCATTCCTCCCCGGTTTGCTTTGTTCTGGTTATACTGGTAAGGCTGATAACGGTTCTTAAAACCGAATTGTTGTTTCCTTTGCTGGAATTGTCTGTTATTCTGCTGAAATCTTTGGCGTTGCTGGCCAAAATAATTACCCGCATTTCTCCTATAATAAGGAAGGGATGTCTGCCACTTAGCTCTCTGTTGATATCCTCCTTGACGTTGACCTCCAATAACATGCATGGATTTCTTCATGTCTTGTGTATGTTTAATTCTGTCTTCCGTGTCTGGGTTGAATATTCCTTCTGCATGCATAGGAAGTTCCTCTGCAATGGCTCTATGCTCCTCAGACAGGGAAGACGCACGGAGCCAGGCATGACGGCGTACCGAAGTTGCAATCGCGAATATTTTTCCAGCTGATTCAGCTAAATGTTTTGCGAATTCCTTTTGGTACTTTGCTAGCAGGAGTGCCTCAGTCTGGAAGGCAAGTGGTGTGTGTCTATCTTCTTCTGACACCTGCTCAATAAACGGTGACATCATTTCCCACAGGAATGTCTGATATGCACTCATGTAGGTTGCAAAATGTGCCATCCTTACTATGAGTCCCGCTGCCATGTGTGTCTTCTTGCCAATAATATCTAATTTCTTCCCTTCCCTATCTGTTGGTGCCATATTAGATTTTTTAGGGCATTTACCCTGGCAGGCCTCTGCGATAACGGTATTTGGTTGTTTTGGACTATGCGCCCAATCTGCAGTAGATAAATCCATTCTATATAGTCCATCCACTTTCCTTGGAATAGCAGGAGTCAATATTGGGGCAACATCCTGAACCTTTGCTAGTTTTAGTAGGAAAGGTAATGCAGGAAGCAGTGTATTGTTAGGGATATTCTGTTGTTCTGCTGGGAACATGAAATCCTCCACTGCTTCTTGTGGTTTTGGAATTGGTATCTCCAAAGCTCTAATCATTCTTAGCACTATCTCCGAAAGTTTGTCCACATCGTCCTCATTGGCAACAGTGTTCTCTAATTTTTTAATACTTTCTGCTCTAGCAGTTAATTCAGCTTCAGACGATTCAGAGTCTTCCTCACAGTCATACTGTGCCTGAGGATCATCATCATCCAGCATATCCTGAATACAGGAGTGCTGTGGAGGAGTTGAGAAGGGTTTTTCCACAGCAGACTGCTGTTTTGGATGTCTCTTGGTTTGCCTCCTATCATTTAATTGTGGTGCTGGCATCCCTTGCATAGGAAGACATTGCTTTTTGTTTTGCATTGGATTGACCTTAGGAGGTAATTCCTTAGTAGCACACACGGCGGCAGTGTTCCCCTGTTGGAGTTGCTGCCACATACTGCTCTGCATAGCCAATGCTTGCCAGAAAGCTGTTGGAAAGCCCTGCCATTGCTGGCCATCTGTTTTCCTCTCCTTATTTTTCCTCTTCTTATGTTTTTTCCTTGATTTACGATCAGGAGAGCTAGATGAAGATGAGGAGGAGGAGCTTGATGATGTGCTCGACGTCGATGAGCTTCGACGTCGACGCTTGCCCCTCTTGCGGGATGGAGCACGGCCTCGAGAGCGAGCTGCAGGCTTCGGGCCGTTTCGAGCCCGAAAGCTCGGAGAGGAGTCTATCTCGTACGGGCCCGATGGAACGGGCGGGGCCGAGCTCGAAGCATTAGCTCTCTCTAGCCCCGAACAGGAAGGTCTAGCCTGAGGTGTATCGTACAGCGCGACGTTTTCAGTCGGCTGGAAGGGTGTTTGAGAGGTCGCCCCCTCACCCTCAAGCAGCTTGGCTGCTTCCACCTCCATTGTTTTTGCCGAAGCCGGATGGCTTTGCTCACTCCCAGCCCTCACAGGCGGGTTTCGGGCATGCTTAGACACAGGTTTGTTTTTCTTTATTTTCTCCTTCTTTGAGTCCAAGGGAAGTTTAATCTTTAATCCATTTGGTTTCGGGTCCTTCTGAGCCCTAAGAGCGGGCTCCCCATGCTGAGTTATGGTCACTGAGGAAATCTGCGGATTTAAGGCAGATTTCTCATAAAGAGCTGCTTTTACTCTTAGCTCTCTATTTTTTCTGGTTTGAGGCGTGAATGCCTGGCAAATTTCACAGTCCTGGGAGAGGTGAGCCTCTCCCAGGCAGGTCAGGCATTCTTCATGTGCGTCGTTATCTGGTATCTTGTTTGGGCACGACACACATCTTTTAAAAGATGACGTAGACATGCTGTTTTCTTCTTACTATCTAATTAATTTATATTTCAAGTAATAAACTGTCAATTTCAGAAATGTTCTCTGTCTCTCCGTCTCCGTGATGCCTTTTTGCGGCGGATGAAGAGAACTGGCCGTTGGCCCCTTGCTTGGGCTATTTATACTACTGGGGAGCGTGCGCGGGGCCAACTGCTGATTTTTAACTGTCATAGTCTCGAGATCTCCGGTTGCCTGCGCATGCGCAGGAAGGGTTATACATTTGGTGCTATTCACGGCTGACCACGAAGAGAAACTACGGTTACAGGTAAGCAACCCATATTTCACCTACATCCTGAGAGCACTGTCAACTCAAAACATGGATCTGGACTAAACTTGGCATGAATATCAATATGCCCAAATGTGAACACTGGTGGAGTTTGGGGAAAATAGACTTGACATTTGGGAGTTGTGGTTGCTAGGATTTATAGTTGACCTACAATCAAAGAGCCTTTTGAACTCCACCAAAGATAGAATTGGGCCAAACTTCACACACACACACACACACCATGATCGACAGAAAATGCTGTGTTCTCTGATGATCTTTGGCGACCCCTCTGACACCCCCTCGTGACCCCTCCAGGGGTCCCGACCCCCAGGTTGAGAAACACTGCCTTGGGATATCGTTTCATGAACACATCACTGTGTTTGAAAAAATTGGAAAAAATGGGTGAGAAAATGAATGGCATGTGCTTGTATATTAGCAGGATCTATAGTAAACATATGAAATGCAATTTAAAAACTTGTTCTTGCAGTATCTCTCTATTATTTCTGGGGATTGGATCACTCTTTTTTGCACACAACAATTTTAAACTCTGGCCTTCCCCATCTCATTGCACTTAGTGAATGATTTGCATTCTAAAATCCTATATTTCAGGATAATATGTCACATAGAAACTATTATGACATCCTGCATTTGGCAACTGTGTGAAGCTTTTGAGTAAAGAACTTGACTTTTGACTATCATTCCAGATAGCACTATATGAACCATTAGGAAGATTAATACTGTGCTACAACTCCAGAGCCTTTCAGATATATGCCAACCGCAGTGTCAAGCATGGCAAGTGATGCAGTTTAATGATCACAAGAATTATTCCATCACTCAGGAAAGCAAACCTAAAACAAGAGATTCACCCAGACAGAACCCAAAAGAAATTACAGCTCATACTGTCTGGTGCAGAGTCATGACTGACCTCTCTAAAAGGTAGTGAAATTGCTCCCCATTTTGTTAAAAGACACTCACATAACTTCAAAGGAATTTGTTGAGATTTTTTGAACACACATAGCCAACATTTTTTATTTTATTATTTTTAGAACCAACAAAGGGGTTATACAGTTTGGTGTTGCTCTTTGAGGCTCAAAGTAGATTAGTGGAATTTCTTCATAGTTTCTATATCAACTCCAAAAATTAATTAATGATGGCCATTTCTTTCAATTCTTTGGTGTGTGACTAGCACTTCATCATTCACTCTCATTTGATGTTCTCTTTCGTTTTATTTTTCATTGTTACACATGCCCTTCTTGTTTATTCTGCTACAGGCTGTACTGCATCTGGGGAAGATTTATTTAAATAAAGGAAAAATTATTTTGTTGGCTCAACAACATTCCACAGTTTTCACAAATGGTTTTCTACCAACAATCTGATCAAAACGTGTTTTCTAATATAGAACTTTTCTAACCAGTTAGTAAAGCTGAGACTCCACACAATTAGGTAACCCAATAGTTTTGTTTGTGTTCTTCTCACAAATATTCGCAATGACTGTTACCTGCCCCAATTTTAGACTCAGAGAACATAATGTTCAATTTTAGACTCAGAGAACATCTACAATAATTATAGAATCAACACAGTTTATCACCATTTTAATCTTGAGATTTGTAGTGTGCTGATGTACCTGCACTCTTTGGCAGAGAAAGCTAAAATCCCTGCAAAACTACAACTCTCACTGTTTCATAGTATTGAGCCATGGCAGTTAAAGTAGTGTCAAACTGCATACATTCTATAGTGTAGTAACTGTAGGTTTATGTGTAGAGCTAAATAAAAATGCATATTATGAGAAAGCTGTACAATACTTCCAAAACATTGTGTTGGTCTCTTTTGAATTGGATGATAACAATCTCCATGGCTACACTCCCGAAGGAAAGTTGAAAAAATTCAAACAGCAGTATTTATCTATGTCAATTATCTTTTAATACTTTTCTAATTTTAATACCACACCAGAAGAAGATAGGTCTTAAATCTAACTGAAAACCAAGCCATCTAGAAATATGATGCACTATCTGACTCGTGCACGCGTTGCTGTGCCAGTATTCTCTATTGCTCAAGTTTAGTTCAATTGTATTGCTGTTGGGAGTTCAAAATGCTATAAATCTCAGGAGCTATAACTTCCAAATGACAAAAGCAATCCCCTACAACTCCACCAGTGTTCAACTTTGGATATATTGAGTATTTGTGCCAAATGTGGTCCAGATTCAGGGTTGTTTGGGTTTAGAGTGCTTACCAAATGTAGGTGAACTACTGTACGTCTCTCCTAAATCACTGTCAATTCCTCCAAAACCCCTCCAGTATTTTCTGTGGGTCATGGGGGTTCTGTGTGCCAAGTTTGGTCCAGGTCTGTCATTCATGTGGTGTCGGTTGTGGAAGTCAGAGCGGAATTGGCCGAAGGTACTGCAAATCCCATCATCCGTTGTCCATAATCCCCAAAAGATATTGTTTATGTGATTCATCACTATGTTTTCATTATGGAAAATATGGTTGGGGGGTCACCACAACATGAGGAACCTTATTTAGGGGTCACGGCATTAGAAAGGTTGAGAACCATTGCATTAGTACATATATTTTTCTGTGTAATTGGTATTAATATTTTAGAAATGAATTTGTAGGGGGGCAGTGAGTCAATATTTTTTTTCTGGAATGGGGGTGGTACTTCCCAAAATGGCACAAAATGACACTCTGAGGCAGAGAGATCCACTGCTGAACAGCTCTCATAGTCAGGAAGTTATTCCTAATGTTCACCCTCCTGCACAGACATGCTTCCCTGTGCACTGTTGAGCTCTCTCTCTCTCTCTCTCTCTCTCTCTCTCTCTCTCTCTCTCTTTCCTGCTCTCCTTCCTTCTCTCTCTCTCTCTCTGTCTGTCTGTCTGTCTGTCTCTGTCTCTCTATCTCTTTGTGTGTGTCTCTCTTTCTCTGTCTCTCTTTATGTGCGTGTCTCTCTCTCTGTCTTTCTCTGTCTCTCTCTCTCTTTGTGTGTGTGTCTCTCTCTGTCTCTTTCTCTCTCTTTCTCTCTTTTTGTCTCTCTCTTTCTCTCTCTCCTTTTTTCTCTCCTTCCTTCTCTCCCCTTCCTTTCTTCCTCCCCCTTCATCCTTTCCTTTTCTCCTTCCCTTTCCCTACCTGTTCTTCCTGCCCTTTTTCCTCCGTGGGCGGCCCCCTCCCTTGCCTCGGCTGCTGCCGCTGCCGCCTCCGCTCGTCCTGAGGCGAGCGGCAAGGGGAAGGAGGGCCTTGGAGGGGGAAGGGAAGGGCCTCCCCTCCCGCTCCTTAGGCCCGCCCCTTCCCCACCTCGCCATTGCCGGCGATCGCGGCGCCGGGGCGGGGAAGGGGCGGGCCGGGGAAGGAGGGCCTTGGAGGGGGAAGGGAGGGCGACTTCTCCTCCCTGCCCGGCTCCCTCCCTTCCCCCCTCGGAGCCGCCGCCGCTGTTCCTGATCGCAGCGGCGAGGGGGATGCGGAAGGAGGAGGCGAGGGTGAGTGTTGGCTGCCATGTGTTGTTTTGGGGAGTTTTTTGGGCGAAGTTTGTGGGATCGGGCCGGCTCGCTTTGGGCGCCATGTGTTTGAGAACGGGAGAGGGTATGTTATTGTTTTATTGCTTTGGGGTGCAAGGAGGGGGGCTTTTGGAAGGTAGGAAGGGGGGGGGGGGCTTTGGGGACGTAGGAAAGGGGTGGGGGTGTTGTTTTAGGGAGGGGGCTTTTGGAAGGTAGGAAAGGGGTGGGGGGTGTTGTTTTAGGGAGGGGGCTTTTGGAAGGTAGGAAAGGGGTGGGGGTGTTGTTTTAGGGAGGGGGCTTTTGGAAGGTAGGAAAGGGGTGGGGGTGTTGTTTTTTGGAAGGTAGGAGGGTGGGGGGGCTTTTGGAAGGTAGGAAAGGGGTGGGGGTGTTGTTTTAGGGAGGGGGGCTTTTGGAAGGTAGGAAAGGGGTGGGGGTGTTGTTTTAGGGAGGGGGACTTTTGGAAGGTAGGAAAGGGGTGGGGGTGTTGTTTTAGGGGGGGACTTTTGGAAGGTAGGAAAGGGGTGGGGGTGGCTTTTGGAGGGGGCTTTTGGAAGGTAAAGGGGTGGGGGTGTTGTTTTAGGGAGGGGACTTTTGGAAGGTAGGAAAGGGGTGGGGGTGTTATTTTAGAGAGCGGGACTTTTGGAAGGTAGGAAAGGGGTGGGGGTGTTGTTTTAGGGAGGGGGGCTTTTGGAAGGTGGGAAAGGGGTGGGAGGTGTTGTTTTAGGGAGGGGGGCTTTTTGGACGTAGGAAGGAGGTGGGGGTGTTGTTTTGGGGAGGTTTTTTGGCGTAGTTTGTGGGATCGGGCCGGCTCGCTTTGGGCGCCATGTGTTTGAGAACGGGAGAGGGTATGTTATTGATTTATTGCTTTGGGGTGCAAGGAGGGGGCTTTTGGGTGGTAGGAAGGGGAGGGGGCTTGGGGGACGTAGGAAAGGGGTGGGGGTGTTGTTTTAGGGAGGGGGGCTTTTGGAAGGTAGGAAGGGGAGGGGGCTTTGGGGACGTGGTAAAAAGGTGGGGGTGTTGTTTTAGGGAGGGAGGCTTTTGGAAGGTAGGAAGGGGGAGGGGGCTTTTGGGACATAGGAAGGGGGTGGGGGTGTTGTTTTTGGGACTTTTGTGGCAAAGTTTGTGGGATTGGGCCGGCTCGCTTTGGGCGCCATGTGTTTGAGAACGGGAGAGGGTAGGTCGTTGATTTATTGCTTTGGGGTGCAAGGAGGGGGGCTTTTGGGACGTAGGAAGGGGGAGGGGGGCTTTTGGGGCGTAGGAAGGGGGGGGGGTGTTGTTTTGGGGACGTTTTGTGGCGAAGTATGTGGGTTCGGGCCGGCTCGCTTTGGCCGCCATGTGCGGTCGGTGGCGAAGTGTTTGGGAAGGGGCCGGACGCTCTGGCTGGCATGCATGAACGTTCTAAACGTTTGTGCTGGCAGTGGAGAGGCCGGGATGGGAATTCTGTTGCCCGTTTTTGGGGGCTGGTGTTTGGGGGTGTTGCGAGGTTCCTAGGGGCGATTTTTTTGGCTCTGGTTGTACCTAGTGATATGGCTAATGGGGCTGTCGAGTTTGGTGTTTCTGAGGCTTATAGTTTCTTTGTCTATATCTCCCGTTGCACGACGTGAAGAAAATATATATATAGAGATTACAAATAGGATACTTCAAACAGCACATTGCCGTTCAGTTAATCCATTCCCCATAAAGATTGCAGCTAATCTCTAGATTGAACAAGAAGTTCCAAAAGGTGTGACAGGCTTTTTGTGGTGTGCCTTCAGGTTATTTCTAATTTATGAAGGTATATTCTTGGCAATATACAAAACTTCAGAGAGGGGTTGCTATTGCCTTCCTCTGAGGCTAAGAGCATGTGACTTGCCCAAGGTCATTCAGTGGGTTTCCATGCCTGAGCAGAGATTTGAAGCCTGGTTTTCAATGCTCAAACCATTGCACCGCGTATTTACAAAAAACCCGCAATAAAATATTTTTTTAAAAAACCATTGCACCATGCTTATTCTTATTGATTACATTATTCCCCCTGATAATCACAAAGTCTGGGCAGTTTGACCTTGTAAGCCTCGGCTCCTCGCTATACCTCAGCTTTCCCAAAATACTAGGAGTCGTATTAGCCTCCTGCTTTGCATATCTATTACTAGGTAATGTTGTTTCTGCCTAGGTTTCTTCTTAGCTTCTCCTGAAATTTCATTCTGAAATTAGCTGTCACTCAGCCAATATTAGTTCATCTTAGCTAGGCAACAGGCAGATTACACCATACAATTTAAATACATATATTTAAATTTCTTAGCCTATGCAAATAAGCAGTCTTCATTTTTCTCTCCTGGGGGAACTATAACTCATAGCCATCAGAACTTGAATATTGCCTTCTTAATCCAAAGTACTTACTACCTTACCCATAATGGCTGGGAGATTACCTAAAATTAAGCCATTCACTGAATGCTGCCTTTGCCTCCTACTTTGTTCTTTCCCCAGTTCAACCTTAACATTGCTAAATGTTCTCCAATACATAAATATTTATCAGTGGATTTTGACAGTAATTCAGGCTTCAATTGATTTACCCTGGAGAAATAGAGCACAGCAACACAAACAGCAAAATGGCCTTCTTTCCCCCATTGAATATGGCACTTAAAGACAGGTTCTCTCATCTGCCCTAAGGTCCACCACAAAGCCTATCTGATTTTCTCCTGCAAACAGTCTTAGAATTCTTTCAGGACTCTAACAGCCCTCTTGACTAATTTTGTGCAATGCTGCTTCTTAGAATTGTCTTTAGGACAGTTTTCCTAAAGAAGCAACGGATTTACATTTGGCCCTCAATGAATGTATCATCTTATGAGTGTGAGAGAAATAATATGCAATATGGAGGAAAGACTCTTTTAAAGAAGCACTTCACTTGTTGGTGCATTCAAGACTTTTTTGATTTATGGCAACTCTGGGGAAAAACTACCTTGGGATTTGATAAAAGGCATTTTCTTGCCCTCCTTTGACATAAAGCAGTGGTTTTTAACCTGTGGGCCGCAGACCACCAGTGTGTCATGAGGACAAAATCTGATCTGCAAGCCTCCTTCCTCTTTATTTTATTTTATTTCCGTTCCTTTTGCACCGCCTGCCACTCCTTCCCTGTTGCTGACCATAGCATATGTTCTGTATCAGAAACTATCTGATGTGGTCTATCCAATGCAATTTTCTGAATCAGCACCCCAAGCTGAATCTAAAGTTGACCAACAACTGATTCATAATGCTTTTCGTACTAATGTTGGAGAGTGGTCCCTGGTCAAAGTGGCCCCTGGTCAAGTGGTCCCTGGCCAAACTGGTCCCAGGTAAAAAAAAATGTTGAGAACTACTGAGATAAACTAATTTTGAAAAATCTGTTTGGTATTACATTCTCACCATCTGCAATGACCTCATTAAAGCCACACACACACACACACACACACACACACACACACACACACACCACTTGGTAGTGAGGTCATAATAATTGGCCATACATTTTCCCCTGACAAATTCATCTCAGCAAGCCATATTTTCAATCTTTTGTGTTATTTTTATCTTATGGCTGAGGATGCTCTTGTTTTGTTATTTCCAACCTGCATGCAAATTATTTATTTTCCATTAAGTGAGGTTGTTCTAATACTGATATACTGTTAGGCAAGCATCCAAACACACTGCCTTCTTCTTTTTCTTTTCTTTTTTTAAAAATAAAATTTAGTCTGGAAAATAACAGCTTCCTGGGAAATGCCAATTTCCCACTAATTTCTGGAGAGCTGACCACATACGCCCCCCCCCCCAATCAGATATTTTTGCAAAACTGCAATGTAAAAAAGCAACTGGATTTGAACTGGATTAAAGCCCAAAGAACTATATTGCATGAAAATCATCAAGAACATCATATATCAGGATTGCAGGGTCTGTGAGGCTAAGTACAGAGGAGACTGAATCTTAATTGAACCAGTATTCAAATTTCCACCAAGCAAGAAGTAGTCTGGGTTGCTGTGAGTTTTCCGGGCTGTATGGCCGGCCTCGGTCTCTTCATTGCCCCACCCTCCCCCGCTGTTGACGCCAGGCATCAGTTGCAGCCATTCCAGCCCTGCTGCCCTTATTTCCCCCCTGCATGCACAAAGGACTCCAAAAAGCTTTCATAGTGGTAAGAAAGATTACAAGGGCTTGTAAATCCTTTTCTTCCTCACCCTCTTCTTCCTGCTTTTCTTTGCTAATTTTCCAAATTTATTTTTACAAAGGTGCTACAGTTTTGCAAAAAGTTCATTCAGTTTTCATGAAAAAGTGCATATATTGTTCAACACTTTTCTAATGAAAAAAAAGCATAGTGCAGGGGGAATGAATGCTTACAGATCAATTTTTCATAAACACTCCTAAAATGTGAAAAATTCTTATGATGTTTAACCATTTTATTAAATGCAATACCTCAGTGTGTACAGAAAATATTTTTCACTAAGGATAAGGACATTTGCAAACATGTAGTACACCATAGGAACAAATGAGATGCCTAGAAATATTCTTTAATTTATGAGATAGCAAAGATTCAACATGAACAGAATGCATTGGATTTGCTAACATCTGACAATCAGAAGTCAGGGGAAATCAATTGCACTAACAAAAGAAAAGGCCTTCCAACTGTCCTAATTTGGCAGAGACATTCCAACTAATAGTCTTTCATTCAATTTTTTCAATTTTTTAAAAATGTACCAATTTCTTCCCCTGCCATTTCCCCTTTCTTCTTACTTCCGTTGCTACAAATCTAACTTCCATGGCTACAAATAGAGATAAAAAAGCAAAAGTAGTTTGCATTCCATCAGCACAACATCAGGTGTCACCCAATAACACCTTCTGGGACAGTCCCTCGAGGAAGGACTGGAGCCACTGCAAAACAGTACCTCCAGGTCCCATGCTTATGAGCCATCCCAGAAGGATACCATGGTCAACAGTATCGAAGGCCACTGTGAGGTCCAGCAGAACCAACAGGGATACACTCCCCCTGTCTAGCTCTCAGCGTAGATAATCTACTAAGGCTACCAAGGCTGTTACAGTTCCATGTCCCAGCCTAAAGCCAGACTTGCCTGATCTAGATAATCAGTGTCTTCCAAGATCACCTGGAGTTGCAAGACCACAACACATTCCATGGCTTTGCCCAAGTAGGGGAGATTCAAAACTGGCGGTTGACTAATTGAGTGGGGTCCAGTGATGGTTTTTTCAACAGCAGTTTTATAGCAGCTTATTTTAAGCTGGCTGGGATCTTGCCTTCTTGTAAGGAGGCATTAACCACCACTTTTACTCACTCTGCCAAATCTCCTCTGGCCTCCTTTACCAGCCAGAATACACAGGGGTCTAGGATGTCTGTGGCAGGCCTCACCTCTCCAAGGATCTTGTCCACGTCCTCAAGTTGATAGCTTTTACTGTTGTGTTTCAGATTTTCTATTTTATTCAGGCAATATGTGAGCCATACATGTCAGCAAAGCAAAGTCTGAAAGAACAGATTCCAATAGCTTGTGCAAAAATGATTGAGAGATCAAATCTTTACTACTAAACTTTATTAGATTATGATCATTGTTTTCTCATGGCAGCTTCCTTCTTTAACATAGGCTCTTGGGTAATTTCCAAATGTCAGTTTTGATTTTATGCATTATGTACTGTGTTTTTCCATTTATTATCATTTAGTCTTCACAAACAAACAATGGATTAGAGGTGGGACTAAGAAGGGAAATATGCTGGAATAACTGAAAAACATAAAAATACTCTTTTAAAAACAGGAAACTAACACATTTACTTTCTATAGTACATGTAATAGTAATTTAGACTAAAATTGTCAATAAGATTCAGGCCCAAATATATTAGTGCCTAAAACAAGAATCTGGGGGAAAAAAGTTTAAAAATTCCTACAATCCTAGACATGCGTACTTCCATGTGCAGTGATAAATTGTTTGAGTCGTAATCCAAAAAAGTAATTTTGACAAATTTAGCTTGGATTTTTAGAGTCTTGTACCATTGCATTTATCAAACCCTATCCAATTAGTCTGTGACCATGGCTTTAAACAAAACTCATTCTTTCAACCTGGCAAGATGCCCAAAATCTAAATAGTACTGTGTTGCCAAGTACTTGACATCCCACTGTGAATAGCTTACCCATTACTTTGCAGATAAAATCACACATACCTGCTTGAATTGGATGCTCTAATTTAATATAATTTGGTGGATGTAACTTTGTTCCCTATTTGTCTAGTGATAATGGATAGTTTTCAATGTATACAACCTGAGGATTCATTGAGAGCTAAGGTCTACCACGTGTGTATTAGACCCCTGCTCTTCCTTTTTTAAAAAAAGCCAAAAGGGAATTAGCTAAGTGAGTAGAGGAAGCAGTCAATGGGTCACCAAACAAAGTATTCCATCATGCCTTAATAAGGCAGTTTAAAGAAGCAGCTGTAAAAAAAACCCCTCTCTTGATTGCACTGGATTGGCCATTTATTTATTTGTGTGTTTGCTTATATGCCACTTTTCTCCCAGAGTGGGATCAAAGGCAGCTCACTAAAAGCTAAGACTAGAATAATAACATTTTAAGCACAGTTAAACTCACATGGATGCAATACGTTATTTAAAGTATAAAATCATTAATGCATGTCAAAATTGAACTAGAGCACATACCCTATTTAAAAGTCCCTGCAAGAAGTTACTCAATAAAAGCCTCCTATGTTTGGATGATGATGATGATAATAATAATAATGACTTTGCACCATTTGTAAGGCACAAAGCTCTGTGGTGGAATAGATAACTGCAGTATGTGGATACACACACATCATACTGTAAGGTTTAGTTTGTTATTTAACGAATATATAAGTTAATAAGTTCCCAATCCATGCTTGTGCTTTGTATCTTAGAAATTAATACATTGGAGTGAATTACAGTGTTCCCTCGCTACTTCGCGGTTTGGTTTTTGCGGACTCGCTGTTTTGTGGGTTTTTGCCTCCTAGTATTTGAATTATTGCCATTGCCCAAAGCAGTGTTCTAATCCCTCCTGGAAACTATGGAGTGTGGAAGGGGGTTTCACCCTCCCCCTCAGGAGAGAGGCAGCCAATCAAGAGAGATTGCAAAGCAAAGCAAAGCAGTGATAGCTAGCAAAAAAAAGGTGCACAGTGCCTTTAAATCTTTCCTCATTTCTGCCTCATGCTCGGAACACAATATACATACTGTATATAGCTTTCCTACTTCACGGATTTTCACTTTTCGCGGGTGGTCCTGGAACGTAACACCTGCAATAAGTGAGGGAACACTTCTCTACCTGAGAAGAGTTATGCATTGCTTTTAGATGTGCTGGTTTGTGTAACTTCTAGCAATTTGACTCACTCTGGTAAAAATTGGGAAAAAAATTGAGTCTTCTAACCAAGAATATTCTACTATCAGAATTTTAAAACATGATTTCTTACTATGTAAAGATCATAGCTGTCACAACATCTTCATTATTCGGTCCTGACCATATTAACAAATTTGATACGCATTCTAAGCGCTTCTGATTTTTTTAAAGCACATCTTTGATAGATGAAAAGGTCCTAGCTGAAAAAAGGGTTGTCTCGAATCCAAATGCCGATTCTCCTTTCGTTTGTCAATTCCTTAGGATGGTATTACTCTTGGGGACATTTTTCTTAAAATCTTCATGGTGATGAAGGGACTATGACTGACTCCTTGCAATGCTAGATCTGACAAATCTTGCTTAAGCAGCATTGCCTGATTCCTCCACATAAGTTCTGCTGATTTGATTAATCAACCATAAGCATTCCAGATTGTGTGATGGTTGAGGTATGGCTGGGGCTGGGAAAGCGATAGAGACATGGGAGGAAGAGAGATCCTCCTCACTTTTCTCCTGGCACTCCTAAGCTCTTTCTTCTGATACTCCCATTTTGGGAACTTTGGAAAAGACAACATGATTCATCCCACCATTTGCTCTACTTTCCAACTTTATTGGTTGGTGGTATCCATATCAGAGAGAAAGCCAATGTGACATAGTGGTTTAAATTTTGGGCTAAAACTCTGAAGACCAGGGTTCAATGCCCAGCTCAGCCATGACAATGCTCTGGGTCCCCAGAATAACCCATGATACGGCAATGGTAAGATAGAAACAATTTGAAGGCACACAAGAGTAAACATATGAGAAATCTGGGAAAAACCAAACAGAACAGAAAAGCACCCAACAATATATTCTCTTCATATGCTACTCTTTAATGTAACACAGCATACTCACAAAAAAGCTAACAAAGCAAAGAAGTCAGTGCCTAAGGATAATATCTCCCCTTCTTTGACTTTACCTTCATCTTGTCTTCTAAGAAACAACTCAGAAAATCAACATGGAAGGAGAGATAAGAGGATGTGTAAGCAACCAAAATAAACAACTCCTTATGTTGTTGCACATCCCACACTTCCTCTTTGCTCCTGAGAATTAACCCAGAGGTTTTGACAACTGTGGCATCTATTTAAATCCATGGATTGCCAAGTGATGAATGCTACAACAGCCAGACAACAATTTACTTCTAATAGAGGGGAGCATAAGAAATGACCTTGATTTTCAAGCTTCTTCTCATATCCTGAAGCAAATGTCTCTCTGGATTTTAACTTTGCCTTCTGGGAGAATTACTTTAGTCAAGGCCCATACAGACAGGCCTTTAAACCAAGACCTATGAATTAAATTAATTAGATACCTGGTGAGACCTGGATCTTAGATAAGATCCTGTCCTTACCAGGTGTGGGCCCTGTGTGGTTTTTTTTTCATGTCAGGAATGACTTGAGAAACTGCAAGCCGCTTCTGGTGTGAGAGAATTGGCCTTCTGCAAGGACGTTGCCCAGGGGACACCTGGATGATTTGCTGTTTTACTATCCTTGTGAGAGGCTTCTCCCATGTCCCCACATGGGGAGCTGGAGCTGACAGAGTGAGCTCATCTGTGCTCTCACTGGATTTGAATCATTGGTCTGTCAGTCTTCAGTCCTGCCGGCACATGGGTTTAACCCAATGCGTCACCGGGGGCTCCACCTGTGTGGATTGGGCCCAGGGACTGTGTCATTTGATCCACAGACCCAATTCACACAGCCATTTTAGTTTTTTGGTCTCCATGAGCCTGAAAAACCAAGAGGGCACCCACCCCCCTCCCCCAAACTCCCAAAATAACCCTAAAGGGTTTTTTTAAGTTGCCGGGAACCATTTTCTTTCTCCTCGTTCTCTCCTGGTCAGGCATGTAGCCAGGGGGGGGGGGGGGGGGCTAAGGGGGCTTCAGCCCCCCCCCTGAAATTCTCAGGATGGTCCACGAAAAGGCCTTACTGGTACATTATTTAAACTGTTATGTGCATTTAAATCATGATCTGATCACCATGCTCATTATATCCCATATTAATGGGGTTATTGGGATAACAATACAAAAGGTTTGCTAGGGTAGACCCTCTTCCACCCAGTCTCGGCCCCCGAACCAAACTCAGCCCCCGAATCAAAATCCTGGCTACGGCCCTGCTCCTGGTGTGAGGAAATGACACACTAGGAGACCAGGGTGGGGACGCATCATTTCCTCATTCCAGGAGAGTGCGAGGATGAAGATAATGGTACCTGGTAAGTTTAAAAAATTCGAAAGGGGTTATTTTGGAGGGCTTCAGAATGGTGGCATGCCATGTAAATCCCCCCCCCCCCCGGTGTGTGTGAGGGGCTTAAATGTGCACCAAAAAGGAGTTTTTAAACCCACTTCAGCACGCGTTTAAGGCTAGTGTGGAAGCACCCTCATTCAGAAGAATAGATTTTGGTTTTTAGGGTTTTTTCTTCTCATTTTACTGACAAATAGTTCAAAATACATTTTAATAAATTGCTGTTTGACTTATATTTTTGGCTGCATTATATTGTATTATCGAAATATTGTTATTTGTATTCATATTTATGAGTTTGGGGAATATTTTTCTGCTGAGGAAGCATAAAAATAACAATAACTATAGCCAGAGGAAACATAAAAGTAACAAGTAATGCAGTAAATTGATAATACAGCCAGACTATGGAGTTTTCACAATTCATTTTCCATTTTTTCTTACTTTCAGAACCATATAATTGCAATAATTGCATAATTACATTCTGCAAGTAATAGCCGAGTATTCTAGGGCTCAAGTACACATTGCATAATTGCATCTTTACACATAGGTGTGCCTACTCATTATTTAGAAGTGGCAGTGGTGAGTCCCAAACAAAGATTGCAATTACACAGTGCTTTTCATTGGCTCCACAGCATTGGGTGGAAAGGGGCTAAACCCTGATCTTAACTAATCCACTCCCACAGTAAATGTGTTTTTACACAACTACAATAGTAACCTTTAGATATTCACATCTGTAGCAATGTGTAATAAATATTCAATGTAATATATAGTTTTACCCAGTGTAATAAATGTGTTGTTCAGATATAACAAAAAGTACATTGTATATTTAGATAAAATACATTACACAACAAATAACTAATTTATTCTTATTGAAAAATATAGAGATCTCAGTATCCCTTTTTGTGAAGGAGTTGAGGTTGTAAGAATTACCATTTTCCGATAGGTGGATAGAAGAGCACACTAAAGCACACAAATTTACCTTGCAATGGGAAACTAGTGAGGCTAGCATATATGCTTTTCTGTTTTTTCTTGTTTTGCATGCACAGTGAGGAATTCTGGAGGGATTCGTGCTGCTGACCTTGCCTGTTATGAGCAAGAACACACAATTACACCAGGATTATTTTATTTATTTATTTACAATATTTATATTCTGCCCCTCTCACCCCGCAGGGTACCCAGCGTGGATTACAATGCACATATACATGGCAAACATTCAATGCCATTTTATTTATTTATTTATTTATTTGATCTTATATTCCACTCCTCCCTGCAGGCTCGGGGCGGATCACAACATACAGTAAAAACATGCTGCATGTAACAAAACCAAGCAGCCATATATTAAAAGCATAAAACATAGGACAATATACAGGATAAAAAGTCAAAGAAAGACACATCCTTAAGATTCAGGATAGGGGACACACCAGAGCAGACCAGACTAATTAAAGGCTAGTCTGAAGAGGGCGGTCTTACAAGCCCTTCGAAAAGGGGCCAGCTCTGGAATCGCTCGGGCGCTGTCTGGAAGAGAGTTCCACAGCACTGGGGCCACCACAGAAAAAGCTCTCTGCCTGGTTGTGGATAGATGGCAGGAGAGGATTGGTGGAACAAGTAACAGATTCTGTCCTTCTGAATGTAGTGATCTTGGGGAAATATACGGGGTAAGGCGGTCCCTCAGGTACGCAGGCCCTAGACCGTGTAAGGCCTTAAAGGTTAATACCAACACCTTGAAGGCAATTTGGTACTCTATGGGAAGCCAGTGCAGCTGCCGGAGGATGGGAGTGATGTGTTCCCTCACCGGTGTTCTCACCAGCAAGCGAGCAGCAGCATTCTGCACCAGCTTGAGTTTCCGAATTGTCGACAACGGGAGGCCAACGTAGAGGGCGTTACAGTAGTCCAGCCTCGAGATGACCGTCGCTTGGATCACCGTGGCCAGATCGTCCCTGGGCAGGTAGGGTGCCAGTCGCCTAGCCTGTCGTAGATGGTAGAATGACATTTTGCTGACCATGGAGACCTGAGTCTCCATGGACAGCAAAGGGTCCAGTTGGACACCCAAGCTCTTAACAAGGGATGACGGGCTAAGTTGCTCGCCATCCAGGGTAGGCAACCGGCACTCATCCAGCCCAGGGCGGCCAGGCCACAAGATCTCCGTCTTCGATGGATTCACCTTCAGCCGGCTGGCACGCAGCCAACCAGTCACGGCTTCTAGGCATAGATGGAAACAATCAGGTACGGTATCCGGCCTGCCATCCATTCTCAGCAAAAGCTGTGTGTCATTAGTGTACTGATAACACTCTAGACCAAAGTCACGGGCCAGCTGGGCCAGGGGGCACATGTAAATGTTGAATAATAAGGGGGAGAGGATGGCCCCCTGGGGGACCCCACAACTTAATGGGAGCCTCCCGGAGACCTCCTCGCCCCCCTCCACACGTCCCCGGTCCTGGAGGAAGGAGGCCACCCATTTAAGGGCGGTCCCCCTAACCACAGTCGCGGCTAAACGATGAGTCAACAAGGCGTGATCTACTGTATCAAACGCTGCTGTTAGGTCTAACAAAACGAGCAGAGCTGATCCACCCTGGTCCAGCTGGCGGCGAAGTTGGTCTGTAATGGCGACAAGCACGGTCTTCGTCCCATGCCCAATACGGAAGCCGGACTGGAAGGGATCGAGTCCAGCTGTGTCGTCTAAGAACCGCTGCAGCTGATCCGCTGCTGCCCTCTCAATCACCTTGCCTAAAAATGGCAGGTTGGAAACAGGTCGGTAATTGGAGGGAGCCGAAGGGTCTGAGTTCAGCTTCTTCAGCAGCGGTCTTACCATTGCCTCTTTCAATCCCCCTGGGATCACTCCTTGCTCAAGGGAGCTGTTGATAATCTTTCCCAGGGGGCCTCGTAGCCCCTCCCGGCAAGATCTAAGAAGCCAGGAGGGGCACGGGTCGAGGGAGCAGGTAGTTGATCTAGCTGCAGCAAGTAGCTTATCGACAGCTGCTGCGTCCAGCAGTTGGAAACGGGTGAAGGTGGGCCCGCCGAGTGGTGGCAGAGTCTCGAGTTCACTCACTGTATCAAGAGTGGCTGGAATATCCCGGCGGAGAGTCGAGATCTTGTCGGCAAAAAAGTTCTGGAAAGCCTCGGCTGTTGGAGCCAAACCCCTATCATTTGGGACAGTTGGGATTGTTGTCAGGGACCGAATTATCTTAAAAAGTTGAGCCAGGCGTGAACTGGCCGACTCTATCAAGGAAGAATAGTAAGCTTTTTTCGCTTCCCTGATAGTTTGCTCATAAACCTCTTTGAACTGTTTATAAGCTGATCTCTATGCTCCGTCACGGAGTCTCCTCCACATGTCCTCTAGCTGTCTCTTCCTCCGTTTCAGCGCCCGCAACTCCTTGGTGAACCAAGGCGAGCGATTTCTACGGGGGATGAGAGAGTGTCTAGGGGCAATCTCGTCTAAGGCGGCAGAGAGACTGGTGTTCCAGCATTCCACTTGCCCATCGACTGAGTCGCTGGGGAGTTCGAAGTCCCTCAGAGCATTCAGGAACCTACTGGGTTCCATAAGTCTCTTCGGGTGAACCAGAATAGGTTCGGCACCTTTACCGAGTGGGGAAGCCATTTCAAAACGGACTTCCAGGACACTGTGATACGACCATGGAACCTCCGTTGTGGAGGCTGGGATCACTTGAATTCCGGCCACGAAGATCAAATCCAGGGTGTGCCCGGCCTGGTGCGTGGGACCGGTCTTACAGAGTGAGAGGCCTAGTGTCTCCATGGTAGACACCAGGTCCATGGCTGCTGCTGAAGGGGAGGTGGTGTCGGCGTGGACATTGAAGTCCCCAAACACAATAAGTTTAGGGAACCTCAATGCCCACTCCGAGACCATCTCCAGCAGCTCAGGTAGGCTCCCTGCTGGTGCGTTGGGTGCACGGTACACCAGCAGGAAGGCTACGCTCTCACTGAAGTCCCAGACCAGGCCCACACACTCTATTCCTGGAATGTTCGCCGTCGGAATCGTCCTGGAATTAAAAGTGTCTCGGCTGAGGATGGCGACCCCCCCCGGTCTCTCTGTCCTCATCTGGTAACTAGCAACAAACCCCGGAGATGTAAGCTCGTGCATAAGGACCTCATCTCCCTCTTGCAGCCATGTTTCAGTGAAACAGGCCAGATCCACCTTTTTCTCAAGGAGGAGGTCTCTGATGATCCCTGTCTTATTCCGCACGGACCTGGCGTTAGCTAGTACCGGAGTTGGAGGAGAGATAATTGGAACCTCCCCATCTGCGTGCCTGGGGATAGCTCGTAGGTCAGAAGGGGAACGAGCCATACAACATACAGAGGTATTTAGACATACAACATATAGAGGTATTTAACATTTCAGCTTTTCAGGCTTCATGAGGGTATGCTCGATTCCAGCCACAGGGGGAGCTGCAGCTTCATCGTCCACTTGTGACACTGAACCCTTTGATGGAGTACTTCCTCATTCTTCTGCACACTCCTGGAAGGTTTAATTGTGTCATAAATTAGTTAAATTAGCCTCCCCACATAAAGTAGTACCTACATTTCCTCCTTGGCAGATGCAACTGTCTTTTGGGCTGCATAGACCAACAGCAAGCTAGACTATTAATGGTAGAGAGCTCACTCCAACCCGGGCTGGCTTCAAACTCATGACCTCTCAGTCAGTAGTGATTTAATGCAGCTGGCTATTAACTAGTTGCATCACAGCCGGATCAATTGGGGACACATCACATTCCTTCATCTTTCACTTCCTAGTTTCACTGTATTGTTTTCTACAGGCATACTGCCACAATACATCACTGAATATCTGGGTTTCTCCAGGTGTCCATTACCATCTGAGTGAGAAGGAAAAAAACACTGACCAGGTGGGAAAAGCCTTTGTAGAAACAAGTTTCATGTTATTACCTGAAGTTTACCTATGGCTAGCTATTTGCTGCCCTTTCATTGCAGGGGGCAGCCACCTCACTCTGATGAATGGCAAGGTTGGCCTTGTCCAACCATCTTGGTCAAATGACTGCTGCTAAGTTTTACTTTTCTAGCCTCTAGCTGGGAGGATGATTGCAAAAATTCGTAAGCTGGTATCATTACAAGTTCCAAACCACTGACTGAACACATATTAATAGATCTGCTTAGGGCAAAAACATCTGTCTCCAAGTCCACTTCTCTAAGAAGTCATTCTCTTGTATATAACATAATGCTCTCTCTTTTTTGCTGATGGTCTTTGTTTTAGAATGACAGAATAATGAATTAGTGTTTTGTTGCCACTATCAACAAGAGCTTCGAGTGGTAATAGAAAAGTCAAAATCTCTTACTGCATCAAATTAAATATACATAGTTGAACAAATTGCTTTTGTTGCTGTGATTTGCAAATGCTTATTTACTTCAGGGAATTTCTGTGCACAGCATGTCATTATAAAGACTTAAAACCCTCAACTATTTTGTGTTAAAGTGGATGTCACTGTTAAACAGCTCCAGGCCAAAGAAACCCACCAAAAAAACCCCACTAACCCTCTCCATCACCTGGCATTACTAAAACTAGACATTGTGAGTATAAAGCAAAGTGCCTATGATTATATGGAACCAAACCTCTAGAGCAGATAGAGGTCAGAGGATGCATTCTCCACTTTCTTGCCTGAATGGACTTCAGCAGAAGTGCTCCCACAAATGAGGCTGGGATGCAGTTTATACTTTATAACAAGCACCCTGCTGCCTATTTTTCAAGATGGTAATAGCTACGTGTGCTCTGCAGAAGAAGTAATTTATGACCCTGAAACATGAAGAGAATAAGAGTGACAAATAACCAGAGGTATGAAATTTTGTTGACTATCTCTGTATCCTAATGTCTGAAGTTTTGGGTCCCCCAATGTTCTAGGTACTCTGATCCAATCCAATCTGAATAAATGAACAAGCACCAGTTGAAGGCAGAAATCAATTTATTCAGCAATGGCCAAAGTGAATGCCAAAGGATATTTAAATTCCAAATATAACATAATCTCCAGTTATAAATATGGATATTATAGAGCTACTTTACATACATTTGGGAATGTGAGAAATTGTGATGATTGGTGCAGTTTCAGGATCTGCAGTTTCATTGGGCAAAGGGGTTCATCCATTAATGACTGTTGATTGGCTGGAAGTTTAAAAGTCTCCGAATCTTGACCACTGATTGGTGGAACGGTCTAGCAGGAATGTTAATAAACTGTCATTGTTTGAATTTGAAGCTGCCTATATCCATTTGTGTCTGTCCCTTCAGAGGCTGGAAGCTTGGGAAAGAATCTTCCTGACAGCCCTTCATCCCAAGATCATTCACGTTTTTAAAATGCAGATGTTCCCGGAGGGCTGACTACACCCACACCAGAAATTGCGAACTTTCTGAGGTAGGTGTCCAGATTTCCCAGTACAACATCAGGACACTAACCCCTCCTCCCCAGAAGCCCCCATAAACTGAGTTTAACCAGAAAAGAACTCACCCGGACTCCCTGGAATGGCTGCTGGAGTTCTCCTGGCACGTACAAATGACATACCAGGAGAAAGGAGGGGGGAGCGATTTTCTTCCACCCTCTCCTTTTTCCTGGTGTTATATTTGTTTGCACCAGGAGAACTCCAGCAGCTGTCCCAGGAAGGCTGGGCAAGTTATTTTCTTTTTGAACTCAGTTTAGGGGGCCTCTGGGGAGGGGGTTGGGATTCCCACAGTTTTCGGGGCTAATTTAGCCTGGAAAACTGTGGGAATACTGTTTGGACTGCAGTACTCTGTAGTCCAGAACCAGAAATAGAAGGCACAGAATATCTAATTAATTTACTACACTATCTAATTAATTTACTACACACCGGGGTTTTCCTGGTTTGTAGCAAATTAAATCGGGATTGTCCTGAATGTCATCTGGACAGCCCCTTCTTTATTACGGGATTTACCACAATAAAGGGGCTATCTGGATGTGCCCTGAGTCATGGGGACAAAAGATAGTTAATGGGTTTAACTCTGGGGACATGGGTCCCACAAGATTCCCAGATTTGGGACAATGAGTGGCTGGATGCTTTGATGGGTCCAGAGATTAGGACAAAAAGGTGAGAAGGTGGCTTGATGGGTTTATGGCTTATATCAAGCACAGGAATTTGTAAGATGGGGAAACCGTCTCTTTGCCAATCCCTGCTTATTGTGAAGGTTCAAGTCATGAAGATGTATCATGTTTATGCACATTAGGTGGGTGAATGCCTTGTTCTTGGCAATCAGCAAAAGTAAAATGAGCAGTTTATGTTCTCTTGGCTTTGCAAAAGTTGCCTATTGCTTTGCTGCCTTCTTTAGCCACATTTGTAGATTCAATCAGTTTATTTTATATTTAGACGAAGACTGCTACAGACAGCTATTTTGGGTCCTTCAGCAATTTGGGCTAATGAGCAGCAAGGCAGTATGGAAATGTAGTTTAACCACAGGGCCTTTTGCAATCTCTACCATTGGGGGGCTGGCCTTCACAAACTACAGTTAAAGATGGCTGTGATTAGCCACAGCCACCTCATCACTCCTTGCATCAGTGGTGACAAAAAGCATGAGATTTAAAAAATTTAGGCTTTAACAAAGTAGTGAATTGGTTGTGAAAATTAAAATAACCTTGGGAGACATCTGAACATTATATAATATTTCTGAAAAATAAAAGGTAAGTGATTTAAATTTGGATCCCCCTCCCCTTTCTGCATGGTTCAAAACTGCTTCGAAAGTCAAAATTCATAAGTTTCCCCCCCAACTTTCAGGCTCTTCCGAACGAACCTGTCCAACCCTAATAAATATAAGGCTTGCCAATATTGCCAATATTGCAGGGGATACACACACACACACACTTGCATATATATAGAGAGAGATGTCTAGATAGATATAAACACTAGGCATGGTTTCGAATCCAAAAATGGCGATTCTAAAATCAAATGGGGGAGGATTTTTTTTATTAGTAAAAGAAAGACTTGCAAAAAAATTTCCAAAAATTTCTAAAATGTAACTTAAGTACTAACGAAATTCGTTAGTAATTTGTATGCCAGAGCATGCGCATTCCAGATGGTTTTGGCCTACAACTCCCAGAAATCCTAACAGCTGGTAAATTGGCTGGGATTTCTGGGAGTTGTAGGCCAAAACTTGAATAAACCACACTGAATTCTAGATGGGACTCTCCAAATAGGAAGGAGGGAGGGAAGGAGGAAGGGAGGGAGGGGGGTATTCTATTCTTGGAAGCAGCAAAAAGGAGGAGCCCCTCGCTCCTTGCTGCCTCTCTCTCACCCCGATCCTGAGGGAGCGAGGGCCCAAGTTTGCCCAGGCTGAGAGGAAAAGGAAGAGGCCTGAGGCTGTGAGGAATGGTGGGAGTTGTAGTCCAAAACATGTACCTGGAGGGCTGAAGTTGGCCCCTGCGATGGGGCATGGCAGCAGAGCAACGGGGAAGCGAAGCATCTGAGAGAGCGCAGGGAGAGAGAGGAGGAGAAGCGCGCGCGCGCGCGTGAAGCTGGCCCCTGCGATGGGGCATGGCAGCAGAGCAACGGGGAAGAGAAGGGGAGGGAAGCGTGGAGGACTACACTTTCCAGAATGCATTGCCTACCTAGCAGCAGCGTCACTTCCAGTTCCCCATAGAAATGTGGGAAAAAGAAGAAGCTGAATGAAGGCGGGAAGGAAATGAGGGGGAGAAGACAGGGAAAAGTGAGTACATCGTACAATAATTAATTAATTAATAATTAAGAATTTATTATGATCATAACGCAAATTGTTGGCCTCAAGGACCATAAAAGGAAGTCTACTTCCGGGTTCGCGGCAGCGATCCGTAAAAGCTCAAAAGTCCCATTACATACGAATCTCTTACGAATCCTTTTAATTTCCGTTTCATTTTTCTCATGCCTAATAAACACACATATATACGTATTTTGCAGGAGAGAAAATGCAAACATTTCAGAGGAAATGCATATGTGAAATTAGAAAATAAAATTTTAGATTTATATCTAGCTCTATGTTGTTTATATAGGAATTGAATGTTTGCCTGTTACTATGTTGAAAGCCGGCCTGAGTCCCCGTGAGGAGATAGGGCAGGGTACAAATTAAGCTTCTTCTTCTTCTTCTTATTATTATGTTATTGTTAATAACATATTGGTTTTGTTGATCCTATTTTTCCATTTACAGAGCTAGTTTATTGTTTTTCTTTGAAATACAGTAAATATTTTTTTAAAATTTAACCTACTGATGTAATTTTATTGCTATCTATTTTCATTTTGAAATTTACCAGTAGCTGCTGCATTTCCCACCCTAGGCTTATACTTGAGTAAATAAGTTTTCCCAGTTTTTTGTGGTAAAATTAGGTCTTGGTTTATAATTGGGTCGGCTTATACTCAAATGTATACGGTAGTCTAGAAGCAGATGAGTTCATTATCATTCTAGTAGGCATTACTTCAGATGTTCAATCAATAGAGAGAAGTCTTAGTTCACATTCTTTTGCCATCATCACTCCCGTGCTCCTGCATATCGTGAGAAGCAGAGATCTGAAGCAGAAATTGTTTTCAGTTAGGGGAGCTGTGATTCAATGGGAGAATCTCAAGGACAGTGAAGGATTTCAACTTTAGGTGGTGGTCTTTCAAGTGTTACCAGGGCAATGAAACTAGGAATGCCCCTGTTTCTCTCCAAGTAGCATTCCAACCCAGAGGACAAAGTAATATTTTGGGTTATCTCTTTTTGTTCAACTGTTTATCTATTTGTACAACAAATAGAACAAGACTAGCTGAAAGTGCACTATTTGCTCTAGGGCTGGGTATGTATTCAAATTCAGATTCCTCCAGTCCAAATTTGTCTAGCCTAGAGTAAACAACACATTTCCTTCCAGACGGAGCTAGCCTACAATTTCCCTTATATCTGACAGTCATACTGGATTTTAATAATAGCAGGAAATATTGACTTAAGTCACCATATTGAATTCTAATGCAGGGTACTGAGGGTACATACTTTGTCTATTATTTATCTTTCCTATCAGAGATATAAAATGCCTGGAGAGAAAAGTACACACTGTTCCCCATCCACACTGGCCATTTAATGCAGTTCAAAGCTAGCTTCAACCTGTGTCAGCTAGATGACAAATGTCCATAAGAGCACATAAAAGAAAGCTTTTAATGCACATAAGAGCTTTATGATTTGTCTGATCATCATATGGGCCTCAAACTGGTTCAAGGATTTCTTATGTAATTACCTGCATAGTGAAACCACTTTCTTCAATACTGGTTTGAAGATGACCATAAATACTCAGTGTAGATGGGTCTACTCTGACTTTACACTGAGTTGCATCAGTTTTTATATTCCAATCTCTTACTGTTCAGTAGAGGTCTCCTCCTATATTTTCGTATCCATCTCACTGCTTCACTAGCAAGTGCTGTGTATAGCTATAACTGTTTAGGCTTTATAATAGAGTGCAATGGAGAACCCTCTAATTATCCATGAGTGGGTTTTTCCCCCTTACAAAGTGTTGCCAGTTTAGTGTTTAAGTGTTGGTTTAGTGCATTATCGATGTTGACTGATTGTAAGCAAGGAGTTATTGGCCACAGAAAGAACTCAAGAAGGATATTGATTAGTCTCCGGATTGCCCATTGGCAAAGTAAAGGAAGAGGCAATTTGTTACAGCCAGAAAGAAAACATCTTTAAGTATAGTAACACTGTGGTAATCAAAGTCAAAATAATATTCAACCCCAGGAAAGACAATTTCCATCCAGCTCATGCACCTCCCAGCTGGATGTCACCTTGAGGTTTTTTGTTTGTTTGTTTGTTTTGTATAAGCCAGGGCTTTTTGTCCTATTGTAAATATATCAAATTGAAATATATATTAACTCTATTTCCTCCCAGAAAAAAACAGATTTATAAACCTAATAGTGTAAATCCAATGACTAGTTCCAACTAGAGTACACCTGTTAAATCAGTAGAATTTATTTGTATGCAATTGTGTTGACTTGTCAAATTTCCATTGAGTCATTGATTATGGCTGGAACAAGTAGCTGATTTAATGCCATATTTTCTTAAAATGTAACTTTCTAAATGAATGCTATTATGGTACTTTAAAAAGAGAACTAAAATTCAGATAAATGTGAAATTCAAAGGAGAACTACACTTGGTTTACTGCAGTATGTAAAATATGCCTTGAACATTTTGAGTCTTGTCTATTTCCACATACAGTATTATGTAGGTTATTGCTCTGTGGCCAGACATCCAAAAATAATGAAAAAACAAGATTAGAACAGAATACTATACAATGAAATACATTTTGGTATATTCCACAGTACAACAAACTAATGACAGCAATGACAAATACAACATTAAATACTTTTCCTACAACTGCCTAGAATTTGTTAATAGCAAACAGACTATGCTTTGATGATAACATTGTTGGTTAGTTATCAAATTGCTTTTATGATGTTTGACCAGGTCTTGTAAAACATCCTTGCTGAACTATTAGAAAACTGGCCAAGGGAAAAATGAAATAAAAGAGAAATTTTACTAGCACAGTCAACAGAATGTAAGACTACTTTCCCATACTTTCCATGAAACAGAAACACAATTTAAATTATACTTGGAGAAAACCGACTGCTACTGTAAAAATCCATTCAACCATAATTTGCAGTCTCTGCCCACTGACTCTATTAGATGTCCCTTGTAGGAGATGATGTCCAAACCTCTCGAAGGTAACAGTTGGTTTTCCCCCTGTACTATATTTTCAGATTCAGGGATGAATGGAGCTGATCTTTGCAGTGTTGGAAACTGGGGGAAAAGATGTAGTACATGACTGCACACCATACTTTACTTGGATATGTAGAAGGAGAACATGGCATATTGTCATTTAAGACTTCTTTTTTGTGCTTTCTCACACTACAAAAATAGCCTTGTCCATCTTAGAGTATAGTATAGTATAAGCCAGAGGCACTGAAGTATACTGTATATCCTATGGGCCATGTGTTGCTCCTGAATCCAGACTTGAATAAATGTACATAACGAGATATGTTGGAGATGAAACACAAGTCCGAACTTGTAATATACACTTTATACACATAGCCTGGAGATAATTTTAAACACATTATTTGTAGTAATTTTGTACACTCAATGAAGATTTTTGTACACTGAACCATCAGGAAAAAGGTGTCACTTTCTCAACTACACAGATGAACTATTTTGGATTTTGGAATAGTTCAGATATCAGAATTCTAGATAAAGGATGCTGAACTTGCATAGCAATTTGTCCTCTTCCATCCAATAACCTGTTTCTGTCATTGTTTAATGGTCCAAAATAGTAACCAACCAGAAATGATGCACCATCTCTTCTTGTGCACCTTGAGACATGGGTGCAACTCATGAGGAGTGACAAGAAATGGCTCCTGGTCATGATATAAACAGAACTCATGCCATGTTGTATTTTTTTTTGCATCCCATTGGTATACCCACCTGCCTGAAACCATGATTCTCACCCCAACTAGACTTTGGTCAAACTCCAGTGTTGAATTTAATTCAGCCCTTTCTACTTCTGTAGTGCTCCTATAGCTCATGTTAAGGCTCAGCCTATTATTGAAGAATGCTTATTTTTTTAATAATAATAATAATAATAATACTTTATTACTTATGAGTCGCCCTCCACGGAAAGTGCTCCGGGCGACTTACAGGTGACACATAAACAATACAGCAATGACAAACGGCACAAGGGAAGAACAGGAGGATGGGGGGAGGGAGGGGGGGGGAAGGTGTCAGCGCCGGTGCCCTCCCTAGGGTCCCGTCCTGCCATCAAACGGAGGCAGGTGGGGGTGACCCAGAAGAAGCACCGGCGCACAAGCGTCCATGGAGACCAGAGGCCGTGGGTGCCACCTCTGCCAAAACAATTATCAGAATGAAGGCATAAAACCTCCCCACATTTACCTTGGACTTAAAGCTCACAGACTGTATTCTCTCCTGCTCAATTGAATAGAAATTTGTTTTCAACACTACTTGCAGCCAAGGTTAAAACAAACATGACACAGCAAGCACATTTTGCTTGGTATTTTGATCTCTGATGCCTGAGGACAATGTCATTTCACAAACTAATCCTTCCTCCCTATAAATAAAGTCTGTACATCTGTGACAACCTAGTAGTAAAACCAGCAATTATAAGCATACACATATTTGCCAGAAGCAGCAATCACAGCAAAGTTACAGTCGGGAACACTGTTTTATGCATGATACTGAACATGGCACTGCACACATCCCTTTAGGATGTGATACTGCTGAGCCTGTTGACATTAATGCTATTCATTTGTTGTTTCTCATTGGATGTTAAGACAACATCAGGAAGCTACTGGGTGGCACTATAAGCCCTTGAATCTCATTCAACCCAAAGGATAGGAGGAGGGTCTACTTGGCATAGCTATATGGCTGAAGTGATTTTGCAAGAACTGGAATCCTTTTGGCATAGGTTTCCATACATAGAAAGAATTAAATCCTTATGTCAATCCACAAGCTTATGAAGATAAAAATAGTTGTATTACCATGGTCTAAGCATTGGACTCTGGAGCCCAGGGTTTCAATTCCTGCTCAGCCATGGAAATAGTGGATGACCCTGGGCAATGCACACTCAGAAGAAGACAAGCCTCTCATGAACAAATCTTATGATGTTATGGTCCCTATAAGACAGAATGACTTTAAAAGCACAGCAAAAAAGAAGAAATAAGCTACAAAAATGGAGGATCCCCGTTATGCCTCAGCATAGAAAAAGTAGATATTTCACATAATATCTTCGGGGAGTAGCGGTATACAAGTTTGAAACATAAATAAATATTAACTTTAAAAAATAAACATTGCTAGAAGTTTGAGTATGAGACCTCAGATTAGTGGTCTGCGGAAATTGAGAGAGGTGTGATAATGAAGGTGTACATGCTAATATATATTTGATATTTGTTCTGCAACTGCTATGGATACAGTCCTTAAACTATGCAATAAAGTCCTGCCAAATCTAGGTACTCCAGCTCCTCAATCCTGACAATTACTACCATAAACATGATGTGCCTCTCTAGATGCCTCTTTTCCTTTGAGTGACTATATTGCTCTACTGCACATTCATTGTCTAATCTTACCCTCTTCCCTTTGTATGATTAGAACCATTTTATCCCCATTGCTTTGGGATGATACCTCCCAAACAAGTTGTTCCCCAAATCCTAAAAGAGATTTGCTTCATTTTACTTACAAGGTAAATTTCTAACTGTTCTGCTAAAGATTTCTGGGAAACCTGTTTCATCCATATACATTTTTTAAAGAGTTACTTTGCCCATCAAAATGGGCATCATTTGCACACAAAAATGGACTCATGTGAAAATGGGCACAATTTATAGTCAGAAATCCATTGCTTATGAATATGGCCTACAAAATGCAGAGAGAGGGAAATGGACATATGCAAAAATTACAAAAATCTTGCACACATTTCTAAAATGTGCACAGACACTTTAGTCATTTCAAATATGCACCCATTAATGAATCTATTTGAATAAAAATTGATAGAGTAAAATATGTACGTTTTTATTTGAATAAATAATCCATGGGTAACTTGTGCACAATGAATTTGAAAATAAAAAATAAGGAAGTCCATGGAAGCAAATCTCAGGGACTTACCCAAATATTTTTCAACGCCTTTGATACTGAGGACTGAGAATCTGTATTTCATTTTAGGTGAAGGGACATTCATTTTTTGTATGACCAGCTTGTAGCAAAACATTCCCTCAAACACATCAAGTCTTCAAAAATCAAATGGATTTTGAAAGCTGATAAGAATTTGGGACTTATTATATGCAAAATTCACAGGTCATTTTTTGCACAAGAATAAAACATTTTCTTTAATACTGTGACACAAAAAATTAATTCATGCACAGAAAATAAAGTTTTCTATACATATGTGAATTTTCTGCAGCGCAAATCCCCAATTAACGCTGCTTTTCTGTGCTGAGAAAAAACTTTTTGTGTAGCAATAATATTTAAACCATGAAATATTTTTCACACAGAAAATGATGTTTCTTGCACAGAAAATGCTGTTTGTGATGCACAAAAAAGCACCCGAATTTTGTGCAAAATCAGTCACAAACTGGAAAAAAATCTTATCAGATCAGGATTTTTCTTGTTAAGGGTACCCTACACTTGAAAAACATGTCTTTCATTTAAAACATTTTAATTTTCCATTCCTAGTACATAGAAAATTGGTAAACAAAAATAAGAAAAGCCAGCATAGTGTATTTTTTTCATTGTTGCACCACTGTCACCCTCAGCACATATACTATGTTGTCTTTTCTTTTTTAGTTTATCCTATTTTATATTTTCCAGCTAGCTTTCCATGTGTAGGTCTCATTGGTATGCATCCCCCTGTTGTAAAGCTGTTTCCCACTCCAGGTCGTTTTTAATCGCTGTTGTACACTGTGATGTTTTAATGATGTTTTATGCTATGTTTTAATCTGTGTTGCTGTTTTTATGTTGTTGCTTTGTATTGTGAGCCGCCCCGAGCCCGCCGGGAGTGGCGGCATAGAAGCCAAATAATAAATAAATAAATACATATTTTGTACCCCTTTCATTATATTGCTTCAAAATATTTTCAGAACATATCATTCAGATCCTTCAGATAGTTTTTCCCTCTAAAATATTGAAAGCCTTTATTGAGTGATTCTTTGGATGAAAGGGGTGTGAGAGAAAATATATGTTATTTAAAAGTGTTGAAAGAGATTACAAAAGATATGGGCTGGGAAGGATGCCCTCATGAATGGATAATTTTGCCAGTAAGAAAACCCCATTCCAATCAATGACTGTCTTCATTTGAACCATAGGACATATCCTTTTGTATTAGCCCTGAGGTGAAAAAAGAACAGTTTAAAAGTGTTGCCTTGACAAAATGTTTTTATTTAAGCTTAAAATGACTTCTAAGGAAGATGAAGGCCTTTAAGCACACCAATGTTTCTGGCATAGCTACAAAAATCTTGAAGTAGGCATGAAATGAAACAAAAATATTTAAGATAAATATCAAGCAGAGTTTTTAAATGTGAGGAACCTGATAAACATAAATCCTATAAAAATAATTGAAATGGAGACATTGAACCTGAGGTAGGCAACTAAGGGAGGTGAGGGCGGGGAGATTACATTACCCTCCCACGAACAGATCTCAGGTGGCTTTATCCTTCACCACATTCTCTACAAAAATTATTTGCGCTGTAATTATCATTTTAAAAGTTTTTTCGCTGGCTATGGGTACATGACCTTAATAAACAATGGATAAGGAATATCTTGCCATTCAAATGCTTTGCTGGGTTGTGATCTGCTTTCTTCTGTGTCTTTTATAGGATTAACTATAAATTTTAACAGTAATTCCTATTGTAGTAACTCCAGTCTATATGACTAATTTCTTTTTAAGATAACTTTCCAAGTTTTCTTTTTAGTGCATTTTGCAATACAATGGAAATGTTGTATGTTTATTTGTTTCTAGCCTATGTATTGTCAACTGTTGTGCTAGATTTACCACTGTGCTTTCCTGCCAATTTTTTTGCAATAGATTTAGCTTTTGCGGTGCAATTTTAAATTTGGAGTCATTTTGTTTTGGAGCGATTCCAGACATAATGATAGCTTATGGGAAGGTGTCACAAAGCAGACAGTGTAGGCCTACCAGGCCTACCTCTTTCCGGGACCAAATAAGGGACCTCATAACTTAACTAGCAGAGGGTCTCATTTGTCCTAAATCTGGTACTGCATATGTCCCAATTTGGCAGTGGTTACTTTTTTAAATACTTTCGAAATATTATTTCCACCTCCATTTTTTCTTTTCACCTTTGCCATACATTCATTTCTCAAGCTGAGTTTGGAGTACAAATGTAGTTTGCACTCATTGTAATGCTTTTAAATACAGTGTATACCTACAATGGGTGTGTACAACACTGAGAAGCAATAGAGCCCTCACCCCTCTTTCTCTCACACACATGCATGCATACACAGAGAGAAAGACAGGACTCATTTGCCAATGTATATGGATGGATGCAAAAATAGGCTGCTTCTAAACAACTATTTAATCCAAGTCAGGACATCAATTAAAGAGAACTGGTTCCCTGTGAGATGCCTACACAGGCACCCCACAAACCAGTTTCAACCTGGGACAGTGACCACAAAGATCCACTGATTGTGGATCAATCTGATCCAAAGAATTTTTCCTTACTTGGCAGGATCTGCTGGTAAGAAGCAGCTTGACCAATGGGAATTAGTGCTGGAGGGAAGCAGGGCAAACCAGAAAGGGAAATTTGGTATTCCAATGAGAACACTGCAGTTTCCTCTCCAGGGGGAGGTATTTGTTTACCTTTCATTTGAGCTGTGTTTCCAATTTATTCCCCCAAATGCTTCAGCAGTAGTCCTCCACATTTTTCACTCTACATTTTGGTCTCAAGTTCTTGCTCTGCCTGGGATATACACTAATAATCTTCAGTGGATTTTATGGCTTGATCCAGAATTTTTGGGGAGCTTTTAAAATATGCTGTTTCCAACTTGACGTGTGCTTCAATGCATATTGGGGTTGTACATTTTGTGGACACCCCAACCTTGAGCCAGCTTAAAACTGGATTTTAGTGTCTGTGTAAATGGGCCCATAGGAAAAATTATAGCAATGTAAATTTCAGTGTAGTACAGACTGGCCAGGTTCTAGCTGTTGATGGGAAACATCAAGGTCTCTTCTCATTTACACTTCTAAGGCTTCTTTCTTTTATATGCTAGGAGCTGTAGCTTTTCAAGTCCTGGCCAGCCATATATAACAATGTCCTCTGGTACAGAAGGAGCAAATGCTTCCCATAAATCAATAAATGGGTGAATTTCAGTTTTGCATTAGTGATGTAGGCACTTTTCTTGTTCCCATGCATCCCTCCTTTGCTAGCTGCCAAAATTGAATTATTGTGTATTCAGAAGGTTTTACTATTCATTTGATCACCAGATTTTATAGTCGCCATTCAAACTCATTAAATGTGTGTTCAGTACCAAGTAATACAAATCTATTCCCTTTAGGGGAAGGCCAGATGGCTTTTTTCTAAGCCTTCTGCTTTTTCAACAAAGACCTGGTAAGCTTCAGTAAAATATTCAGGATGTTGTTAATGCCACAACAAAGTCAAAATGCTCGCCTAGCCCTGTTTTAAGTTTGATACTTCCCTCTCTACAAAGAAATCAGATTGCTTTCGTTTTATGGAAGTCTGTGTTTCAACAACACATTGTCTTGAAATGTATCAGAAAATTACTCAATCTTCTTATGATTTGTCAGTGAGTTACGGTTTAGATTTTGGCGAAAACATGTGAGACTACGCAAGAACAGTTCCCAGGATGTTAACTGTCCACCTGCCTTGTGTTGTTGTCCTGATCATCATGGGGTCACCACAACTCATACAAAACTTTGTTTATATGTTTTCTTTGTGTTTGAGCCTGGTTTATGAAATATTGGGATGGAGGGAGCTGCAATAAACAAATCTTGCTTCACTGATTTGTTTGTTTTTCTCTCTAGGAAAAACAACCAGAAATATTTGAAGTCTCCTGCCACAAGTTTGAAGGGCTTATCTGCATTGCAAATCAGAAGGATCTCATCTGCATCAGTACATTTTATCCACAGCTGGAAAGTACTGTGTTTAATGAAAGCCTCGCTATCCCTTTTCTTACTCAGCTATAAAACATCAGAGAAACATCTCAGGTTTCCCCTAAGGATATGTGTGACTCTTCAGAAAAAAAGCTGGTGAACAGTCATCTATTTTTCATCTTTTCATCAAGACTTGCCTTACCCAGTTTTGTGACTTGAGACTTACTCTGACGAAGATAAAAGGCTAGGATTTGATAAATAGATCATCATCATGACATTACTTTATTTCAACAAAGGGACCCTGGTCTTCCTCTTATGTAAATCAAACAACAAAACAGTTCACTACTATGTCTCTGTAAACCATAAAGTAAAAAATGTGAATTCTTGAAAATGAGGCATCTAATGTTCAGTTCGTAAAAACCTGTTGGTTTTTTAAACATTATGATTTGATTTGTCCTCATGCAGAGTGGGAAACTTGCTTTTTTCTCTTCTTGAGCAAAGCCACAGCAAGATGGCAGTTGGTGGTGGTGGAGTGTGTGTGTGTGTGTGTACACGCACGCATACACACACACACACAATATTGCAAATCTATAAGGAACGAGGAAGGGTACAAGAGTGGATATAGAACAGGGGCATTTTAAACATCTTACTTTTTGTCATCTTCCATTGCTGTCTAATACTAAAGAGGGAGCCCCCTCTGCCAGCAGGACTGAAGACCGAAAAGTCACAGTTTCGAATCCGGGGAGAGCGCAGATGAGCTCCCTCTATCAGATCCAGTTCCTTATGCGGGGACATGAGAGAAGCCTCTCTCAAGGATGGTAAAACATCAAAACATCTGGGCATTCCCTGGGCAACATCCTTGTAGACGGCCAATTCTCTCACACCAGAAGTGACTTGCAGTTTCTTAAGTTGCTCCTGACACGACAACCCCGAAAAACTAAAGAGGTTTCTAGAATGTTAAAAAAGAAAAGAGAAATGAAAAGAACATTTCTTTTCTAATCTAAAACAGAAGGATATCCTATGTCTATACCTACTCAAATGGTAAACGTTTAAGTTCATTGGATTTGTTCTTTGGAATGGCATACAGAAGTACTTCAGGACATAAATAGAGACCGATGATCAATCACTGGCAAACGGTAGTCAGGATTGTGGCATTCATTTCATTATATTGTGTGAGGTGAGATATAGAGCCCTTCTTATACTGTTAACTTAAAAAAGAGAGTGCTGGCAATGGTCTGGCTTAGAAATTGGAACTTAGTGGGAAGTAGGAAGGAAAGAGAGAGCTGGATATTTTTAGTGGTTAGTTCAAAGGCAAACAATGATGGGTGAAAAATCCAGCATCAAGGTATGGAAAATGTCAACCGCATCATGTTTCAAAGAAGCACTCACCCAAGTTCATGTATTAGCATCGGTCCTTCCTTCCATTTGCTTGGGGACCCCACAGGCCCTTGTTATGTCCCACTCTACATAGTTCCCATTGAGTCAGAACATCAAAATTATCTTATTTATCGATCAGCCATTCACAAAAGGAAAAGATACTATGTTAGCAAAGAAGCACATTGCATACAACTTGCAGCAGCAACAAAGAACATAATTTTAAAAATCCTAAAACCCTTTGATGTTTCAGCCTCCTTCTTGAGATATAGCACATTGCAGTGCCTAGGTGTGTCACAGCAAAGGAGATGAATACAGTGAAACAGAAGTGTAGGTTCCTTTTTCTTTACTTAACTGTTCTGCTGTGGTAGAAATACTTTGCACTTTTCTGAAATGGTGGAAAAACTTGCATTTTGTCTATCTCAAGGGGAAACTGCTTCATTTAAATTTATTTCGGTTCCAGTGTGCAATACAAAACAGTGTGGAAAACTCAAAGTGGGGTGTGTGTATTCGCATCAGAGAAGATTGGAAGAGGTATTGAAACTGTATAAAAGCAAGGGGCTAAACGCTGTTACATGACTCACTCCATCTTTCAACATCTGAAAACTGTTTCTAAACTTCATGCCCTTCCTCAACATGTGTGAATTATGCTTTTCTTTGCATTATCTTGACAGAACAACTTTATTATGAGTTTATTTTCAAATTTGTATGGTGTGGCATTGGCTTAAATGAGCATCCAAACTGAATTCATTTCAGTTTTTCTATGGACCACTGATGAATTACATTATTTCATCATACATACAAATTAACTATAGACATAATTTTTGGGGAGGTGGGAGCATTTGTGTATACAAAATAATTGCTTCTGTTTTCACCCTGGAGAAAAATAATGATAGGCTGCATATTCATTCTCCTCTATTTCTAATGCAATGTGCTACTATTTTCTGTTCAAGTTGCTAATGGGTTTTGGAAATGTTATGATCTGCCAAAAAGCCTTCTCCCCATTCTAGTAAGGATTACAGATGTCTTCCAGTGGCCCAAAAACTCTGTCAGCAGTTGTGGTTATTAATGGCTCCCAAATGATATAATGCAATCAGTCTTTTACTGCTTCATCAATGTCCTACCTTCTCAGGTAAAGTTTTTCACACAGTGTTATCAGTTGCCACGGGCCAGACATTTTTTTACAGCCTTTGTAGTATGGCTTATCCATAGTTAATTTATTGTTCCCCTTCCTACCCATGTTGATAACATTGCTTACTGCCACATATCTGATTTTTTTTCCTCCTGCAGATGTCTTCTGAAGACAGATAGCGGGTCTTTTGAAAGGCGCAGCCATTTAACTGGGGAAAAAACATTTGCAAGAGCAATAGCCCTTTCTGGCCTTTTGTTGAACTGCACTGAAGGCAACTGTCAGCAGATAGAACACTAGGGAAGACTGTGTGCGCCATTACCAAATTTATTCTATAGGGAACTATTTTTCATAAGTAAATGTGATTCTGTGGTTTCTAGCTCAATGTGGCGTGCTGTCACCTTTTAATGCAGAGATGTTCCTCCAGCTTTAAGCTGCTAGATGACCACCAAAAATTAGAAGTAGACTGTATACCAAGAGAAAAAGATATACTTTGTATTTTGAAGGTTTCATATTTCAGGTTCCAGATGGACCTGGGAACAGATGAGTGTGAAGTGAACTGTGGTATCCACAGCTGGTGAAACAGCAAATCTTTAAAGCACATGTGTCAAACACATTCACTGCCATTCAAATCCAACTCACCACATCATTTTATGTGACTTACAAGACTTTCAATACCAGGACAAATTTTACCTGGTATTTTTCGTAAGTTACGTAAATGTCATAATTCTCTGTGATGCAGTTTTTTTATTATAAAAAGTCTTTATTGAGTATTTTCATATAACATAAAATTAGAAATGCAAAGAAGAAAGAGATAAAGAAGTAGGGAGGGAAAAGAGAAGAAAGAGGAAAGAAGAAAAAAGGAAAAAATAAAAGTGGAAGACAAAGAAAAAAAGAAAAAATGTCTTGGCTTCTGGTCATCTTCTCTGAGGTTTGTGCTTTCTCTTTTCTTTTAATGGAGTTTGCTTAATTTTTGAGAAAAAAATATTAATCTAGCCATGTTTCTTAGTTCTAGAATTTTTCCGGTCCCAATTCAAGGTGCGGGTTATTACCTATAAAGCTCTAAATGGTTCAGGACCTCCCTATCTGTGTGATTGTATCCTCCCCTACGAGCCCACACAGTCCCTAATATGTTCCGGGGATAGTCTTCTCTTGCTCCTGCCCCCGTCTCAGGTGCAGTTGGTGGGGACAAGGGAAAGGGCATTCTCAGTGGTGGCCCTTCATCTCTGGAACTCCCTCCCCAGGGAGATTAGGCTGGCACCCTCCCTACTCATTTTCTGTAAGGAATTAAAGACATGGATGTTTAGTTGTGCATTCGACTGACGACTCCTATGACAAATGACCTATATCATGACCAGAATCATGATCAGAATCTGAATTCCTATATTTACACCCACACACACACGTTGAATTGCTCCTGTTTAATTGTTCTGCTCCATGCTATTTCCTATGCTATTATATGTTTCTAACCATCTTGAACCACCTATCCTTTAACCCAGTGTTTCCCAACCACTGTGCTGTGGCACACTAGTGTGCCGTAAGCGAACACCTGGTGTGCCGCGGAAAACCCTCTCTTCCCCCCTCTCTTCCCCCTCCTTCCGAACTGCTGCTGCTGCTTGCGGAGGGGGGGGGGGAGGATGAGGAAGGACCGGGCGGCAGCGAAGAAGGGGCTGGGGCGCCGACTCCTTCGGCCGTTTTCGTGTTTATGTGTACCAACTATTACTACATTTGGCATTGGCTGGACGTGATAGCCTTTCTAGTGACTGTGTAACAACTCTCCTGTTCACCAGTTATACACAAGGGACTCGTCTAATGCCCAGTGATACAGGAGCATATATATTGAAGGTGGAAGCCTCATTATTGTTCCATGAGGTGTATTGATGCATAAGAACAGTACTAGTGGACTGCTTTGAAGCTATATGGACACATTTTTTCTAAACACACAGAGAGACTGACAGCTGTTGAGCAAGACCTTAGTGTGTGTCTTTCTGCCATTCCTGCCAGGATATCTATGTTGTGTTCATCGAAACAGGCCCATGTTTCACACCGAGTGTATAAATACATTTAAAACATATTAACTATATGTATTACTGTGTTAGAGTGTCATGTTGGTTGGTGGTGTGCTCCAGGATTTTGTAAATGTAAAAAGTGTGCCGCGGCTCAAAAAAGGTTGGGAAACACCGCTTTAACCAGTTCACATAGTCGCCTTTTTTCCTCCCCTCCAAAATTAGCCTACTGTTGCTTGATGTTTGTTTATTATTGTTATGCTGTTTTATGCTATTTTAATTTGTTGTTGTTTAGCTTTTAATTGTATTTTGCTTGGGCTTGGCCCCATGTAAGCTGCCCAGAGTCCCTTCGGGGAGATGGAGGCGGGGTAGAAAAAATAAAGTTCTTCTTCTTCATTCTTCTACTTTAGGGTTTTCTTTTTCCTTCCACATCCTTGCATAGCAAATTCTCACCACCGTCGTAAGTAGGAATATCAATTTATCTATATTCTTGTCTAATTTTTGTTCATTCATCCCTAGTAAAAACATTCCTGATCTCATTGTAATTTTTGTCTTTAGCATCTTCTGTATTTTTCCATGGATTTCTTTCCAAAAAGTATTTGCCTTTTTACATGACCACCACATGTGGTAGAATGTTCCTTCTTTCTCTCTGCACTTCCAACAATGTGTGTTTATATTTTTGTAGCACTTTCCCAATGTACGTGGTGTCATGTACCATCTGTGCATCATTTTTATCCAATTCTCTTTTAGATCATTCACATATGTGTATGTTAGTTTTTTATTATGTGACTCAGTTTTAATTCACAGAGCAACCAAGAACTACCAGGAGGCGAAACCAAGCGTCTTGCCATGCCCCTCAGTCAATCAGGGCTGAAATTCCTGAGTGCCATGCGTCACCCTCCATCAAGCAGGGAAAGGACAGAGTGCCATGCTGGGTTCAGTTCATTAGCTCTGCATACAGAAAGGAAGGTCAACAAAAAACAATATGGTATCAACAATAATTTGTTTGTACCCTGCCCTATCTCAGGGCAGCTTCCAATATAGTAACATGCAAATATTCAATGCCTATATAAACAAAAAACCATAAAAATTTTAAACAAAAGACAATACTAAATATTGTACAATAAGTTAAAATAAAAAGTTACATTAAATAATTATCATTAAAAGCAATTTTAAAAACCAGTTGAGGCAAAGTTTCATATCAGTTCCCTTTCGCTTTCTGTCAGGCTTCTCCTATTGATGCAACCTAGAATGGCATTGGCCTTTTTAGCTGCAGCATCACACTGTGGGCTGGTGTTCAGCTTGTGGTCACCTTCATGCAGGGAAAGCACAATCAAAGCACCCCAACAGATGATGGCCATCCAGGAGTAATAATATTAATATTAATAATACCATAATTGGAAGGGAGCACTAAAGATCAACTAGTCCAACCTCCTTCATTCTGCCTTTATGCAGGGAAAGCACAATCAAAGCACCCCAAACAGATGATGGCCATCCAGGCTTAATAATAATAATAACAACAGAGTTGGAAGGGACTGCTAAAGACCCATTGAACAAAAGGCTAAATCAAATATGAATATATTAGTCTTTTGAATAGGCAGTCAATGTTCTGGTTATCAGGGATTGCCACCATTGCTTTTCCAGGTCTTGCACCTTTGTACTCAGGGAACTGGACATAAGTTAAGCAAGGAATCATCTGCATACCCACATCATCATCCCCCTCAATTTCGTGCCCTTCTGGGGTTTTTTAAATGGGTCTCTGTAATGGACTGGACCTTTAAACCTACCAATAATCAGCTGTTTCTCTTCCTGCCTCTTTGGAGGTGAGAAAGACAACATATAAATGCTCAAAATAAATAAAAATTAAATAAAACTGTAATTTGCTCTGAGTACCTGTTATTATTATTGATATTATTAATATTATTATTTTGTGAAAAGGATCTAAGAGTCATAGTAAAGCACAGTACAGTCAACACTTCAATAAAGCAGACAAAAAAGCCAATACAATGCAATTTTAGGCTGTATTGACAGATGTATAGCATTTGGAAGTAATCATGATATATTACACGTAAAGCACTATGTGCTGCTTTTGTCAGATCTAATCTGGAACAAACCGGGTATTGAAAAAACGATTGAGGTATAATGGTTGCCTTTTAGAACCTGAAGGGAAGTTATGGAAAAGATAGAGGGAGTTTGCTTTCTGCTAATCAAGAAACGAGAACACAAAACAATGTACTCAAATGACAAAATATTTTACTTAAACTTTAGGGATTTTTTTTACTGTAAGAATTGTCAGATGGTGGAGGTGGCTGAACCATCCTTTCTTGTTTTCTAAAAGTTTGGATGGTCATCTATCAGGAATGTTTTAGTTAATTTTTCCTGCATGGCAGGTAAGTTCACTTGATAGCCCTTATGTTTTTCCCATTGGAATTATTTTATCAATTATTGTTAATCTGAGAATCTGTTTAGTAATTCTAACTAAAGTGAACCCATTGAATCAAATGGATGTACATAAATGTTGACTTACTTTGTAACAATGGGTATGTCTTGGTTAGGTCTGCCCATGCCTAGGGGCGCAAGCCGAAAAAAAACTGACCAAATCACGGACCAAAAAAAACTGGTCTATGCCCCTCTTTCCCCCTTTCTCATTCCCCTCCTCTCTCCTTCTCCCAGCAAAGTCTCTGCTCTGTCCCCTCCGTCTCTCTCTCTCTCTCTTTCTCTCTCTCTCTCTCTCTCTCTCTCAATCTCTCTCGGGTGCTCTCTCTCTCTCTCTCTCTCTCTCTCGTGCATGCCTTTGGAGCGAGTTTGCATCCTCTGTGCTCTCCCCAAGCCTCCCGACTCCCGAGGAGACCTTCAGAGCACAGCGGAGCTTTCCAGCCGGTGGGAATGAGGACCTTGGAGGTGGCGGGAGGTTGTCTTAAAGGGGGCGTATTTTCAAAGTGTGGCCTAGGGTGCAAAAAACTGTTAATCTGGGCCTGGGACTGCCAATAGCATTCAAGCCTTTGCTCTGCTCTGCTCTGCGCGTGTGCTCTCTCTCTTGCTGTTCAATGTCAACATGCCACACTATTTCATGAGGAACCCATCTTGGTTTTTTTTTTAAAGTATGTTTATTGCATTTTGGATAGACTTTTGTTACAATGGGGGAGGGTGAAATGGAAAAAGAAAGAGTTACATTTATTTCAATTATAACTACTGGTAACTGGGAAGGGAAAAGGAAGTGTGACATGGAGGGGGTTTTAAATTAAAATTACAGAGGGGGTAAGAGAAAAAGATATAGGGGAGAATAGATAGATCGGGAAAAACTACAGATTAGTGAGGGGAAAGTATATACAACGTGACTTCCAATTCCTTCGTGGAGGAAGATTATTAGTTCAACCTTGTTACTTAGCATATTTATTTTTCTTTGCATTTTTCATCAAAGTATGTCTCAATCCGTGTCCAGTCCGTCTGATGTCTAGAATTCGGAGTATTCTTCCTTAAATAGAATGTCAGTTTGTCCATGTCCTTTATGTCAAAGATTTTTTCCAGCCATTCTCCTTTTTCTGGTATCTTATCTGTTTTCCACAGTCTGGCATATGTTATTCTTGCTGCTGTTGATATATAGAAAAACAGTTTATCTTCATTTTTATCCAAAAATAATGTCTTTGTCTGTAATTCCTAATAAAAAATACTCTGGTTTTAATGGAATTTTTTTGTTCAAAACAATTTGGGTTTCTTTGTGAATCATTCTCCAAAAGGATATAGCCTTGGGACAAGTCCACCACATGTGAAAATAGCTTCCTGTATGTTTATGGCACTTCCAACATCTTTCCGAATTATTTTTGTACATTATGCTTATGTACCAACGATGAAAACTTTTCATCCAATTTTCTTTTAAGTCTGCCGCGTATGTGTATTTGAGTTTCTTAGACCAAATTGTTTGCCACTCATTTAACCTAATAGGTCTCCCTATATTTCTAGCCCATTTCACCATGCAATTTTTTATTGTTTCCGTTTCTGTTGCCCATTCCAAAAGTTTGCTATATAGTTTTGTTATTATTTTTTTCCCTGAAGATATAATTTTGTCCCAAAAATCCTCTTTCTCATCAAAACCAGCTTTTTTATCCTTGTCATACGTTGCTTTAATTTGGTAACATTGTAGCCAGGTTATTTCTTTGGATAGCTGGTTTAACTCATCTTGTGTTTTTAATTTGTAATTGGCATTCTCTGATGTCAAAATTTCTTTATAGGTAAGCCATTTTTTCCACCCCTGTTGTCTCCTCTGTTCAGCTTCTATTGGTGAGACCCACAGAGGTGTTTTGGAGTGAAAGTACTTTAGATGTTTTTGCCATGTTTTTATAAGGGATGACCTTATGAAGTGGTTGCCGAAGCTTTTTTCTGCTTTGGTTTTACCATACCAAAGGTAGGCATGCCACCCTCTTCTTAGGTCGAAGCCCTCTAAAGTTAATAGTTTTTCGTTTTTGAGGGATATCCACTCTTTGACCCACATTAAAGCACCCGTTTCGTAATAGCATTGGAGGTCGGGAAGTCCAAATCCTCCTCTTTGCTTGTTGTCTATCATTATTTTGTGACTTATACGTGGAACCCATTTGTGACATGATCACAGGCCATCATCAAAGTCTTTGAACATGAAATCCCATGCCTTGGGGTAGGAGCCCCTGGTGGCACAATGGGTTAAACCATTGTGCCAGCAGGACTGAAGATCGACAAGTTGGAGGTTCAAACTTGTGGAGAGAACAGATGAGCTCCCTCTGTCAGCTCCAGCTCCCCATGCGGGGACATGAGAGAAGCCTCCCACAAGGATGATAAAACATCAAACATCCAGGTGTCCTCGGGGCAATGTCCTTGCAGACGGCTAATTCTCTTGCACCAGAAGTGACTTGCAAATTCTCAAGTCGCTCCTGACACCAAAAAAAATATGCCTTGGGTGTTCTTGACCTGGAAGCCCTGTTTCTGAGTATCATAAGAAATGGGTGTGTGAGAATCCATCTGTGACTGTATTGTGAAAAATGTTCCCTGCATCTGTGCTGACCTTGACGGTATTCTCTTATCAGGAAGAGGCAGCCACGATCTGTGCCCTATTGAAATTCTGAATAAGAAAAATCCTGAGAATAATTCAAATCTCTTTAAATGATTGCATACATTCTATACCTGGATTATTGTGAGCTTCTTGAATATCCTCCACTAATCATGACTGAATTATATGAAAGCTAAAGTAATCAGCTGACTTGAGTGTTGCATCAAGCACACTTCTTTCATGACTTTCAAGTGATTTATAAGGAGCCTAAATGAGCATGTCATTTGAAAAGCTCGGGTTTTTTTGCTGAACAAATTCAACATGCTGTATTTTCCCCTGTTGTTAAACAGAATGTTTAAAGTACAGTGACAAAATACACACATGATTTCCTCAGTCCTTCAGTCATGTTTTATCATTTTCAGTATAGAATAAGATAATACTATAGCTATACAGCAGAGCCTCATTTAAACATATCAGTGCTGTACTCCTGCACAAGCAGGTCACACCACACCTGGAATACTGTGTCCAATTCTGGGCACCACAATTTAAGGAAGATGTTGATTAGCTGGAATGTGTCCAGAGAAAGGTGATGATCAAGGGTCTGGAGAACAAGCCCTATGAGGAGCGGCTTAAAGAGCTGGGCATGTTTAGCCTGCAGAAGAGAAGGCTGAGAGGAGACATGATAGCCATCTGAGGGGAATTCATAGGGAGGAGGGAGCAAGCATGTTTTCTTATGCCCTAGAGACTAGGACATGAAACTGGCTTCAAACTACAGTAAAAGAGATTCCACCTGAACATTAGGAAGAACTTTCTGACTGTGAGAGCTGTTCAGCAGTGGAACTCTCTGCCTCAGAGTGTGGTGGGGACTCCTTCTTTGGAGGCTTTTAAACAGAGGCTGGAGGGCCATTTGTCAGGGGTGCTTTTGAATGTGATTTTCTTGCTTCTTCACAGGGCGTTGGACTGGATGGCCCATGAGGTCTCTTTCAACTCTATGATTCTATAAACCCTATACTGCATTTTTATCCCTTCCTGAGGAAAAATCAGCTTGGATAACTGATACAGAAGTATAATAAAACTACCCTATCTACCTATTCCTTCATTCACACACATACAGCATACTGTTCTAGATCTCTGGGTGGGTTAGAGACAACAAAGCCATTCAAACAAAAGCAGAAGCCATATAAATAATTTAAAACAGTATATACAGTGTTTTATGTGGAAGCACAATTATTTCAAGCCCTAGACAGGCCATGATCTTTAGGCGGCAAAAGCTTTGGTGAAAAGCCAAATTTAACCTGGCCTCGAGGCCCTATCTACACAGCCACATAATGTAGCATAGGAAAGAAATTAGCCTTTGGCATCCACATGATACTCTAGGCCAGGGGTGCTCATTAGGTCGATCGTGAGCTACTAGTCGATTTTCGGCCCTCTTCCAGGTGATCTTTGGGCCTCACCAGCCGGATGGGGTGCTCCCGCGCGCACCCACCGCTGGCCTTTACTACTGTGGTGCTTTTTCCGCCTGCGGGGCATTGCAGGAAGGAGAAAGCTCCTTCGCCCTCTGCAATGCCCTGTGGGAGGAGCCGGCAGCAGGACTGAGGAAGCATGAGGCGGAGCCTTCGAAGGGATGGGGCGCTTCTCAGAGGAGGCGGAGCCAGGCCGCACCAGGCCCCGCCCCTCCCCCAGCTTCTGCTCTCCCACAGCTTTTGCAGCCCAGAGGGGAGCAGTACCAAGGCAGTGATGGCATATCCAGCCCAATGCTGCCTTGGTACTGCCCCCTCAGGGCTGCAGAAACTCTGGGAGAGCAGAAGCTGGGGGCGGAGTCAGGCAATGCCAGGCCCCGCCCCTTCCCCGGTAGATTCTTTTGACTTGGTTGCTTTACAAGTAGCTTGCATGCTGAAAAAAGTGGGCACCCCTGCTCTAGGCTAATTTGTTTCAACCTGAAATAAATTGGATTATCTGGGTTTACTCCAGATTTTAAAAATATCTGAAAAGGTCTGGATTTTACTGGAAGTTCTGGACCTTTTCAAGTATGGGGAAGTCATCCTCACAGCATCCCTGGGACCCTGGAGAAAAAGATGTCAATGCCAGTATCCCCTGGCTGCCCTCCCCAGCCCCCCAGAGAGGAAAAGCCTCTGTAGACAAGCATGAGGCTTGCTTTAGCTTCCTGAGGCTTGAAAATGAAACTAGAGAGCTTTAGAGCGGGGAGGTGGGATTTCCCTCTGTAACCCCCTTCCCTGCACAGATCAGCACAGGATACGTTTAAGTGCTTTCCCGCATCACCATGGCTCCTTGAGTACCTTGGGATGCTTACCAGATGTTGTTGCAGTTGTGTCTGCTGATGTAAGAATGGGGGGTTTGTGCGACTAGCAAAAAGAGAGAGTTACTCTAATCTCTGCTTGATGATTTCATGGACATTATAACCTTTAGCAGATGCATACGTGTCAGCCAGGTGCTTGCAGTGACCTCCTTGGCCAGTGAGGAATGATGGCAATATGCAGGCAAGAGGATAGATCTGCAAGGGGATGGACTGGTCCATCTGAACACATAGCGTCATATACAGCAGGTATGTACTGGACCCAGAGCAGCTCCAAGTTTGTCACGTCTAAATGAAGCCACCATGATATGATTTCTGTCTTATTCAGCCAAATGGTTTTGAAAGGTTTCCCAGAACCCATACTACCCAGTTATAGAACTTTTTTTCATGTCAGGAGTGATTTGAGAAACTGCAAGTTGCTTCTGGCATGAGAGAACTGGCCATCTTTAAGGACATTGCCCAGGGCATGCCCAGATGTTTGATGTTTTACCATCCTGTGGGAAGCTTCTCTCATGTCCCCGTATGAGAAGCTAGAGCTCGACAGACAGGAGCTTACCCCGCTCCTCGGATTCGAGCTGCCAACCTATTGGTCGATTAGTCTTGCCAGCACAAGGTTTTAACCCAGGCATCCTCAAACTGGGGTCCTCCAGCTGTTTGGGCCTTCAACTCCCAGAATTCCTTACAATTGAACAAGCTCATTGGGGCTTCTAGGAGTTGGAGGCCCAAACAGCTGGAGGGCCCCAGTTTGAGGATGCCTGGGTTAACCTATTGTGCCACTGGGGGCAATTCCACTTTAACTGTCATGGCTGCAACCTATGGAATCCTGAGTTTTGTAGTTTAATGAAGAGGTATGTGACTGAGAATTTCAAATACTTCTACTTGGCACCTGAGGCAGCTGCTAATTCTGCCTAATGATAAAGCTGCCCTTGCTTAAGAAACCTGCTGTTTGGCTTGCATTGCTTGAGATTCTGTTGTCACCTTTCATAAAGAAATTGCCAACAGATGACACGATTTCTTTTGCAGCAGAATCCTACTTATCTAAATACTAAAAAAACATTAAGTGAAAAAAGCCCTTATCTTCTGCATATCTCCCTACGCTGCTATGTTTTCCTTTGCAGCTGTTCTGGCTGATATGAACCACACAGGGATGATACCATTGAACAACTGACAGGGGAATTTGTTTTCTAAAACAATGAAACACTTGTTTGCTGTTATCTCGCTACCAGCCACTTTCACCTAGTCACATAGGAATTATTTCTCGGGCAGATCTGTTTAAAGTTCAGACTAAAACCCAGAGCAGATTACCTGGTCCATTGAGACTGACGCCAGCAGCCACCACTCTTCTCGGCATAAGTATTATGTGATGACAGGCATTCGAATAAAGTTCTGCTGCATTTGGCATTAGACGGCATGAACTTATTGGGATACAATTTAACTCCCTTTTTCCCCTGATAAAAAAATTCTATGAATGAACATATTTCAGCTTCAAACTTTTCAATTTCAGCAACCTTTGAAGAAAGTAAAGATAAGATGTTAGCTGCTCAGGTTTTCCCAGGATAGAGTAATGGGAATACACCTATCTGCAAATTGTAGATTAACTATGTGTCTGCGGGACACAGTAGCCTTCTGTAAAACTTCATTTATGTTCAATTTCTAGATCTCACAGTGTTATTTAAGCTTTGCTGGTACTGAAACGAACAGTGAGTAGACCCCAGGAGGGGAAAAGATTAAAAGATCTTGCTTCCTGCTGTGTCTGTTGCAACCTACATGCCACTGGCCTGTGAGCAATCATAAATCATTGTTTTGCAGCAGTCGCCACCTCACTCACAAAATGAAAGCATCTACCAAGGGAACACAAAGGCAGTGTATGGGGCTTTGTGCTTTCTAAATGAGGGCGGAAATCAATTATTCAAATATACACACTAAAATTTTCTGTAATTCTTTCCCCTTTTAAAAATGCACCATAATCTATTTGATTTTTAGAGACAGGAATCAATAAAGTAGTAATTATTCTGTCTGATCCTTCTTTTCATACGGCTCCTTAGATATGCTCTTTGGCTCCATACTGGTCTGAAATATATGATCCCTGAATAAGATTTTAGTGAAAGGCCAACATGTACATGACAAATGGGCAGGGGAAAGGGCGTGTCACACAACTGCCAATCTGACCTTCAAATATATACATTTTTAGGTATGCCTTCGGGGAACAGGGGGGTTGACTGGAAAGGTCAGAGCTACAGGATTTCTGGTTGGTTCCTACAAGGCCAGACCTTAAATGTAGATATGTGTGGCAGAGCGTGAATTAGACAAAACTATAGAGTATGAAATCAAGCTTCAGAAGCAGTCTCAATCTACCTTTTCACACATGAAAATAGTTGAAATCTCAGAACTGGCCATGACATTCACAACCAGAACAACTAGTGCTCCACTGTTACACTTGTCAGATCTATATGTCCTACCGTATACTTGTTTATTTTAAATACTACCTTTATCCCAATATGAGACCCAAGCTGTTGTATGCCTTGCTTTTGTGGGTGCATTGTAGGAGGACTTAATTATATAAAGGAAATATATGCATTGCTTTGACTCTGCATTGCCTCCCACAAGGTGAAAAGTGGGGTGGGATAATAAACTGAATGAAAATTTCATTTTTCAAATAAAAATTATAATTGTTATTTCTCAGATTGGCAGGGGTTGCTCTAGATGACTATGAAGTACTTTTCCAGTCGACCACTTCATGGTCTCATTACTGTATTTCTAGGATCATGGAAAGCCAGATGTAAGATACCTGTCCATTACAGAATCCCGTGTCTTTGATACAATAATCTAGCCTCAGCATAGCTGTCTTTATATATGTCAGCCAGACTTATTGTAGGGTGAAGAATGCTTTTTTATGACCAACCCTGAAATAATGAGACCAAACACAGAATATTGAGTTTGGAGGGGGAGGAGGGATTTTGAAGCTCTGGATGGAAGGGTCTGAGCAGGCAGAAAGGCCCATCAGGTGAGTTTAGGGGCTAAATGGGGGACAGGGGATGGGCCTGAATGCCCTCCCAGGTCAACCTTATATCCTCCTCCACCCCCGGGAAAGCCTGGGGTTTAGGGTGGGGCTGGGAACTGAATCCTGAGAGGAACAGAGATTAAGTATCCCAGTTCCTCCTGATATTTAGTCATGTGTGGAAGGGCCCTAAAATTAACCTAGCTAGGTATAGGGGAAAAGTAAACGGGTCAATTCTATCAGATTCTCTGAGTGCATGGTGGATCATAAAGCCACAAGTGCAAAAGAAACACTTATTCAGAATACCATGGCAATACCTCAGCCACCATTTCTCCCCAAGCCCAATTTTGGGGGATAAGAGGTAGGTCATTTCCCTATGAAATGTTTCCTTTCTACATTAGTTTTTCTATCAGGTCAAAATATCTTGGGTGATCTGTGGATATAACCTTGGACTCTCTCTTTAATACTTATTAAGTAGGCACTTTTATGTCATTTCAATGTTTCTTGATTCCTCCATCATCTGTCATTCTTAGGTATAATATGCTTTCTAAACTAGCCTTTAAGGTTTAATAGCCCGCACCCTCTACATGCCAGATTGCTCTGGCAAACAGAGGAAAACAGAATAAGTTCCATCAGATAGTTGTCCACGTCCCAGGTGAAAAAATGCACGCCTAAGAATGGAAATAATATTTAAAAGCATTTTAAATGATCAAAATTTTTCTTGAACATCACGAAAGTTTGTTTGTTTGTTTGTTTGTTTATTTATTATTTCAGCTTCTAGACCGCTCCTTCTAGAAGCTCGGAGCGGTTTACAACAATATAAAATACAGGCAGAGTAATCAGATTACAGAGTTAATCTAAAAATGCTACTTTCACTTCAATAACTCTAAAACTAAACATCAGATGTTACAGCTTTACTCGGACGGGAACACTAAGCGAAAGAGGACCGTCTTACAAGCTCTACAAAAAGAGGACAACTCTGTAATTCCGCTGACTTCCTCTGGCAGTGCGTTCCACAGAGTTGGTGCTACCACCGAGAAAGTTTATTTATTTCAGCTTCTAGACCGCTCCTTCTAGAAGCTCGGAGCGGTTTACAACAATATAAAATACAGGCAGAGTAATCAGATTACAGAGTTAATCTAAAAATGCTACTTTCACTACAATAACTCGAAAACTAAACATCAGATGTTACAGCTTTACTCGGACGGGAACACTAAGCGAAAGAGGACCGTCTTACAAGGTCTACGAAATGAGGACAACTCTGTAATTCCGCTGACTTCCTCTGGCAGTGCGTTCCACAGAGTTGGTGCTACCACCGAGAAAGTTTGTTTTTTCTTCGTGGGCCCTGTGAATCCACACTTATGAAGTCTGCGCGCCAAGTGCAGGCCCAACGGAAACTATCCAGTTTGAATTTTTCAAGTTTTGGCGGTAGCTCCGCCCAGCCCTCCCGAGGGCATAAAAGGCGCCCTCTGTGCGCCATCCGCATTCCTTTGTTTTCCGCCACTAGGCCAACATCGGAACATTGCTAGCGATCTGTGGTATGTTCACAACTAGTTTTAAGATTTGCGCTTCTTGCAAAGGGAAGATTCCTGACTGCCATAGACACTCGCAGTGCCTCCGTTGCCTCGGCGATACCCACATCGTCTCGATGTGCCGGTTTTGCCAGTCCTTCTCGGCCCAGACCAGAAGGAGCAGGGCGCAGAGACTTTGGGCCTACCTGATGGAAACGGCTCTTGCTCCCCCGGAGTTGGTGGCGGCTGCCCCATCTCCCGTGGTGACCGCGGCGGCTGCCGCGGTCCCTTCAGCGACCTCTCTCTCGGCCGGGAAGAAACGGTCAACGAAGGTGAAACACACAACAGCTCCATCGCAGTCGACTACATCGAAGACTTCGTCAGCAAGACCCTGCACGGTAACCACCGAGACCGTGCAGCCGGTCCGGTCCCGACGGCCGGCGGCGACGTCGGTCACCTCTGGCTTCTCCCAGAGATCGGCTGTTTCAGTGGCTCCCTCTTCAAAGGCCATGCAAATCGCTTTTAAGAGGTCGAGCGAGGAGGCCTCGCTGTCTGCTTGGGGAGCCCACACCAGAACCTTCTCGATACACGATCAATGGTCGGACATCGAGAAACTCCACCATATCAACTATCTGGAGTTGCTGCCCATTTTCAAGGCTCTACGATCCTTCGCCCCGCTGGTCTCCAACAGAACAGTACTGGTCAGGACAGACAACATAGTGGCCATGTACTATGTGAACAAGCAGGGGGGCACCGGGTCGAGGAAGCTTCTCTCGCTCTCTCTAGCCTTATGGGAGTGGTGCATTCTTCACCAAACCCTTCTCAAAGCAATCCACCTCCCGGGAGACCAGAACACCCAGGCGGACATGCTGAGCCGAACGCACTGGTCGTCACACGAATGGATGATCCACCCGGACGAGCTTCATCGTCTGTTTCTGGAGTGGGGAGTTCCGGAGGTCGACCTCTTCGCGTCACCGGAGAACAACCAGCTCCCTCGGTACGGGGCTCGACTGGACCCGGAGTCCCACCCCGGCTGCCTCGAGGATGCCTTCCTGATCGACTGGACGAACGGCTTCTTCTACATCTTCCCGCCGATCCCACTCCTGTTGCGGATCATCGAACGGATACAACTGTCCCGGGTCGACTGCATCTTGATCGCCCCATACTGGCCGAGGCAGGTCTGGTTCCCCACCCTCCTGCTCATATCGAAGGGTCGCTGTCGCCATCTCCCGCGCCGACAGGACTTGCTGATGAGAGAGAACGGCCTGCTCTTGCATCCAGACCTCCTGTCCCTGCACATCACGGCCTGGAGGATCCATCCTTAGCCGGCCTCTCCCCAGGAGTGCTGTCCATCCTAGCGGCTGCACACAAGCCCGCCACGTCAAAGGCATATGCAGCATGCTTCACCCGCTTTGCGAACTTCCAGGCTTAACGGGGAGTCGACACCTTTCCACCGGCAATCCCGATGGTCTTGTACTTCCTCATCGAGCGGGCCCAGCGTAACCTGTCGATGTCCTCCTTAAAGACACACCTCGCCGCGCTGTCGTGGTACAGCCAACAATGGGGCGGTCCATCCATGTTCCAATCCCCGCTGGTGAAGAGGTTCCTCAAGGGATATACCAACCTCCGCCCCCCGGTGCATCCACCGACCCCGGGATGGAACCTCGACCTGGTACTGAAGGGCCTGATGTTGCCGCCCTTCGAACCATTGTCTTCGATCGACCTGCGTCTCTTGTCTTGGAAGGTGGCCTTTTTGGTCAGCATCACATCAGCACGTCGCCCGTTAGAACTGGCGGCACTGCAAGTGGACGAACCCAACCTACTGTTCCTACCAGATAGGGTAGTGATGAGACCTGACATCACCTTTCTGCCCAAGGTGGTCTCATCGTTCCATCTCAACGAGGACATTGTGCTCCCCTCTCTCGCCCAGTCGTCAGTGTCACCGGCGGGACAGAACTGGCACACCCTCGACGTCAGGAGGGCGTTGATGGTCTACAAGGACAGGACAGCCGACCTTCGTAGGTCGACAAAGCTTTTCGTTTCTTATGCGTCCAACAAGCGGGGCTTGCCTATTTCGGCGCAGAGGCTCTCGAACTGGGTTGCCTCCTTAGTCAAGCTCTGTTACCAGCTTGCTCGACAACTGCCTCTGCCCCATGTCAAGGGACGATCGACAAGGCCATGGCAGCGTCTACGGCGTTTTTGCAAGGCATTCCCCTAGACGCCATCTGCAGGGCTGCCATTTGGGCTAACCCGCTCACCTTTGTGTCCCACTATAGAATGGACACCAGGGACAACAAGGGCACGGCCTTTGGGAAGGCAGTTCTAACCTCGGGGTCCATGTAGACTCGGTCGAGGGTTAGCCTCAAGTGTTTTTTCCCTCCGCCTGCACCTAATACTGTTATTTGAGGCCTGTGTGCCTGACATGGATGGTGCTTGTTGCACTATGCTTACTACGTGCCTTGGTCGATTGACAGAATGTGAGGCCTGCGTGCCTGACATGCTTGTTGCACTTTGCTTCCTAAGTGCCCTATTTAGTTGATGGAATGTGAGGCCTGCGTGCCTGACTTGAATGGTGCTTGTTGCACTGCACTTTCTCTGTGTTTTCTGTTTACAGACTGTGAGGCCTGCGTGCCTGACATGAATGGTGCTTGTTGCACCACACTTCTTCTATGCACTACTCTGTTTACATATAGTGAGGCCCTCGTGCCCACAATGTATGGTGCATGTTGCACCCCCTGTTTCTCAGGTTGGGAGTTTTTCCCCATGTGGGTGTTTTCTCCCCTCATTCCCCTCAGGGTTATGGCAATAAATTGTCTTTGGTCCTTACATTGGGTGAGTCTGTTGATTCCCTCCTCCGTGACCTTAGCTTGCTAACTCTTCATAAGTGTGGATTCACAGGGCCCACGAAGAAAAATGGTAGGTTACATACCTGTGACCATCTTTCTTCGAGTGGAGCCCTGTGAATACACACTAACCCGCCCGGCCTTCCCCACTTCAACAGCCTCCCCTTCCTCATTGCCCTAGTGAGGAAGGAATGCGGATGGCGCACAGAGGGTGCCATTTATGCCCTCAGGGAGGGCTGGGCGGAGCTACCGCCAAAACTTGAAAAATTCAAACTGGATAGTTTCCGTTGGGCCTGCACTTGGTGCGCAGACTTCATAAGTGTGTATTCACAGGGCTCCACTCGAAGAAAGATGGTCACAGGTATGTAACCTACCATTATTTATTTATTTATTTATTTATTATTTCAGCTTCAGAGGACCGTCTTACAAGCTCTACAAAATGAGGACAACTCTGTAATTCCGCTGACTTCCTCTGGCAGTGCGTTCCACAGAGTTGGTGCTACCACCGAGAAAGTTTATTTATTTCAGCTTCTAGACCGCTCCTTCTAGAAGCTCGGAGCGGTTTACAACAATATAAAATACAGGCAGAGTAATCAGATTACAGAGTTAATCTAAAAATGCTACTTTCACTACAATAACTCGAAAACTAAACATCAGATGTTACAGCTTTACTCGGACGGGAACACTAAGCGAAAGAGGACCGTCTTACAAGCTCTACGAAATGAGGACAGCTCTGTAATTCCGCTGACTTCCTCTAGCAGTGCGTTCCACAGAGTTGGTGCTACCACCGAGAAAGTTTATTTATTTATTTATTATTTCAGCTTTTAGACCGCTCCTTCTAGAAGCTCGGAGCGGTTTACAACAATATAAAATACAGGCAGAGTAATCAGATTACAGAGTTAATCTAAAAATGCTACTTTCACTACAATAACTCGAAAACTAAACATCAGATGTTACAGCTTTACTCGGACGGGAACACTAAGCGAAAGAGGACCGTCTTACAAGGTCTACAAAATGAGGACAACTCTGTAATTCCGCTGACTTCCTCTGGCAGTGCGTTCCACAGAGTTGGTGCTACCACCGAGAAAGCTTTTCATCTCGTTGAGGACATATGATGTAATTGAACAGAGGGAACATTGAGGAGATTTTGTTCCTCAGAACGCAGAGATCTCTGGGGAACATATGGGGAGAGGAAAAATCCTGGACTATTAAAAACCTTCACAGCTGCGGATTTATTCTGGAGAAAATCTGCATATGGGAGTGGTTTGTGTGGAAAATAGCACTCTTTACAGCAGAAACAGCATTTCCTCTGTAGAAAATAATATATGAAAAGAAACCCTTTATGTGGTGCTTTTCTACTTCAAAGAACCATTTCTCAAAATTCTACCAACCTTCAAAGACCTACTTGGTGGAAATGCAGAAGAAGGTTTTCTGCATGGCTGCTCCTATACTCTAGAATTCTCTTCATACAGAGGACATCATTGATTCCATCCTTGCTATCCTTTGGTCTTCAAGAGGCAATTTTTTCTCTTCCACAAGACATTCAGGAATAGTGTCTTGTATACTCGGAGTGGCTTTCCATCACCTCCGGCAGGCGAGGAAGCTGGCTCCCTACCTGTCCCATCATGACCTAGCCACAGTGGTCCAAGCCACGGTCATCTCAAGATTGGACTACTGTAATGCCTTCTACATTGGCCTTCCCTTGTCGGTGATCCGGAAGCTTAAGCTGGTGCAGAACGCTGCAGCCAGGCTGGTGGCAGGCCTTCCATCTCGCTGCCACATCATGCCTGTCCTGCACGGACTGCACTGGCTTCCAATAGAACACCGGATCACCTTCAAGGTGCTGGTTCTGACCTTCAAGGCCTTGAATGGTCTGGGGCCAGTGTACCTAAGGGACTACCTCTCCCAATACAATCCCCCCCTACCACTGCGATCCGAGTTCCAGAACCTTTTGGTGATACCTAGCTGTCATTCCATCCATCTGTCTGCAACACGGAGGAGGGCTTTCAGTGTTGCTGCGCCGGTCTTGTGAAACTCCCTTCCATCCTCAATTCGAGCACTGACCGACCTGCTAGCCTTTCGCAGGGCTTGTAAAACCCTCTTGTTTGTCCAAGCCTTTGGTCCATAGATATCTCTAGGCTATGGACTACAGTGCAGGCCTATGAATTATTCTAATGTATATCTGCTGCTGCTTGTTTTAAATGTTTAAATTTAAATATGTGGACATGGTCCGTTGTTTTTATCATGTTTTTATGGTTTTACATGTATTTAAGTTGCCCCGAGCCCCCTGGAAGGGGTGACTAATAAATCGAAACAATAAATAAATAAATAATTTTCTGATTTAGTGTTCTATTGTTTTTAATCTATGTTATAAATTAATCATAGTGTTGGAAGGGACCGCAAGGGTAATCTAGTCCAATATTCTGCCTTACAAGAATGGCTGTCCAATATCCACTTAAAGACCTGCAGAATTGGTGAGTAAAGCATTCTCTTTACTCCACTTTCCAAACACTCTCACTTTAAATAAGTTCTTCCTATTATTTTCAGTGAAATCTCTTTTGTCATTTGATTTCATTGATTCATAAATCCAAAAATCTCTGGAGTGACTCAAAGCATCTTCCAAACAACATCACTTCAGATATTTAAAGGTGCTATTATGTCACCTACGTGTAGTCTCTTCAAGCATTATATCCATTTACCTAGGTCATTTCTGATAAGAATTGTTTTCCAGAACTTTGACCATCTTTCTCTGGATATGCTCCAGCTTGTCGATACCCGTCTTGCACTGTGGTGTTCACAACTGGATATAGTATTCAGGATTTTGCATGTTTCATATGGTTTTAATTCTAGAGATAGTTGAATTTTAGCTGTATGTGTTTTACTTGTAGTATTCTGTAACTCTCCTTGAGTAACACCTTTCAGAAAAGGTGGGTTATAAATATAGTGGGCTCTCAGTGTTTAGAGTTTGGCTTCAGAACTTTCCTTAGATACCAAAATTATGAATGCTCAAGTTGTATTACATACAATGGCACAGTAAAATGGTGTCCCTTATATAAGTTTTCCATTTTTGGATTTAAATTTTTTTTCCAAAACATAGATGGTTAAATCTGTAGAAATGGAAATCTGGGAAATGATTGATGGCTCTTGACCTGAGATTCTTCAACCTCAGTCTGAGAAGAGGATCCATACCTTGAGATATGGGAATACTAGGACCTCTTCAAATGGCTCATGGGGCCATGCTGTTTCACTCTTTCAGACACCATTGAAAGGGAAGGCAGGCGGGGTGGCTCATGGTGCCCCATGTGTCTTTCCTCCTTCCCCCATCATATGGTGGGGACAGGACATGGCACATTGTTGCCCTGTACCTGTCTCCATCAGATGGGAGAAAGGGCGGCAATACACGTTGTCCCATCACCCTTTCTCCTATCATATTGAGAAAAAGAGAGAAAAGTGCAGGTTGCTGTTGCAAGCCAACCACTTGTTTAACCCTTTTTCACCGAGATACCACACAGTTCAACAATAATAATGAGTTTATTAAGGAAGGCGTATATAAAAAGTAATACCTTCAAAATAGTGTAAGCAATTCCTTAAAAATAATTTAAAATAAGCAAGCTAAGCATGCAAGAAGGTAAAATCAAAGGTCAGATTGTAAAAACAGTATCCAAGTTACATCCATGAGCTAGATATCAAAAGCTGGACAATAGGCAAGAGTAACTCTGAACATAAATCCAAAAATCACAGAAGGTAAAACAAGAAACAGTAATCCCAAGGTGGTGGCATAAGCAAGACTATTATCCCAAAGTCTTGAAAACTTGAAACAAGATTTGTAATCCAAACAGGAGACGTAAAACTTAAACAGGAAAACAAGATCCAAAAATGAAGAACCAGAACACCTGGCTCGGAGCTTCATAGACAGACAACTTGATACATGAAATTACAATGTTGATCTCCAGACTGATAAAAGCCTTAGATTCCTTAAGACATCTCCCTCTTACCTAAACATCATTATTTCCCACACCTGGGCTCCTTTTGTTTATCTTTCAGTCTCTGAGAACAGCAAATCTGTCTCTGCTTCCCACCGTCCCAACTGAGCAATAAACACTTCTCCACACTCTTTTCACAGTAAATCCCTGGGAGATTCTCATGAGAAACATGGTCTGTTTCCCTGACAGAATATCTATCAAAAACATCTCGAAAAACATTTTTGCTTTCCTTCACCGAAATAGCAGGATCAAACAAAAAATCCTTGACCTCATCCTCAGAGGCTTCAAGAGTAGCTACCGGAAAAACACTTTCAGAGTTACCTGAAAAACATCCGATGATGTTGACAGGCCCTGTCAATAACTGGAAGAATGAGGCCAAAAAAAAAACTTCTGTGAAGAGGTCCCTAGTCTCAGGATATACCCCACTTCCATCATGGAAATGAAATCATTTGCCATCAAAGCTTTCCAAAGAACATAACCTAAGAATTATCCTGCAGGACAGAATACATTGTATTTTTATCAGTTACTTTCTAGATCTAGTATTTGGTAATTTACATTGGGGGGTTTTTTTTTAAAAAAAAGGAAGCAAAAGCTCAAGGCACAGAATGAGAAATTTCAGTCATGTGGTAATACATAATTATAAACTTGGACACCATAAAAATATATTGCTTATATTTTATTGAAACATGTCTTTCAGGAAAAAAAATCCTTAGCTAGTGGGATATATTTGTTTAGGGACATTCGATCCCAGGTGGGTATTGCTAGGTTTGTTATTATTAGCTTTTTTTTTTTTGCAGAATTTAACAACACTGCCACTACCAGGGAGAGTGGATACAAACATTACACGTAAATAAATATAATTACAATTACTTCTCGATCAACCATTTTAAATTGGTGTGCTTTGCAATTGTGTTTTATTTTGTGTCTTCCAGAAAATTATGAGTTTAACAATAATTATGGAACAGGACATATGGCAAAATAATGGGAGTATATTAGTTGGCAAGTCATTTGGTTTGAAATCATAGAACTATGGTGCCCAGAACTAGACATTGGCTACATGCTAATAGTTATTAGATAGAGCTTTGGCTCTTGTGTACTTTAAATAGAACCATATGCTTACCTTGGAGTTGCACAGAATAATGATACCATTTGCAGATGGTGCTGAGAATCTTAGTTAAATGCTGTGGGTTTTCATCAGCAAAACAGGAAAGGTGATGATCCTTCCTGCTTGAGAAAGGGCAGAGTTCATGTTTGTCTCATAACAATGAAGCTGTAGGTGATGGTCTGGTCTGACATTCTCTATGGAAGCAAGCATCCTATGGTGCTCCTGTTGCAAAGGTCCAACTAGAAGTCCAAGATACATGCAGCCTCCACTGAGCTGCTGAACTTGCTGATGGAAAGGTTGCAGGTTCAAATCCAGGGAGCAGCATGAGCTCCCGCTGTTAGCCCCAGCTTCTGCCAACCTAGCAGGTACCGCTCCAGCGGGAAGGTAACGGCGTTCCATGCAGTCATGCTGACCATATGACCTTGGAAGTGTTTACAGACAATGCCAGCTCTTTGGCTTAGAAATGGAGATGAGCACCAACTTCCAGAGTTGGGCACGACTAGACTAAACGTCGGGGGAAAACCTTTATCCTTTTACTTAAGGAAAGCTTGGAAAATTCCTTCTTAGACTACAACTGTCAGATTTGGTGAATTTTGACCCATACTTGCAAGCTATATTGGCTTGTTTTTACACACATCCTCGCTTCCTGCATCACTCTCACTTTTGGCCATTCTTTTTCTCTTTTTTTCTCCTCTTACATAAGACTGTGGATTTGATTAAGCACAAGAAATTTCCAAATAAATCTATATTTATGTGTGATACCAAGAAGATTAAGCCTGTTTTTTTCTTGGCTAGAGTCTGCATAGGTGGGCATTGGGTGGTGGTTTTCAGCTTGTGTTTCAACAGTCACTTTTCTCACCAACTCCCAGAATCCTCGAGCCAGCATTGCCACGGGAACCTAAATTCATGTAGTTTACACTGAAGAAGCAACTTTCCAAGTTCTGCTTCTGAGATATCCAACAGTATGTACACTAACCACCTAAACCAGTGGTTCTCAACCTGGGGTCACCAGATGTTTTTGGACTTCAACTCCCAGAAATCCTAACAGCTGGTAAATTGGCTGGGATTTCTGGGAGTTACAGGCCAAAAACATCTGGGGACCCCAGGTTGAGAACCACTGACCTATATTCCCCATTGCTTCCTTTCTAGCAGAGCTCAGAAAAATTACTTTTAAGAAGAATGTATATATATAATGCCATACTGAATGCCAGAAAAGAAAGAACCAAAAGACAGTGAACCATCTGCCTCAGGGAGCAAGTGCAGAGGACCTTCCCTAGCTATTTCCCTCTTTTAGAAGATGGAGATGTATGTGTATCATGCAGCCCTCCATCTGTCCTTTCAGTTAATGGAGGAGCCTGTGCCATCACCGTACTGAAGAAAGATTGAACTGCTAGTCCATGCAACTGAGAGAGGAAGATCTTGCCTTCCAACTCTGGCAGAAAAATGTCTTGACACAATGCCTTCTTTTCTTAATAAACCCAATATGAGCATAATTGCTACATGTGATGACATGATTTTTTACTAAATGCAAGTCAATGCTTGAAATTCAGCTCTCATTCCTTTGGCTGTCGGATTCATCTAGTCATTTTTCACATCCTTCCCTCAAAATAGTGCTTTACATTTCCCAAGCTTTCCCATACCTCCTTCTACTCCTCCTCAAACTCTTGCCTCTTGACTCCAACATTACCTTACTCTACTTAATGATTTCTTTCACCTATTTCTATTTAATCTAACCTGAAGGTTATTATTTGTGCCAGAACTCAGTAGCAAAATTTAAAAAGCTACTTTTTGATGCATTTCCCAGAATTCCTGAAATATCTGGAGGTTGTGGTAAAAAAAACTTTTGAAAGTTGTTTAGAAGATCTCAGCCTTGGTGTTTGCTTTTAGTATCGGGGGAAGCTAAATATTTTAAAGGCAAAAGATCCCATCTGATCTTGGAGGTTAAGAAGAACAGACCTGATTAATACTCAAATGGGAAAACACCAATGAAGACCAAGTGCTATTGACTGCATTTCAGATAAAGTAACCAACAAAGCCATCTCTGAATGTTCTTTGTCCAAGAAAACCTATGAAAACACATGGGGTTATCAAGAGTCGACAGGCAAAGTAAAGGCACATACACATACACAGGACTCATGTTGCCCTCCAGATGGCATTGGACTGCAAATCTGAACAGTCAGTTAGCATAAGCAAGAATGGTGAATGCTAGGAGTTACAATCCAATAGCACTTAGAGGCTAAATTATTCCAAACCTTTGTTTCCTATTTGATCATGGAGTAAAATCCTGCTAGGTGGGTATGGAGTGCTTTTCCAACTGCGTAACTTGAAATGGTGTCCACAAGAAGTGAGGGATACCCTCTCAAACAAGAAAAAGATCCCCCAAAAGACCCCCCCCTTAAAAAAGCAAGAAAGGGAAAGAGAAATTTCAGGCAAATGGTCAGCAAAATATAAATGAGCCAATGTATAATTAAATACATAGTTAATTAAACCAATATATTTTATAAAGACCAAAAAAAGTACAAGAAAAATATGTAATTGCAACAAATTTGTTTATTTACTATATTTGTATACCACCTTTCTCAGCCCACGGGCGACTCAAGGCAGTTTACAGAGGCAACAATTCAATGCCCAACAACATCACAAAACATTTAAATCATTTAAAAAACATTAACACATAATATAAAACCATAACAAGATCAATAAACCATAAATCATTTACATCTCCTAGTTAAAAACAAATTCCAATCTCACCATTGGACAACAGAGTATTACAATACACAATAACTTATGAATTTTGTGATTTCAAGTTCTGTAGTCCTTAATTCTCACAGGAGATTCTAAAGTTAGCTTTGGAGATATTAAAATCCACACGAGGGTGATCATAAAGCAAAATAGAAATATCCAAACAGTTGTGCACAAAGGATGCAACGAAAATGACTTATGTGCAGGAACGTGAAGACATTTCAATTATCTATATTAGTGATGTGATGTAAATAGAGCATCCAACCAAAACTGATCACAATAAAATCAGTTTCCAATTATTCCAAATTATAGAAAAATAAAAAAAATATTTACAGGGAGTCAAAAGGGCAAAAGACAAATATAGATGTGAGTGAAGCAAACATACACCATCAAAAACAGGTCTACAAATGTAGATAAAGGGAAAGCACTATGCACAAACACAGGAGGCAACCTCTTATATAGAACAAACACAAAGTTAATGAGCTAAGTCAGACAGATGACATACTGGCAGAACTTTTGAACTTCGGAGCATCCAATTAAAGAAATGGTAACCTAGAGGAACAAAGGACATTTACACTATAGTAGGGATAAAAAGCAGTTTAACTAAAGCCACATTTCTAGAAAGGAAAAATAACCTTTATTTTAATTATTTATTTATTATTTGCAGTATTTATATTATTTTAAGAGACCCTGTATCCATGGTACATGTAGCTCAGGGTGGAGTCTACATGACCATGAAAATCCAAGCTCATTCCGAGTTGGCTCCTGTCTGTTTTCACAATGTTCTCCACTTCTAGTGAGTATCACAGGTTATCCTTGGTTATATTGGCTTTGCTCTGTGTAGATGAAGTTGGGAGATTTTTCTAGAGTTTACTTGAAATGTTAAAGTATCCCAAAACTTTGGGGCAGTATATATAGCTGGATTGGTTCCAGTTGAACCAGTTCACTCTCCACATCACCTTATCTCTGTGCTCATTAGTACAGGGGAAAGGGGATGGGGAACACATAACCACCCTGTTACGCCACCTCCACTGGCTGCCAGTCTGCTACCAAGCACAATTCAAAGTGCTAGCTTTAGTCTATAAATGCAAAAAAGAGAGCAGGGGTTTGACACTAAAACAACTACTGAGTGAAGTAAGCTTAATGCAAAGCCAAGTGGACTGGAAATATCACATATATCAAAAAATCACAATCAAAGTCTAATTATCTCAATCAAAGCCCTAAAATGGTTCTGGCCCAACTTACCTGTCCGAACGTATCTCCTTGTATAAACTATCTTGGAGGCTAAGATCGTCTAGAGGCCCTGCTCCTGGTCCCAGCTCATAGAATCATAAAATCCTTAAGTTGGAAGAGACCTTATGGGCCATCCAGTCCAACCCCCTGCCAAGAAACAGGAAAATAGCATTCAAAGTACCAGGTTCCTTCGCGGGTACGACAGGTGGGGATGAAAGAAAGGGCCTTCTCCATGGTGGCACCTTGTCTGTGGAACACCCTCCCAAATAAAATTAGGTCAACACCCTCCCTCTTGGCCTTCAAAAAGAGCAAAAACATTGCAGTGGAACCAAACATTTGGGCAGTAAGCAAGACAAGAAATGAACACAGATTATGTGCAATGTGTTTGATACTGGAAAAGCCTGGACCATGCTTTTGGATCATGTGATTTTAATGTTTATATTAATATGTTTTTAATCCCTTGTTTTAATGTTCAAGTGTAATGTTTTATTATTTAAAACATGCCAGGACAGGGTGCACACAAAGGCCAGAAGCCTATACAAAGCTATGTAGCTGTGAGAGCAGCAACAGCAACATGGAAAGTGAGATGATGGTGCAGTGGACAGCAACTCCTATTGCACTGGGGTTTGTAGGATGTGTGTGACTTCCTGCAGATTGTCTGTGGATTTACCAGCCAGTATAGACTTGCCCTAAGATAGCTCTTCATGCAAAATTACATATCTAGACTGTCATTTGAACTACCAGCAGCAATGAATTTTAATTTGTTCTCTTTGTGTATCAATTTAATTTGTGATGTTATTTCAGTTAAAACATTGCTCACTCCATACCCAAACATGGAAGTTTTGCCCACCCAGTCTTGAACAATTTTCTCTGTGTCCCTGACCTCTGCACAAAAAGCCAGAATAAAAATCTTCATCCATTTCACCATGTAACAGATCCATTTTTCACAAATATTAATGATAAGTACTTCATTACAGTGCATTTTTATATGCCACAAAAAGACATTTTATCCATTTGTCTCTAACTTTTCACTTTGTGTGGGGGAGGGATACATTTTTAAGCAGAACATTTGACTATAATTTCAACATGTTGAACTCTTATGATTCAGCAATTCCTTGCTAGAGTCATAACATCTTTCTCTCTTTTCTCTGTCCTTCTCACCCCTGTCTTAATTTCTCAGCCAACCAGGCATCCCGTCTATAGTTGTGTTTTGAATTATTTGTCTATACTGTGTGTTGACTATTTTTTTAAAAAAAAAATCTTCCATAAACTGTGATTTTCATAGATGCACTGTAGAGTTTGTTTTAATTTTTTCTACCAAACCCTTAAATAATTAAATTAATTAAGAATATGAATGCTGCCAGATAAGCATTTTCTCTTCAGATTATTTAAGCTCTTTGTTAATGGCCTTAACTATCATTCTCTTTGTTTAAGAAGATTCATTAGGTCTAAACATGGCTTTTCCAGTACTGTATACAGTAACTAGAGAAAGGTTTTTATACTGGAATTGCACTTGAATAAACCTGGTATGAACTTCTTTCTACTGTTAGACCATTTGGCATCTACTAGATTTACTTTTGAGCTATTATTATTATAATTATTATGTTTATTTACACCACAATTTTCCCCTTCCACAAAGAAACTCAAAACGGCAATGGCAATTCTCTATGTTTTCATGCAGCGTTGTGTTCTACTTTCCAAAAATCCTTCAAATTGAAAATACTAGGATTTTCACTTAAGTCCTTTTCTTGAAAAATGGCATGCCCTACAACAGAATAATGGTGTCATCCACAAGTGCTGCAAACATTTCTCTTTTGAAAATGTCACAGAGTTGCTTTCCTCCTGCCCAATGAAAGGATCTCACTGACATGCTGTGCTCACCACTATGGGAAAGCAGGTATGGGTCTAGACAGGTCTTTAGACTGATCCACCAAGATTCTTCATAGGTGCCCCTTGAGTTTTGAAAATCAACAGTCTTTCATCATTATTGTTTGGTCATTTCTGAGCAAGGAGGGTGGATGCGAATCAAAGAATTAACTGAGTGTATACATTGATTTCCTTTGTTACAACTGCCTTTGAAAACAAGAAATCCTCTTCTCTTGTCAGTACAAATCTGGCAAAAGCAACAGCCATAACCACAAACAAGTTAATGAACCATCAATAATGCCTGTGTCCTACAGAGCTGGACAGCATTGTTGCTCTGCTTTCTTGCCAGCTGCTCAATGAATCCTGCATCTGCTATGGATGTCATCCTTTTACAAAGAACAATGCTTGTGGTCATTTTGTAATCATCCCTGGAGAAATGCTTGCCAAGACCTTCATTCTGACACCTCCTGCTTGCCCGAAGCTTCCTGGATCAGCCCCCATTGGCATGTTAAGTTGGCCACAAACTTCCCATGTATTTATTCTGTCTGCTAATGCATTCACAGTTTGCTACACCTGCTATTAAGAAATTTTATTTTTGGATTTGGGTGATCTTCCAATTGCAGCACAGGTCAAACTGCACACCTGGTGGGACCTCTGCTAGTAAATGATGCATCACCCTAAAAGTGGATTAGCCCCCAGGTAACAGACACTCTTTTCCCCAGGTTGCTGTTTGGCAGACCACCTGCTTCTGTGTTTTTCTGTTGTCTAGGTCATACAGCTGGCATCAGGGGAAAGGCATATTTTAGAAAAATTAATTTCAATATCACAACCTTGTTGGCAGTAATCATATTTTGTGTGACTAAACAGGAACACATTACTCCCAAATGAAGCTATCCAGTAAATTGCTCCTGTCCCTGCTTTTCTAGTTATAATGGTCCAGGCAATGACTGCATGGCCACCTCTTCCTTGGAATTGCTGGCCATTTTGATACAGCTAGCAGGGGAAATGTTATAAGGTATTTCACTTTGTTCAAACAAAACAAAACAGAAGTTCGGGACTAGAGAAGAGCAAACTTCATATGCTCAAAGAGCAATGTTTGGATCCCAGGATTAAAATGTAAAGAATATCCACAAGTTTCCTCATTCTTAATGAGAGGTGATAGGGTTGTAATAGATGGGAAACAGACTCATTCCATTAGACAGGCCAAAAGATTGATTGCTTTTCTCCTTCCTTTTGCTTTTGTGTTGTGTCTATAATCCTCCACCTCTCTGTTGCCGCCCCCTTGTTGTGGGGAGAGGCTTGGGTACCCTAATGAAGTTGTGAGCTATGCTGGCGGTGGCATAATAGCCACAGGTAGGGCCTCCCATGCCAGACAGGTCACAATCGAAGGGTCTGACAAAGAGCATCAAAGGGCAGGATGGGCTCTCTAGTCTTTTGGCAACCATCCTAGGAGAAGGAAAACTCGGATTTCAAACCCAGGCAGATGGTGCTCATTTAACCCTGTAAGGTCAACCATCTAAGAGAAGGAAACTTGAACCAAACCTATGACCTGAGGACTTGCTAGGTCCCAGCAGACAAAGCTTTTATTTAAAGGGTGAGGCCAGTTCTGTGTACGCTGCGCTCCACCAAAAAGGTCAATTGCACAGGCTCGAAGGACACATCCAACCTCTGAATCATCAACACGCTTGTAGATGAGTCCTTCCTAAATCTTAGTTTCTGAAGAAAAGCCAAGAAAGACAATCCCCCCAAAAAGAGACTGTTCTCTTTAAACTGATAGTATTATAAATTGCTCATGGAGTCTATTTTTGTGGGAAAATGAAATAGAAACACTATAAACAACTTAAAACATAGTTTGTGTGGGCATCACCAGCCCAGTTTCAATGTGCCACTGTACCCAAGGACTCCTGCTGACTTTCTTTGCAACATACCCAGTATCACATTTTAACCAGGCTACATAAATCCTACATTAATAATCAGAAGTCATGTCCACACAGTTAAACAAAAACCCACCTATTAATTTATACAGTGTTTCAAGAATGAAATTTTGAAATCATTACTACAGTTAAAAGAGGGAAATTGTGCATCACTCTCTAGTGGGAAATACAGTCTGCAGGTGACCTATTTGCCTACCTGGTCTGCTCCCTAAGTGTGCAATTCTTCATATTTCAGAATAATTGAATGCCTTTGGAAGTAGACCTGGCTTTACCATTGGGCAGAGTGAGATGGCTGCCTCAGGAAACAGATTTTGGGTGACTTGAGAGAGGCAGCTAATTTTTATTATTTACTTCCCTGTGTGGTCTGGTTTAGAGATATTCTACATCACTGTTGAGGCCTGGTCTGAGGAGGAGGGAGACCCTTTGGTGGTGGGGCCTTGTGCTCCTGAATTAGAGCCTGAATAAAAGCCTGTAGTAACTCCTAGCTCTCCTCTGGATGATGGGAATAGCCTTACAGGCAGATCTGCATTTAGTGAGGTTTCCCAGGAAATGCTACAGTTTCTTCCTGACCCTGAGGAGGCGAGGGAGGTGGAAGATGCTTGATTGTTGCCTATAACTCAGCGCCTCCAGTTACAGAGAGATAGTGTAAGGAAAGGCAATTAAGGTTTTCCTAGCATTTGAAAGATAAACAAAGGAATGCCAGGTGTTAGACTGATAGTGTCTCCATGGGAATGGATTTGTTTTCTGAAGTTAGCCCCTTGAGATGTTCTGTGTGAGAGCAACTTTTCAACTGCTCTGAGAAAGGAGCTTCTGGCCTTGTTTCCATGTCATGTTTTCTTGTTTGGTATTGGGGAATCACATTTTGGATTTTAAAAATGTGTAAGTTCTATAGATTTTTGGCATTACTTTCAGTATTGGACTCTGCTGTTTGCTGCATCAGAAATATTATGACTGTAACCTATATTTTGGAAGGATTTTTGAAGCCAGTATTTGGGAGGTACTTTGTTTTTTGCCTTTTATGTACAACTTGGAAATATGATGTACTCTGGAATGTATCATTGAACTAGCTTTTTCTATAGAACACTCTTTTCTTTAATAAACTTCTAATTAGTTGATTGATTCCTGTTGGCTGAGCTACATTTGGACTAACTAGCTCTTCATTTTGGGTGCAAATGTGTAAGGTAGGTGGTTGGGCTGCAACAATCACATGCAAAACATAGCCTAGCTCACCGCAAATACCATGAATTTGGACTTGTTGGATGGGAACACAATATACTGCACTATCTCAGGCAGCCAAATGTCTTCTTGGACAAGTCTTGTTTATAAAGTAGGACTTTGTTTGTTTTGACTTGTTTATGTTTCTCCCCAAAATGCATTGTGTTGTTCAATCTCACAAACGTTTCCACTTGACAGGAAGTTGTTGATAATGTTAGATTCCAGTTTTGAACCGGTGTTTAAAGGCAAATTAGATTTCCCTGTTCTTTGCCTTTGTTTTTCGGATTCTAATGAGCTGTGCCAGTCAGGGGTGATTTCCTCTTAAGCAGGTCAAGTGCGAAGAGCAACTTGTATTTAATTAACCCCGAAGATGTTAATTTCTCTCTCTTTTCAGCTAATAATGGGAGCATAAAAACCTTTCAGAATTTAAACTTGAGAGAGACCCTTGTACCTCTGACAAACTCACATTTAATTTTAACACCATCTGAACTAATAGAGGAGTTGAGGAAGTATTAGAAGACTTGAAAGGCTAAATTTATTCCTCAGTAAGCATGGTGCAGTGGTTTGAGTACTTCCCCATTAATTTCATAATAGCTGAGTAAGAGCCCTTCCAGACAGGCCCTTTATCCCAGGATCTGATCCCAGGTTTTCTGGTTATCCCAGATTATCTGGCAGTGCTGCCTCATATAATTCAGTTTAAAGCAGAAAACCTGGGATATAGGGGCTGTCTGAGTGACTTTGGGTGAGTCACACACTCTCAGCCTGAAATAACCCCGTGACAGATTTGACTTAGAGTTGGCATACATAAGAAATGATTTGAAGGCACACAATGGCAACAAGTTGCCAAGAACCCAAACTTTAAAGAAACAAGTTACAAGTAACAATATTAACTATAAGCAATTTATTGTCAAAGTTTTTTTTTCTTTTGGTGTTATAAGACCAATTTATTTTGGTGGCATAATAGCAGAATGAAGCTACAGTTCAACTGAACACAATGAGCAAAAGTAACATTACTATTGTAATGAGTAGGATTTGCTTGTAATCACAGTTTAGCGTTGCTAAAAGTCATTTTCTGATGAATTTTACAGATAGCATGTCATTTTCTTATCAATACTAAGAGTTTTGTCCTCAGAAAAAATAATGAAGAGTGATAGCAGCATTATATGCAGGGCAACAAGCAACATAATGATTTACCTTTTTGACACTGTAATGAAAAGCAGCCGCAGGCTACTTCTGAGATGTGATGATAAGTAAATGGACTAAATTACTTTTAAAATAGTATTTTGCCTTGTTCCAAACTGAATGAATCAAGCTTTCACTCTTAAGTCTGTTTACTATTTATGCATCATCTGCCATGGTTATCCTGTAAATAACTAGGGGGTGTTCAAAAGTTGTGTCCAAGCAGCACATGGGAAAATGTTGTAAAACCTTTAGCTCATGTGCAGAAGATTTATATGCCTCAAAAGGAGATCCCTTTCCCACATGCCTTCCTTCTTGAAAGGAAGCAACTCAAATGACGGTATTATGGAATTGAATATTTTTCACATTTTTCGGGATGGCAGGTGGGAATGTGGGTGCACAACTTGCTCTTCAAATAATTGTAATTGCTGTTAAATTTGTCTTTTGCATTTAGTATGCAAGTTTTCCTTTTTTAAAAAAAATAGTACGAATAGCAACGAGAGTGTGTGTGCGCACATGCATTAGGGAGAGAGGGAGGTAAAGGAAGGAGAAAAGGAGCACAGCTGGTATTTCCATTTTTTTTTAAAAAAAGCTTGCATGTTAAATTTAAAGAAGACATAAAAACTCCAGGAATGATAATCTAATCATCTGCTCAGCAAAACCAGTTCCTCTCAAACTGGTTCCAAGCTGCATTATAGTGACAGTGTAGATATGCCCTATGCCTCAGTCATACTTATTTTAATGGGAAAGTTAGGTAAAATCAATGGGATTAATGACATGGTTAACTATGGGCACATCTACAGGGACACTATAATGCAGCTTATAGCTGGCATGGGGACAATCCACAGTAAAGCCCAGCTCTTTGGGCAGGGCATGGGGACTTAACCCTGCTCTGAAGAAGGTTTCTTTAACCTGTTCTGAAGCAGGTTTAAGCCCTGTCTGGAAGTGCCCAGAGTCAACTTGAAGAAACCTAACAACTGCTCTTAATCAGAGACATCTACAGTATGTCTGTTGGACAACCCAACTCACATCTTAGAAATGTATGCTGCCTAGAACTAGATGACTCCTACGAGATGCCAGGTAAATCATCAGTGAATTTTCTCGTAGTAGATTTTCCCTGTTCCAGGAGACTGACTTCGTTCCTTTGCAATGCAAGAAGGTTTAGAGACAATTAAACATTGCAATATTATTTATTTAGTTCTAAAGCACATTGAATGATACTACAAGTTTTGCAGGAATCTTCTATTTCTTGGTTCCCTCTTCCATTTAAAATCTCAGAGGAAAAGTTCAACACTACTCTATGAGTTTTAAGAGCTCCCACAAATATATCTTAGTAGAGAGAGGAAATAAGAGATATCACACTGCAATCCATGCATATTTACTTGAATGTCCCTCTCATAGAATTCAACAGACTTTCTGCCAAGTGTGTGGACATAAAATGCAATGTAAAAGAAAGAGTTTGCAAGAGGATCAGCAAAACATGATCGTATAACTATATCTCTATATCTGACAGTCCCTAAAAAAAGAAATAATAGATAATATTATTTGGTTTGTGACAGAAATGTTGAATACTATAACACTGCATGTTTTTTTAAGAAAAAAGAAAAACCACTAGCATGACAAGGAATTTTCATGGGAATGAATGAATATAGGAGAGTTTTCACAAATACATTTAAAATGATTTTTATCATTGATTTCTGACATTTGAAAGTATCTTTAGTTTTTAAAAGAACCAGCTGATTGTGTGTATTTAGCAAAGAAAGGGAAGGGGGCATGCCCTAGTGAGGGATAGATTCTCTATCAAATATCCAAAAAAATGCCTATTTTCTTAAATAGTGTCCATTAATGCTTTTATCCTACATCTTTTCCACTTTAGCAAGGAACAGTGGAAATTATGCCACAGTTTTGGTGAGCTGATCGGTACACAATTGGCACTGGGACTGTCACTATTAGCAATAAAATATTCAAGTAAGATTCTTTGAAGTTGGAGGAACATGTTGATTATGTATATCTGGCCAGAGCTGAGTCACCTCCAAGACATTCCACCTAATTTATCATGCTTCAACTTATTATCCATTTAACCCCACATATCTCATTAGTAGCTACTAACTCAGCATCCCAACGATCTCGTTCTTCGAGATGTCTCCTGCTGTCTTGAGAACTAATTTACACTTCCATCAATTGCTGACTTTTGTAATCACATCTCTATTCTGGCCAGACAGGTACTAAAGGAATTCTGTCTGAATTGCTTAAAGTATACATTAGTTCTCTCCCTCATGTCAATTCTTGACCTCTTGTTGATTTTTTCCCCCTTCTAATTTTGTTTGGGCTTTACGTGTCTTCCTGATCACTCTAACAACTTCTGGACTTTTGGAAACTTTAATTCATAGGAACTTTTTAATCAGCTTGATTTGTAGACATTTAATTCTCTCCATGGCTTTATTTCTAGACTTGAAGATGTTTTGTTTGGTCTTCTAAACTGTCTGGTTTCATTGAAATGTATAAATTGGAGACACCAATCCTCCTGAAGGTAATTAGTGTCCAGCAAGCAGAAGCCTTATATTACACAAGTTAAATATTATGACTTAAACCCACTGCATCTGCACTGTAGAATTAATGCAATTTGATATCACTTGCAATGGCTCAATGCTGTGGAATCATGGGAGTTGTAGTTTGCAGACGCACCTAGACTCTGACAGAGAATGCTCTTGTAAAACTACATCTCCCATGAGACCATAAAATTAAGCCATTCTACAATTGAGATGCACCCTAAGTAGTCAATCTAGGATTCAAACGGATATTTATATGTTCTGAATTTAATGTCATTATTTATTACTAAATTTAACATATCCTCTCTCATTGACTGTGATTCTAAGGGCCCTTCCACCCAGCCATACAACCCAGAATATCAAGGCAGATAATCCAAAATATCTGCCTTGAACTGGAATATCTGCCATATAACCCAGTTCAATATGGATTTTATACAGTTGTGTGGAAGAGGCCTAAATATCTCAAATATTGCTTTATGTTGTTTTTCTTGTTATTGTTGTGTATCTTCAAGTCAGGGTTTCTTGGTAAGATTTGTTCAGGGAAGGGGATTCCCCTTTCCTTCCTCCAAGGGTGAGGCCCCTTCCACACAGCTGAATAAAATCACACATGTGCTTTGAACTGGAATATCTGCCAGTGTGGACTCAGATATCACAGTTCAAAGCAAATATTGTAGGATTTTCTGCCTTGATATTCTGGGTTATACGTCTGTGTGGAAGGCCCCAAAGTTACCCAAACAACTGTATGATGCTGGCTCTCTGTATCTCCCTTCATTGCTTGTATACTATAGCATATTTTTCTTGGATAGCTTAGCAGCATTTACTAGAGGTGTATTGTGGTTAATTACTGGCAAGACAGGCTTTGTTGTCTGACTCAATCTTTCATGAAATTAAGCTGTAATGTTTTCTGACCAAGTTAATTTTTGTTCTGTCATTCCCACAATCGCCATCCACTGTGGCAAGCTGACCACATTGTCATGGCCAGCAGTTTGTTTGTCCTGGCTCAGCTGCTACTTGGGACAGGCCTCCAGTACATGAGGACTCTTTGGAGTGTTGCAGCAAGCTTGGAATGCATTGATCTGACCTCAAAAGAAAGCATTCCTGGCTTCTCAGCTTATCTGTGAAGGCTTGCTGAAATTAGTAGCAGCTGAGATCTCTGTATAAAAAGGGGTCTGGAAGAGATAAATCTTTGGTAGTAGATAACATCATACCTTGGCACTTTTGACCTGGATCTTGGCTCTGTTACCCCTGGGTTAGAATTCTGGACACTGACCTTGGTCCCATAATCCTGTTTTGGACCTTGTTGTATCCTGAAAAAAACCCCCAAAAAACCCACCTTGAATTTGAATTTTGGACTGACTTCCTGGGTTTGATTTATGGGATTGGAATTCAGTTTGACCCCTGACTCTGGGCCCTTCCACATAGACATAAAACCCAGAATATCAAGGAAGAAAATCTCACAATATCTGATTTGAACTGGGATATCTGAGCCCACACTGCCATATATTCCAGTTCAAAGCGGATAATGTGGGATTTTATTCAGCTGTGTGGAAGGAGCTTATCTGGCTTAACTTTAGAACTTTAACTCCAGGATGTATTCTTAATTCTGGAATGTTGTTCTATGTGAACTCTTGCCATCTGACTAATGGACTGTAACTGGCTATTGTTTATCCTTGCTCCTAAATTTGTTAAGAAGTACAGGTTTATCTACATTAATTGGACTTGAACTTGATTTGTGTTACTTCAACTGTGACTCTGTTTTGTAGGCCAGGCTTTTGAAAGACTCAAGACTATAGTTTCATTTCAAGTAAATATGATTGTGGCTCATCCTGTGTTTGATTGATAAACCTCAGCACTTGTTACCAGGGGAGCTCAAGAAGGCTATAGTATTGCCTCAAGGAGTCTGGCAGTTGTAATCATCCCCCAGAGGAGGGCGACTAAAATGATCAAGGGTCGGGAGAACAAGCCCTATGAGGAGTGGCTTAAAGAGCTGGACATGTTCAGCCTCAAGAAGAGAAGGCCGAAAGGAGACATGATAGCTATGTATAAATATGTGAGAGGAAGTCATAGGGAGGAGGGAGCAGGCTTGTTTTCTGCTGCCCTGGAGACCAGGACGCAGAACAATGGCTTCAAACTACAAGAAAGAAGATTCCATCTGAACATTAGGAAGAACTTCTTGACTGTGAGAGCCATTCAGCAGTGGAACTCTCTGCCCCCGAGTGTGGTGGAGGCTTTTTCTTTGGAGGCTTTTAAACAGAGGCTGGATGGCCATCTGTGAGGGGTGCTTTGAATGCAATTTTCCTGCTTCTTGGCAGGGGGTTGGACTGGATGGCCCATGAAGTCTCTTCCAACTATGATTCTATGAAAATAAAATTATGTGACAGCCACCCCTACAAATGGTGATTCTAGGATTTAAGCTAACTTGAATCTTCCATGACTATTTTACCCTGTTCCCTTGACTCATTCATTTCCTCTCTACATATATTTTTATCGTGGATACTATATAGAACAGTTGCTCTGCCCCCACATATATGAATCAAGCCTTGGAGCTTGAATGAAGCTGAGCTCACTAATGTAACATTCTCTAGTCTATAAGATTTCTACAATTCCCCAACAGCCCTAGGCAGCAAGTCCAACAGTCTGGGAATCTGATAGTTTATGTTCTAGCAATATATGGAATGCATTTCAAAAATTACATTACATGTGTCTTTAAAAAATCTATTACAACTGTATATTAACAAGTGTTTATCACTCTACCAGTCATGTTGCAAGACAGCATAAACACCACACACTTAGTGTTCCAGTATGAATCTTTGTGGCTAGAGAATCTTTAAAAATAAGTAATATGAGGGAAGCTATTCAGAAATGTGTCAAGAAGAACTGCCACTGGCCTATGTGAGTGGCACATCATTGAAAGACTGTGCTTACAGGAGATGCCTGCAGGGGCTTCTCTTTGAAGTCACTGAAGCCAAAAGCTGCAGCAACTGACATCTGCTGCATGAGCTGGTGGTGGATGACGCTTGGAAACTATGGCAGCCTAGTCCAAAGGAACACCTGCTCTATCCAATCACGGTGATCTTCCATCTCGTCCACCCACACTTTCCTTGTAAGAGATCCAGGCTGCGACAATGATGCTGTTCTCATTTCCTGAAGTAAGGACGACGTGCCTTCTTACTTCTTTTTAACTGGTTTTGTGACATAGCTGCTTGCAAGCGCAAGCCAATGACTAAGTAGAGCACATGAAGGGATATTGGTCTGCCAGCTAGCAACACTTTTATTTCAAGATTGTGAGCAACGCTAAGTATGAAGGTGAATGTCCTACAGCAAATTGTTCAGTCTTAAATTAAGTTTTCAGGAGCTGACTTTCACAAAAATACAGCTCCCCCTTTGCCTCTGTCTCGCTATAGTGAAAATCAGACAAATATGTAATAATAATAATAATATAATAAACTTTATTTAAACCCTGCCACCATCTCCTCAATGGGGACTCGGAGCGGGTTACATCAGGCCAAGCCCAACAACGCAATACAGTAAAATGAAATCAAAACACAAAACAACAGCATAATAAAATGCATAAAACATAAAAATACAGTAAGAAATATAAAATTAAAATAAAATCATTTACAAACACAGTAACAATGAGCGGGCCGCATGTATAGGATAAAATACTAAAAACTAAAAACTCGGGGTGAAATAGAAGTGGAGCAGATTGCTTGTGAGGGAGAAGCTCATCAAGAATGTGGTGGTAAAAAGGACCTTCATACAGGAGGGGGGGAGGTGTATTATAGAGACAGACGTTGAGGGGGAGTGGCAATATAAGATTGTATGGTTACTCTCCAAAAGCAGAATGGAAAAGCCAGGTTTTGAGATCCTTCTTGAAGCTTTCTCAGGTGAGGGCTTGCCTTATCTCACTGGGCAATGATTTCCAGAGTCGGGGAGCCACAGAGGAGAAAGCTCTCTCCCTTGTTCCCACAAGGCGGGTCTGTGATAACAGCAGGGGTGAAAGGAGAGCCTTTCCCGAGGATCGGAGGGATTGGGCAGGTTCATGGAGGGAGATACGGTCACGAAGGTAGGCGGGTCCCAAACCATTTAGGGCTTTATAGGTGATAACCTGTACTTTGAATTGGGACCGGAAAATAAACGGCAGCTAATGGAGCTCCTTAAACAGGGGGGTTGTCCGCTTCCTGTAAATGTACAGCCCCTTCTGTTTACATTGCAAATCCTAATAACAACAACACATAAGGCTGCCCTTATTAGGGTTTGATTTTGGATGTTAACATGTACTTTGATTGTGATTGGTTATACAGATTTTCTTAAAGGCAAAAAGCATGTGAGGCTGTAACAAACAGAAGCAGAATCCATGTTGTAAAATTTATATTTTAAATCCTCGTTGCAGCATCACTCACTTGAAGGATGGGGCTGCAAAAGTCATCCTCCTTAAACCTTGATCAACAGCTGAACAAAACTCCTTTGCTCAATGGGGCTGCTGGCTCTTAATGTGGATTGGCAGCTGCATTTACATAGTTTTACTGAAAACAGAGCAGTTGCAGATTTGTAACTGTGATATAGAATGCAAATCATCATTATTTAATTGTTTGGTTGTCTTTCTTGTTTATCTTGTGCTTTTTGTCTAATTCTGGAGTTTAAGGCAATTTACAGAATATTATAAAAAGAACAGATTGAAAACATCACTGTTTGGGCCAGGCTGATTGCACAGCTGGTTATTCACTAGCAGCAATAAATGACTGCCGACCGAATGGTGTCAAGTTTGAAGCCTGGGTTGGGGTTGAGCTCTTGCCTGTTAGTAGCCCAGCTTACTGTTCACCTAAGCAGTTTGAAAGCAGCTATGCTGTTAGTAGAGAAATTAGGGACCACTTAAAGGAGGGAGGTTAATTTATGACACCATAAAAATGTGGGACAGCAAGGAGGAAATACTACAATAAAAAGGCTCAGTGTCATAGTGGATGAAGTGGCAGCTCCCCTCTGTGACTGAAATTAAGGAACTTCCAGGATCTGAAGTGGAAAAACTGCTGAATGACCTCTATTTGTCTGTATGTCTTGTATGTCAAAAACAGCATTGAATGTTTGATGTGTATGTGTGCATTGTGATCCGCCCTGAGTCCCCTTCGGGGTGAGGAGGGAAAAATGTAAGTGCTGTAAATAAATAGATGAATAAATTTTATAATAATAGAAAGGTATAACTGGAAGGGCCTCAAGGACCATCCAATCTAGTCCCATTCTGTCATAAATGGTGGTGGCTCCCCGCCTGTGGAATGCGCTCCCTATCAATGTACGATCCACCTCATCCCTCCTGGCATTCAGGAAAAAAGTAAAATCCTGGCTGTGGGACCAGGCGTTTGCACACCAGCACAAGGCAGCACTTTAGATGGGATTTTAATGGAAAGTGGATGAATAGGGCCAATGCTTTTATGGACAGAACATTGTTTTAATCTGGAATGAATGCGCATGATGTTTAGGTAATTGTATTTTAATGTATTTTAATGTATTTTAATTGTTGAAGGGTTCTGGGGTCTTATATTGTTACTGTGTGGGCATCGACTTGCGCCTTACTGTAAGCCGCTCTGAGTCCCCCCTCGGGGGTTGAGAAGAGCGGGGTAAAATCCTGAAATAAATAAAGGAATTTACCATTACATGCTCTGAAAGATGATAGTCCAACCACTGTTTAAATACCACCAAAGGAGACTCCATCACTCTCTGAGGCAATCCAGTTCATTCGCAAGTAGCACCTCCAGTCGAGAAGTTCTTCCTAATGTTCAGGCATGGTCTCTCATTGTCTAATATTAACCCATTGCTTAATGTTCCAGTTTCTAGAGCACCAGAAAACAAGCTCAGTCCATCTTCTGTATGCCATCCACTCAGAAACCTAAAACTGTCTGACATATCACTTCTTAATTCTTTCCTCCACCTTAAACATACCCAAATCCCCAAGATGTTTGTCATACAGTTTGTTTTCCAAAATTTTGATAATCTTAGTCAGCCTTGTATCAATAAAATAAACACATTATTTCAAAAAGCAATAAATGTATAATATTAAAATCTTAAATCATATCAGTAATTGATTAAATGATAAACTATCAAAACAACAACAAAAAAGCAATTAAAATCAAATTACAGTCAGTTCCTGAAAGCCTGTTCTCTTTTTCTCATCCTTGATGCTATTGCTGCTAGATTAAAATATATCACACCTTTTCCCCAATACAAGGAGACGCATGGCAGCTTACAAAGTACATATTAAGACCAGTTCGAATGAAAAACATACACACATTCAAATTTCTGTGTATAAAAACAATTTTTTTCTTAAATTCAGTAAAAGACAGACTTTAAAACATAAATCAAAACAGACCACCATAAAAGCCTGATATAACAGGAAGATTTTCACTAACTGGTGGAGGGAGAGCATGCAAAGGGTCATGCCACCCGCCCTGTAGGACAGAGTGTCCAAACCTTTAAAGCCAAGGGCCAGTTCACGGTCCCTCAGCCTATTTGGGGGCCTGACTATAGTTTGAAAAAAAACCATGAATGCATTCCAATGCATATTGTATATGTCTTATTTGTAGCGTGAAAAAAATGGAAGAACAATACAATAAAATCATAGAACCCTAGATTTGGAAGAGACCTCGTGGGCCATCCAGTCCAACTGCTGCCAAGAAGCAGGACAAAATATAAAACAAAGAGCGATTTTAACCAACGTAAATGTTCAATGGGAAGTGTGGGTCTTCTTTTGGCTGATGAGAGAGTCAAGTTAATTAGGATTGTTGTTGTGTGCGTTCAAAAAAGGAGGACAGAAAGAAGCAACAGAGGGAGGTAAGAGAGCTAGTGGAAATTTGAGCAGGGTCTGCAATTGGCCCTGAGGCCAGACTTTGGACATGCCTGCTGTAGGGGAAGCTCCAAAGTTTGAGGACAATTAACTAGAAGTACCTCTCCTTTGTACTGAACAAATGTTCATAGTGGTGGACTTAGAAAAGGATCTCTCTTAAGAGTTGAGGCAGGCTCATATATAGTGACACTGACCTTCAGTCCAGTAAGGATTGCTATATGGTGGTCTTGCCATGAATTCAAGCAAAGGTGCCAATCATTATTCTTGTCTTTATGACAGGCAGGAAGGGAAAAACTAATACTTCACCTTTGTTTACAGATCTCCTGAAAAATTATGAAGTAGAGAAGTGGCTCCACTGCTAATAAAAGAGGAGATGGGTGCGATATTTCATCATAGCCGAGCAACACATTTTATGTAGCATTTGGCTATAAGAAAATTTGTGAGACAGGGAAATTCAAGCAAAGGCAAACAAGGAAATCAAAATGGTTGTGTGGTTGTTGTTGTGAAAATGAGATTCTTACTAGTCCCTATCCAAATATTCTGTTGGAAACTGTGACCAGGCTGGAATATTAGAGGAGACGTATTGCATATACATGTCTAAGTTATATTGGGTTGTTGTAGGTTTTTCGGGCTGTAGGGCCATGTTCTAGAAGCATTTTCTCCTGACGTTTTGCCTGTATCTGTGGCAAGCATCCTCGAAGGTTGCTTGCCACAGATGTAGGCAAAATGCCAGGAGAGAATGCTTCTAGAACATGGCCATATAGTCCAAAAAACCTGCAACAACCCAGTAATGCCGGCCATGAAAGCCTTCGACAATACATAAGTTATACTGCATGACACATATGACCATGTATAGATTATCTGCAGACTTCCAACGCTCTGGTATTTTAGGGAATGACACAGTACTGAACTATGCAACTGAAGACTACACTTGCCCAGAAGAAACTACATGTCAGCTTTCAAGACATTGCACTGAAATTTGTGGTTGTCTGAATCTTCTCCAAATCCATTTTTTGTCTGAGGAAATGTGTTAGCAGACATTTCTTCTGATACTTTTTGCCATAGTCATAAACACAACATAAATCACTGCAGTCAATGGCTTTCAAGGGACACATTCATTTAAGCAAAAGTACCTTTTAGGGAATCTATACTTAGAAGAAAGAGCATTATATCATTGGGGGATGAGCTTTCTTCGATCAATCCACCAAGGTATTTCCATTTGTAGTGCTTCATCTACCACCTACCTCACTCTCCTTTTGAATGGATTGGAGAGTGAAAAAAAGCTTTAAAAATTCCAGTTAGTTTAGTAGGGAAAAGGAACATCATTTTAAAATGCTAGAAGTCAATGATTCTTCAGCATTAGCAGCTGACCTTTTGCTATTATATTCCAGCTATTCCTTTTCTTAGTACTCTGACAAGTTTATCATTTCTCTAGAAAAGGAAAATCTGTAACATCTTTCTTCAGAAATGCAATATGAATGACAAACTTTTTAAAAATCTGATGCGGTTACCATGGGAACAAAACTTTTGATTGAGATAATAGGTATTGTATTTTTACATTTCTTTTTAAAAAATACAAGTCACTATTCAGCATTGTGTATTGTTCAGAGTACACAGAAAATAATCTTTCCAAATTGCTGCAAAATGGGAAACAAAGCATATTATAATTTATTTCAAAAATTCCTCTGAAGTTCTAAGCAGAAAATTCTTATAAGAAGAGCCTAAAGAAGTTCATTTTGGTACTCGTTCATGGAAGCCAAAGACATAAACATGCCAAAGCCGGTGATTAACATAAAGACTGCTGGAATCCAAAAAGCCAGAGAGTATATGTTGAATTGTTGGATGAGTACAGGAGCAAATATTCTAAAATGTATCCAGTGGACCTTAGGAAATTGCAATATTAATTATCTTTAAGCTGTTATAATAAAAAGTAATGTGCAAATCTATAGAATTCATATATTGTGCACCTTTTGTGAAGCAGGAATTGTGTCAAGTTCTCAAAATTAACTCTTAATATTTGATAAACATGTGGCATCAAGATGGTCTGATTTAAATTTAAACTACTAACAATTTTGACAGTTTAATGACACTTATGGTTAGCATTGAAAAATGCTCATATCTTCCCATAAAAACCAACAACAAAAGAGTCTGAATGCTGTCATTACAAATTCAACGATGATGTGAAATGCATGAATAGCTTTGGAGCAACTGACATTTGCTTATTTGAAGTTAATTTTCTGTGTCTGCTTGATGTCCAAATCTCAAATCACCATGAAATGTAGTTCATGGAAATATTCGTTTGTTTTTAAAGTCCCAGAAAAGTATGACTCATCCCTTAAAAAATGACTCAAAACAGTAGTAGACTTAATAGCCGTCCATGGTCATGGTAGTCTGGGTTATCAGCGTATAAAAGGATCTTGTAGCACCTTAGAGATTAACTGGGAGAAAGAAAAGCTTTTGTAAAAACAGTAGCAATAAAAAAACATTCTGGAATCTTCGCTTCATCTTGTATTGAGATTTGGGGATTCACTGTGATGACTGGGGCTGTCACCCAACAGAAAGATCTCCAGCTTTTTGGGAGAAGTTTGTTCCTAATTTATTTACTTACTTACTTCATTTATATTCCGCTTTTCTCACCCCGAAGGGGACTCAGAACGGATTACAGTACATATACTTGCAGACAATCCCTGCAGTTCAACACATAGACATATTGACAAACACAGACGAACAAAGAGACAATTTTCTGGCAAACTTCTGACAAACTTCTGGCCACCAGGAGGAGCCGACGCATTCCTCATCTCTCAGCATTCTCCAGCTTCTCTTGTTGTTCTTCCGCATTCCCTTCAGCGATTCCTGGAGTTCTTTAATGACCTCATAAATCAGTCAAAATTTGCCTCCCCACTTAACGTGGTACTTTTGTCTCCTACTTGACAAATGAACTGTCTTTCGGGCTGCAAAGGTCGGCAGCAGGCTACACTTAAGGTCAGGCACCCACCCCAACCCGGGCAGGCCTCGAACTCATGATGTACAGGTCAGAGATATCTTACGCAGCTGACACTTAGCCAGCTGCGCCACTTCCCTAACTCTCCATCCTGTGTGTAAACTGGTTCCAGTGAGTTTCCCTGTTCCCCAAATCTGAATTGGGAATCTTTAGGATGATAACAAATCATATCCATCCTGGTTCCACCTACAGAAGTTGTTCCATCAGCCTAACTGTCCCACTGGATCCTGACCACCATGTTTTAAGTTGGTTTTTTTTAAAAGCCCTAAGACTGACATCACTAGATTGTTTCAGGGACCAAGCTGTTTCAACTTCTGATGTGCAGTTGAGGAAAGTGCTGTGCCAGGATATTACACAAAATCTTTAGGAATAAAGGCAGTTGTTCCTTTCCTTGTGTCTCTACTCTCATTGCTGTTCCAATCCAAGTTCTTGCCAGAAAGAAAAGGAAGCTAGAAGTGGTACAATTGTGGAGTTAAAGTAAAATTGTCAACATTTCATAAAAATGAGCTTCTTCTAAAATCCCCCAAAATCCCAATGTGCTTTTGAGCCTAAGCTCTTCTTCAAGGGGACTATGGAATAAGAAAAATGAAAGCCATCCTTTCCCTGGAGGAGAGCTTATGAGATTTTTTTATATAAGTTTAATATTTTTGCAATAAATCATGTGCATTGTGTGGCATTTTTGTTTTGTTTTATCTTCTGTTTGGTTGTAGCGGCTCTTTTTGATGGACTGGTGCTCCCTCTTTGTTCCTATCAAATGAAATCTTTCTTCTTTCACTTATTTTCTTATTTTGTTTGCTGTTACAATGCATTCCTAAGATATACCCATAATTTCCTCGAGAATCAATTCATTTCTTTGAAAAACTCACCTGATCTCCCCTTATTGTATTGAGCAGCCTGCCTCTCTGTTCTTTCTTTGAAGGAGGTGGAGGAGACTTTATTTCTTCTTCGAGAGCTCTGTGAATCCACACTTATGAAGTTTGCGCGCCAGCGCGGGCTTCCAACGGAAACTTCCCAGTTTGAAAAGTTTTGGCGGTAGCTCCGCCCAGCCGGCCCGGAGGGCATAAAAGGCGCCTCCATGCACGCCCACCCCATTCCTTTGTTTTCCGCCACTTGGGCAACATCGGAAATACGGCTGGTTGTGTGAGCATAGCATGTCCACAACCAGTTTCAAAAGGTGCTTATCCTGCGGTAGCAAGATCCCGGATTGCGACGGTCACTCGAAGTGCCTTCGGTGTCTCGGGGAGGGACACGTCGTTCCGACCTGCTGACACTGCCAGGCCTTCTCGTCGGCCACCAGGCGAGCGAGAGCCCGCAGACTTCAGGCCTACCTGACGGAGCGTGCTCTCTGCCCTCCAGAGATGGCGACGGCTGTCCCATCTGCCTCCTTGGGGTCTGAGGCGGCTGCTTCGGCCCCCACCGTGTCGACCGCTCACCCGGCCGGGAAGCGTCCACGGAAGGAGAAGAACGCCTCTGTCTCCTCGAAGACTTCGGCGTCGAAGAGGCCCTGCACCGTAACCACCGAAACGGTCCAGCTGCCTCCGCCTCGTCGACTTTCGACAAGCTCGATGGCGTCGGGCCTCTCCCAGAGGTCGGCCATCTCGAGGACTCCCTCTGACCGGGCTATGGAGATAGCTTTCCGGAGGTCGAGTGAGGAAGCCCATAGAGCCCAGACCAGAGGCCTGGTTCCTGTGACTCCGGGCAAGTCTCTGGAGGCCGCGGCCTCGAGACCTCCATCGCCGAAGAGGCGCAGGACTCTGACGTCATCGTCTTCAGTCTCCTGCCCCGACTCTTCGCCTATCCCTGTTCTCGCTGTGGAGACAGGGGTAGAGCACCACGTGTCACCAGAGGACTCAGTCCAGACCGTCGTCCGAGTCCCATCGGGGCCGACCTCGGTCCGACAACTTTTCGTCACTTCGCCTGACAAAGGCAGACAAACCACGAGGCTCGCCTTGGCCCCGGCCGAGCGAAACCTCCCTCCTGTGATGACTGCGGCCCCTTCAACCTCTAGGTCGCCGCCACGGTCACAGCCTCCGGCGAACCGGGACACGGTTCGGCCTTGGTCGGGAGACGAGATGGAAGATGGCGAGGTCCCTCGATCGACGAGATCGGGCTCCATCCTGTCCCTCAACTTGGACAGGACGCCTTCCCATACAGGATGCGAAGTGGAACCTTTGTCCTCACCGACCGACAATGCAAGAGCCTTCGGTGAGCAAGTGGGCCGGATGGCAAGGTCTCTGGGGATGCAGACCTACGTTCCCACGAGATCCAGCGCCTGCCCCGTTTTCAGCAGGGTGCAGGTCGAGGAAGCGGCCCAACCACACCTCCCCATGCTAGAGCCACTGGAAGAGGTGGTGAAGGCCTCGTGGACGACTCCATCGACCATTCCTCCTACGTCCGGGCGTATCGAGGCATGGTACAAAATAGATGAGAGGGAGAAGAGTTGGCTACACGATCATCCGACCCCCAACTCGATGATCGTCACCTCTTCCCAGTCCTCGGGCCGAGAGTCTGCAGCCCCCTCAGACCAGGAGGGAAAGAGGTTCGACACGGTCGGCCGAAAGATCTACAAGGCCGGACTCTTGCTGACCAAAATGGCCAACTACGGGGCGTGCATGGGAGTTTATCACCAGATCCTGTGGGAAAGGGCTCAACCCTTTTTCCAGCATCTCTCCCAGGAACAACAGGCTGCACTTCTCTCCATCTCTCAAGAGGCGCAGTCGTTGGCACACCACCAAATCCTGATGGCCCGCCATACGGGGGACACCTCAGGGAAGCTGCTGGCCCACGGTGTCGCCATCCGGAGGCACGCGTGGTTGAAGTCTTCTGGTCTCTCTTCAAATTCTAAGAAGACCATCGAGGATCTACCGTTCGATGCCCAGGGACTCTTCTTTACGGGCACGGACGATAAACTGAAGGCCACTCACGACTTCAGAGTCCTGACGGCCAAACTGGACCGGCCCCAGCCACAGCCAAAGCCCAGGTACTACCAACGGGCGAAGTTTCAGCCCAGGCAGTACCGCCAAGCCCCACGGCCATACTCGGCCCCTCAGCAGCAGCAACAGCAACAACCGAGGCAGCAGCAGCAGCAACAGGCTAATCGACCCCGTCAGGGTAACAAGTCAAGGCCTCGCCATAACAACGGCAATGGACAATCCAACCACCGCGTTTGACAGGACGAGGGACGACACCGCCTCCTCGCTAGGTACTGCTGCCACCACCATGCCTCCCCCCAGCCCTCGACCTCCACCACCTCACCCGCCATTCGGAGACCGCCTGGCCTGCTACATCGATGCCTGGCGACGCATAACCTCAGATGCATGGGTTCTCCGGATTGTCGAAGACGGCTATGCCTTGGAATTCGACGAGCTTCCACCAACGGGGTTCATCGTCGAGACGGAGCCGTCCAGGGTGATCTTGGAGGAGGTCGACAGCTTGCTTCAAAAAGGAGCAATTTCACAGCTCCCCCAGAGCAAGGAAAGAGGGGCATTCTTCTCACGGTATTTCACCGTGCCGAAGCCAGACGGTTCCCTGCGACCCATCCTGGACCTCAGAGACTTAAACGCGTACGTTTCGCCGAGGAAATTCAGGATGGTGTCAGTGTTGTCCACTCTCCCACTTCTCCGGTCAGGCGACCACTTCGCCTCGATCGACCTCCGGGACGCATATTTCCACGTCTCGATCCGGCCTGCTCATCGACGCTTCCTGGCCTTCAAGGTAGCGGGAAGGACATACCAGTTCAACGTCCTTCCGTTCGGCCTCGGAACAGCACCTCGGACATTCTCCAAGTGCATGTCGGTCGTGGCTGCGCACTTGAGGAGGCAGAAAATCCGGATTTTCCCATACTTGGACGACTGGCTGCTGGCGGCTCAATCTCCGGAACTCCTACAGCAACAGGTTTCGGCGACCCTGCGGCTACTCTCTTCATTAGGCCTACGCCTCAACGAAGAGAAGTCCCAACTGGTCCCGGCGAGGACCATCAAGTTCATCGGGACGATATTCGACTCCGTCGATCAGCTCGCCTATCTGCCAGAGAGCAGATTTCAGGCACTTCGAAGCGAGGTAAACAACTGCACCAGGCCCTGCATCACTGCGAAGCAGATTCAGGTTACCCTGGGCCACATGGCCTCCACGGTGGCGGTGACTCCCCTAGCGCGACTGCGCTTCAGGCCACTGCAACGCTGGTTCCTCGACCATTTCAACCCGGTCACGGAACAACACTCGAAGAAGCTTTCCCTCCCGAGGCCGGTCAAGGACTCCCTTCAGTGGTGGACGTCCAAGATCAACGTGTGCAAGGGAGTACCCTTCCACACGGCGAACCCATCCTTCACAGTGACAACCGATGCGTCACTGCGAGCGTGGGGAGGTCACGCAGGCACCCTGTCGATCAACGGACAATGGTCGACGGTGGAGAGGCTCCATCACATCAACTACCTGGAGCTCCTGGCCATAGCCAAGACTCTTCGGGCCTTCGCCCCCCTCATCAGGGGACACGTAGTACTGGTCAGGACAGACAATATAGTGGCCATGTACTACATCAACAAGCAGGGCGGAACGGGCTCGAGGAAACTCCTGGCCCTGGCCCAGAGCCTGTGGGAGTGGTGCGTCCTTCATCAAGTGACCCCCAGGGCCATTCATCTCCCGGGAGTCGAGAACGTGGAGGCGGACTCCCTCAGCAGAACCGGCTGGTCGTCCCACGAATGGATGCTGCATCCGGACGAGCTCCACCGTGTCTTCCAACGGTGGGGATTCCCAGACGCAGATCTCTTCGCATCGCCGGAAAACAGCCAACTGCCAGTTTTCGGTGCCAGGCTTGCCCCGGATGCACGCCGGGGTTGCCTCGGGGACGCACTCCTGCTCGACTGGACAACGGGGTTCTTCTACCTCTTCCCGCCGTTCCCGCTTCTTCTCCGAATCATCGAGAAGATCCAGCTCTCGGGGACCGATTGCATCCTCATCGCTCCCTACTGGCCGAGACAAGTCTGGTTCCCGACCCTGCTCCACCTAGCAGGCCAGGACCACATGCCACTCCCTCACCGGCCAGATCTGCTGACTCGGGAGAAGGGGATGCTCCTCCATCCGGACCTTCTATCCTTGCACTTAACGGCATGGAGGATCCACCGGCGCCAGACGTCTCTCCAGCAGTAGCAGCGATCCTGGCAGCAGCCCACAAGCCGGCCACGTCGAAGGCGTATTCGGCTTGCATCGCCCGCTACGCGAAGTTCCAGGCTTCTCGATCCGCCGCCGTCTTCCCACTGTCGGTCCCAGTGCGGTGAAGCTACGTTCAAATCAACCGGCTGGACAGGGTGGACCCTCTCTTAAAGATCCCACCGCTGCCGCCAATATGTGACCACTCCACTTCTTGACTGGCCTCAGACTGGACAATCTTTCTATGTCCACACTGCTGACCTCCAATCCAAGGAAACCTCGAAGTTACCTCAGCAACTTCACGTTTATTGGCAGGGTACTGTCTCACCCCTTCACCATTTAACTGACTGGAGTTTTAAAACTTCTCAGTGACCACTTGACCACGCTGCCACCATTTATCTGGCTGACCACTGACTTTGAGGGCCACCACCAATAAAAGAATCAGGAGAGGTGTTTTCCTTTTTAAGATGCAAACAATTTATTTTGACACAAATGGGTACAATCTTGGTTGGTTTCAAACTTCCTTAGAGGCACAACTTTTTCTGTTACATAACACAATGGGGACCTATTATAGGGTTTCCACTAAACCTCTATAAACCCCTGCAACTTTAACTAGGGTCTCTATACCCTTTAACTGGACTGCTCACTAGCAGACCTTAAGACACACACTAACACTGGACCGTTCTCTTTCAGTCCTTAGGACACTCTCAACTAGAACATAACTCCTCCCCTCTCATTTGGCAGTTGGCTTCCCGCTCTTTTCCAACTGTAGAATTCAAACCTGAACATTCTACTAGCCTCTAGCCCTGGTTGCCATGGCGACAGCTCTTCTAAGCTTCTGCCATGCCTCCCTTCTGTTTCACCCACAGAAACAAACCATAGAACATTCAAAACAACATACATTTTAACACATGTCACACAACATTTACACACAAATAATCAACATCATTACATTACCTTCCTTCCTCCTGAAATTATTTTTAATTCTCTCTGTCCAGAGTGAATTAAAAATAATGCCGTTAGCAAGACATTATATAATCTTATACATTTCACATATACATTTATACTTACACAACTATATA